>CM050170.1:64120018-64577962 GCA_027410445.1 Discoglossus pictus
GTTTTCTTGGCAAATATACTGGAGTGGTTTGGCATTTCCTTCTCCAGCGGACCGCAGTTTGTCTGACCCTTCTGCTATGACTTGCTATCTTCTCCAGCTCACAGCTTCATTCACCACGACAAGGTGGTGATCCGGAAGGGAATGAGAATATCACCAACTTCCAAAAATAATTATTTTTGTTAACGTTATTCACAAAACACTTTTGACGTTTTTTGTTATATGTAATTCTTCCATAAATATTTATAGCCAACAGATTATTAATCATTTATATAGAGAAAGAGATTCATTTTTAAATAAATAAACTCTTGGGATATCTTTATCTTTATCTATCTTTTTTTAATACAGTATATAAGCATCTCTCTTTCTTTCCTTTTTTATTCTTGTTCTCTTTCCCTTCTTTACAATCTATCTTGCAATTTCTCCTTTCTGCTGGTTTTCTCTCTTTTTTCTCTCATTCTTTCATCTTATCTTATCTTATCTGTTTTACTCTCTTCTCTCTCTCTATCTATATTTTCTCTGTTGTTCTCTATGTTTATCTTTCTCAATTATCTCTGTTTTACTCTCTCATCTCTTGATCTCTTGATTTGCCTCTCGCTCTTTCTCTATTTCTATCTCTATGTTGCTATCTCCCTCTCTCTCTCTTTCTCTCCCCCTTCTGTATCTTGCTATCAATCTCTTTACCTCTCTCCCTTTCTCTTACACCCTCACTGCTTTTCTCTCATTCTCTCTCCTCCTCTCTCCCCCTCTCTCTTTCTCCCTCCCTCCCTCTCTCTTTCTCCTGAAATTCTCTCCCTCCCTCTCTCCTATCTCCTCTCTTTCCCTCTCTATCTCTATCCCTCTCTCTCTGTTCTCCCTCTCTCTCTCTCCCCCTCTCTATCTCTCCTCTCTCTCCCTCTCTCTCTTTCCCCCTCTCTCTCTCTCCCCCTCTCTATCTCTCCTCTCTCTCCTTCACCCATTCTATCCCTCACACAAAAACACTCTCTCTCTCCCTCTTTTGCTCTCTGATTGTTTTCCCTCTCTCTTTATGTTGACACACAGTATCTCACAAAAGTGAGTACACCCCTCACATTTTTGTACATATTTTATTATATCTTTTCATGTGACAACACTGAAAAAATGACACTCTGCTACAATATAAAGTAATAAGTGTACAGCCTGTATAACAGTGTAAATTTGCTGTCGCCTCAAAATAACTCAACACACAGCCATTAATGTCTAATCCGTTGGCAACAAAAGTGAGTACACCCCTAAGTAGAAATGTCCAAATTGGGCCCAAAGTGTCAATATTTATGTGGCCACCATTATTTTCCAGCACTGCCTTAACCCTCATGGGCATGGAGCTCACCAGAGCTTCACAGGTCGCCACTGGAGTCCTCATCCACTCCTCCATGATGACATCACAGAGTTGTGGATGTAAGAGACCTTGCACTCCCCCACCTTCCATTTGAGGATGCCCCACAGATGCTCAATAGGGTTTAGGTCTGGTGACATGCTTGGCCAGTCCATCACCTTTACCTTCAGCTTCTTTAGCAAGGCAGTGGTCATCTTGGAGGTGTGTTTAGCATCATTATCATGCTGAAATACTGCCCTGCGGCCCAGTCTCCGAACGGAGAGGATCATGTTCTTTTTCAGTTTGTCACAGTACATGTTGGCATTCATGGTTCCTTCAATGAACTGTAGCTCCCCAGTGCCAGCAGCACTTTTGTGAGATACTGTACATATCTTACTTTTATGTTCTTCTTTCTTTCTTTCTTTCTTTCATCATTAGCTGTGTATGATATATATATACTTTGCATTTTATTCTAGCTTTCATTTATTTAATAATGCATTAAATCTATCTATCTATCTATCTATCTATCTATCTATCTATCTCTCTCTATCTATCTATCTATCTATCTATCTATCTATTTAGTGCAGTAATTCTTTAGGGACTAACAGAGACTTGCTTTAGAGAAAAACTTTTTTTTTTTATTTCAATATAAAAAAACATACAAAACAATATTGAAAGGACAAAGAAATGGAGTAACGTCTTTTGATAATGGAGGAATCCTCCTAAGGTATTTAGACCCCCTATATATGTATCCTTAAATTTATCCCAAATGTTCCAATTGATAAAACTCTTTCCTCTAGGGCCACATGTATAGTCAGCATTCATCAGCTCTCTATTATAGTTAATTTTATTAACAACTTATTTTAATGATGGAATTATAGTTTTATTCCATTGTTTCACTCATAAATATTTAATAATTAGTAATATATGAGATAGCAATAATTTATCTTTAGGGGATATTTTATCAAACTCTAAATTGAATAAGATTAATGCAGGAGTACAAGGGCATGTTACTCCTATCAAATCAGTTAAATGGGCACAGCATTCTTTCCAGAATTTTTTAATTCTGGTACATTCCCACCACATATGGGAGGCTAAGCCTACTATTCCACAACCTTTCCAACATAATAGAGAAATCTGGGAGTCAAACTTATTCATGATAACAGGGACTAGATACCACGTTTGGGTTAATCTAAAGTATAACTCCTTGTATGAATTATTTATAGAGTATTTCTTTATTAGCCTTAGAGCTCTTACCCAATCTTGATCTTCATATTCCAAATTCAATTTATTTTCCCATTTTTTTACACTCGTTGATTTTATATATTTCGAGGCATTTCTTCTGATTTTACTAACCTTTGATATAAGATGTGATACAGAACCAAGAGCCAAGATATTTTTCCCTGGTTAAAAATGCTCCCTATAGTGTATTAAGGATCCTAAGCGATATAGATCAGATATATATTCTATACCTGCTTTCTTCATAAGGTCTAATTTTTTTTTATCTAGATAATCATCTAAAATATCTATAGGGGCTGATAAAGAGGGAGTATGAAATAGTTTAGCTTTATTTTTACCCCAAAATGTTATCAGAGATCTTATCCCTGCTGGTAACCTACCCCATATTCCATCATCCTTGTTAAATCTGCCTAGTAATGATCTAATTTAGACAATTCCTATAAGATCTTCCTCAATAGTTTTCCAACATGTATTCCTATATTGTATATTTTATATTAATTACATGGGTTATCGCAACCCTTTACAGATTTCTTTTATATCTGGTATTCCAATAACGCCCAGTTAAAAATTTTTATTAGCTATATTTTTTTTTAACTCTCACTTTTTTATCAAAATAAATACAATTGTCTATTGTTTTCTGAATAGATTTAATAATGTAAACGGGTACTATTTCTGGAACACATCCAAATAAGTAAGTTAACTTAGGGATAATGGTCATTTTAACAGCGGTTATCCAAGCTGACCAAGAGAGACTTATATTTCGCCATTAGTAAAGTAACAATCTGACTTCTTTTAATACCTCTGAGAAAATTGAATCTTATGCCCAAATGAGAGATATTTTTAGAATACCAATTAAATGTATAAGAGTTCTTTAATATATTTAACGTTTCAGAGTTTATTCCTCTATAAATTGTGTCCGACTTTAAAGAACTTATTTTAAAATATAAAACTTTACTAAATTCAGCCAAAAGATTCAGCAAGTTTTCACAAGATTCTGCTGGATCTGTTAAAGTTACTATAATATCATCGGCGAATAACACTATCTTGTAATCGATATTACCAACTTTTATACCTTTAATCGTTTTAGAGCTTCTTATTTTTCAAGCTAATGGCTCCATAAAAAGTACGAACAACAATGGGGAAAGGGGACATCCTTGGCAGGTCCCATTGGTAATTCTCTGATTCAAAATTGGGTCCGCAATGGAGAGCAAGTCGCTAGTTTATCTATATATTTGATATTACCAGGACATGGAATTCATCAATACTGGTCAATATCATGACACTGAGCACTAAATATCATGTAAAAAAATGTGTTATTTCAAATTGATTAGCAATTAATTGTTTTATAGGAGTTTTTATATAACTCATTTAATGCTGAAATATTTTTACCTAATGGCTGTGTATAGATTTCTATCAATGGCAATAAAAATACAATATAAAATACATATTAGAGAAAATGTAATCTTAGCAGACTCTGCTATTGTCTGTGGGCTTCCATGTTAGACCTCCATAGCACTGATTGTTGGGCTACCACATGAAGGGGTATGATTCACCATTTTCTATTCAGCATTGAATGGGATTTTCATTGTGTTATTGGAGAGTGGGTTCAACTTTCATCAATAGAAGCAGGTAGTCTCTATCTCTCCATCTATTTATTTTTCTGTCTAGTTATAGGTTTAGAGTTTTGTGTCTTGCGAAAACGACTTATGAAACAATTAATTGGATTAAATATGTGTCCTAGGTGGATTGGATTCAATAAGCCAACAATTTTAAAGGTAATAAAAAAAGCCACATTTTTGGTGTGACCTATTGAGAAATGGTTATATTAATATCTATATCTCCTTTTTGCCAGGTACAGATAATTCAACATGTTCACTCGATAGCAGTCTAGAAGATCTCAAAGAATGAACAAGTAATAACTGGTTGAGGTATACTCAAAAAAGTCCAAGGTGCTCGTGGTGGGTCATCATCACCTGCAAACAACTCTAAAAATACAGCTTAAAAATAGAAAACTTTCAGCTTAAAACCTGAATGAGTTGATTACTTTTGAATTAATCTTAATTGTGGCTTATCAATCAAATATTAAGTCAGATGAATCAAATCTTGATTTTATCTATCAAAAAAATAACATCTTGATAGCCCTTAAAGACCTTAAATGGTTCTGCTTCATTAAACCACAACTGTAGTAAACTAACATGAGCCTGATGTTTTAATTAGACATTGATCTTTAATAAAATTCATATTTAATAATTTATAAAGCAATATTCAAAGTTAAACTTACTGTCAAATTTCAGACTGAGTGACTCAGACCACCCATTTGCAGGTTATATTATCTGACCCCTTGTTGAGATAACATATTACTTTCTAGAGCCAATCACCTCACAATAACTTTCTATCAGATACATTCTCTCTCCTACTAAATGAAAACCTTTCTAACTTTGCACACCTTCCTACCTAAATAAATTTCCACTTCTTTCCTGACCCATCCTAATCCTTATGTTATTCTTGTCCATATTTCTCCCCCTACCTTCTCTTTAGATTTTAGATTTGCAAGTTTTCAGTCTTGCAAGGTGCTTTGGGAAAAAGCAGTATGTACTTTTGATTTGAATTTTAAAGGCAGGGCCCTCCTTTCTTTTGCCATGTGTTAACATTGTTTTCCTCTTTGTACTTAACCCCTGTATAGCATTTCAAAATACGTTGGTGTGTTACAAATACAGGATAATAATAATAATAATAATAATAATAATAATATTAATTAAAAAAGTATGAACTTTCCTCTTCAGATCCAAGATTCTGGTAATAATCATGAATCATACAAACCAAAGCTTGGTGACCTATTTCATTCTAGAAGGGATCTCTGATGTTGCTGAACTTCAGGTTCTGATCTTCCTTCTGGTTTTTTTAATTTATGTTATCACTCTTGGTGGTAACATGACCATTTTTCTACTCATCTGCCTGGATCATCATCTGCACACTCCCATGTACTTCTTCCTGGGGAACTTGGCAACGATAGACATGTCCACTTCTACCGTCACTTTACATAAAGTATTTACTAGCTTTTTATTAGAAGATAACACCATTTCTAGTCTTGGCTGCTTTACACAGTTTTATATTTTTGCTTCTTTGACTGGTTGTGAGCTGTTAATATTGATGGCTATGAGTTATGATAGGTATGTTGCCATCTATAACCCCTTGTATTATCATATGGTCATGAACTGGAGATTATGTGCTATTTTGGCCAGTGTCTGCTGGCTTTGGGGTTTTATAGAAACTATACCTCATGTTATATTATTATCTAATTTGACTTGTTTCTTATCCAGAGAAATCAACCACTTCTTCTGTGACATTGGACCTCTTGTAAAAATTACTTGCAGTGACACTCATCTCTTGGATCTTTTTTTTTTTATTAATACAACATTCCTTGCTACTTGCCCTACTCTCTTCACCTTCACCTCTTATGTATTAATTATCATCACCATCCTGAGGATCAAATCCAGCACAGGGAGACGTAAAGCCTTCTACACGTGTTCTTCACACCTCACAGTTATCGTTCTTCTGTATACAACTCTCACCTGCCAATATGTCAGGCCAGTTATGAAGGATGTTTCAGAGTCCACCAAACTCATTTCTCTCTTTAACACAGCTGTTGTCCCCATGTTAAACCCAATAATTTATAGCTTAAAAAATAAAGATGTGAAGTCAGCATTAAGACTAAGGAGGTGTAATGTGGAGATTTAACTATTTAGTAATTGCTATAATACAAATATGTGCGGAATTCAGTACATCATGAGCAGAACTTACTTTTTCAAAGAACTAGTGACTTTTTTGGAAAAGCTTAGTGTTTAGTATAAAAAACCCTTTGCCAGCAAGTGTTCGTAGCTCAGGGCACTCAGATTCCTAGCTAGAAATGTATTGTACAGGACCAGAAATATACATACTGTGCACAGGTGAATCAATAACTGAAATCTAGGTCAATGCTTGAGATGCCGGGATAGACTTTGCCTATACCTTCTTTACATACTTGATCTGGCTCTCCTTTGGTTCCTGTATATTACTATAGGGGGTCATCTGACTTTAGAGTAACTAGAATTCATGGAAGATCTTCCACCCCTCTAGGAACTGGATTTCGTCTCTCTCAACACTCGTCTACAGTTTAGAAATTCGCAATAACTTTTTTACAAAATGAAAATGTGAATAACTTTTGAAAAAGTGGTCCATAAGCTAATGCCTGCTGGATAATATCTGCCACTGATAACTGGAACTCTTATTGAATACATGGGAATAAGTGGTATTAAAACTTTTAACCCAAGTTCTCTCCTTTCCTTTTGAAACTATTGATTAAACAGGACTAGATTGACACATATTAAAAATATATAACTTCAGATGGACTAAAGCTTGTTCTTTTGCATTATAATTTCTGAATGTGATAAATACTATTTTTACCTAAATTAAAAGGAGCTATGAAGTTGTTTACTAATTAAGTAAAGAAAAAATAGAGGATTGAATTGGATATCAAAGCATCAAGATTAATATGCCAAACAATCCCAGTGCATAACACCAATTTAAATTATCATTTAAAAATAAATGGGACTTTTTCTTTATTATTTCATGTGCTCAACAACGCCGCACTAGAAAACCTAGAATGTACTTTAATTTAAAGAGAAAGCAACTTAGCTAGGGACATACCTATAATCCACAATGAGATGCCTCCAACCAAAGAGCATCCACTATCCTGAACCCCCCAATGTATCTAGTATCCATATATAGACAATGAATGAGGAAAGAAAATACGTGATTTGTATAAATTATATTAATTTAAAGCCAGATCCTGAATCAATTTATTTTTTCTAATTTGCAGGTATCCTCTAAAAACCAACACATTCACACTGTTAAAAAAGCAATCATGTGCAAACTGTGCCATGATACCCTCAAAATATCCTAAGTACACTTGTATCTCTCCTTTGGCAATGCCTTATCAAGGCTTCATAAATTATTTAAAAAGTTAAGGAACTAATAGACTGAGTGAATAAAAAATCACTAATACAGGCTTAAACAACTTGTGGGTATCATCAATGGACTTCTAATATGCCTAACAGCTGTTTCTCCCCATTTGAGGAGCTTTATCAAAGGCAAACCTAATACAGGCTTAAAAGACTTGTGGGCATCAATAATGGACATCTAATAAGCCTGCCAGTTGTTTCAACCCCTATAAGGGGCTTTATCAATAATAATAAAGGAAACGGCCAATTCATTGTTAAATGATTATCAAAGCATCAAGCAGCAGTAGAAAGTAGAACCAAACAACACATTTACCATAAATATCAATGTGTCATACAGATATAGAACATATAAAATAATACATATAATAAAGCATTTTTTTATAACTAACCAAAATGTCAAAGAAATTGTAAAAAATTTTTATGACCAGATGGAGATGAGATTTAGTGTTGTAGAACAAAATTAAAACAGTAGGCCAGGTCTGATACACAAGATTGCCAAAAAGCCCTAATATAAAATGTATTTATGACAAATATGTTTTTTTTAAGTAGTACATATTTTATTATAGTAGGTCATTTGGCACATTGATATATTGTGTGTGTTTTGTAGTTTAGTTGTGTCCAACTCTCTGTGACTTTATGGGCCGCAGCTCGCTAGGCTCATTTTGTGTCTGGTTGAGCTAACCGATAAGGTGGCAAAGAAATTGGAGTGGAATACCTTCTCCAGAGGAACGTGATTTGTCTGCCCTCTCTGGTATGACCTGCCCACCTTGGGTGACCCTACATGTTATAGCTGACAGCTTCGCTGAAGTGCACAAACCCCTTCACCATGACAAGGTAGCAATCCAGAATATATATATATATATATATTGCTCTTTATGACTCTCTCATGCACATTTTTCTGAAATGAAAATATCAAAATGGTTAGTTCATAAAAATAAGTGTAATTTGATTAACTTCTAGAATCTGATGCAACTTCTCTATTTTAGAGTGAAGCAGGTTACTTAAGTGTTTCTCTGTGTATTATACTGTGTCTAGTTCACATATGGTACCACCAACATAATAATATTGTTGTATTAGGATGCTTTTAAATGTAACCTGCTTTGTACGCAGATTTTAGGATGATGACATAACCAAAACTATTAATTTTAAACCATATGTCAGAAGCAAGGGCGTATTAGCCCCCAAAAATCTATATATATAGTATTGCCTCTGGACAGAGAGAGGTCCGCTCTCGAAAGCTCGTCATGAAAGCTATGAATATGTCTGTCCAATAAAAAAGGTATCACCATATACTGCAATACTCTGATTATTCATATATATATACAGTATCTCACAAAAGTGCCAACATAAACTGTAACATACTAAAGCAGAGCATGATCCTCTCCCTTCGGAGACTGGGCCGCAGGGCAGTATTCCAACATGATAATGACCCCAAACACACCTCCAAGACTACCAATGCCTTGCTAAAGAAGCTGAAGGTAAAGGTGATGGACTGGCCAAGCATGTCTCCAGACCTAAACACTATTGAGCATCTGTTGGGCATCCTCAAACAGTAGGTGGGGGAGTGCAAGGTCTCTAACATCGACCAGCTCCGTGATGTCATCATGGAGGAGTGGAAGAGGACTCCAGTGGTAACCTGTGAAGCTCTGGTGAACTACATGCCCATGAGGGTTAAGGCAGTGCTGGAAAATAATGGTGACCACACAAAATATTGACACTTTGGGCCCAATTTGGAAATTTCAACTTAAGGATGTACTCACTTTTGTTGCCAACGGTTTAGACATTAATGGCTTTTATACAGGCTGTACAGTTACTACTTTACATTGTAGCAGAGGGTCATTTCTTCAGTGTTGTCACATGAAAATATATAATAAAATATTTACAAAAATGTGAGGGGTGTACTCACTTTTGTGAGATACTGTATATGATAAATTATGGGTCAAGGCTTTCATGGGAAAGACATACAGCTCCATAACGCTCTAGTGATCAAATATGGTAATGTATGATCACATTTAATTTTGCTATTTTTTGTGCCCTCCTATTCATTTAATTTGGTCGGTCCCCCACATCCCCCCGGTTCCTACGCTCCTGGTCGGAAGAATAAATTCCAAGTACCTTCCCTTTAAAAATAATAACTTACTAAATGCGTTTCACCTGTAACCTTAAACCTTTCACTGGAATGGCTAGTAATATATTTAATTGTGTATTTCAGAGGAGCTAATTTAGTTTGTTCAATTAGATCTTTTCCTATCATTGCACAATATAGCCAAGCACAAAGATGTACTATAGGTGCTGTGCCAGATCGAAAAAAACGACCTGCAATGACTGCCATATTGTAGCAGCTGAACATGAAATCAATACCATGGGTCAAAGATCAAGATAAGAGCACAAATAAAAAATTAGAGTTTTAGTATGCATAATTACTATATTAAAAACTATAATCATCATATGTATGTTCCCTTTATCAGCACTAGAAGTGCCAGTGTATTTAAGTTGCCTTTATTAACACTAGAGGTTCCAGTCTATATAGAGTGCCTTGCAAAAGTATTCACCCCCATGACTTTTTACCTAGTTTGTTACATTACAGCCTTAAGTGCAATGTTTTGTTAATTTGAATTTTATGTGATGAATCAGAAGACAATAATCTAAGTTGGTGAAGTGAAATGAGAAAAATATATACATAAAACTATTTTTTAGAAATAGAAAACAGAAAATTGGCATGTGCGCATGTATTCACCCCCTTTGTTATGAAGCCCATAAAAACCTCTGGTGCAACCAATTACCTTCAAAAGTCACATAATTAGTGAAATGCTGTCCACCTGTGTGCAATCTAAGTGTCACGTGATCTGTCATTACATATACACAACTATTTTGCGAGGCCCCAGAGGCTGCAACACCTAACCAAGAGGCACCACTAACCAAACACTGCCATGAAGACCAAGGAACTCTCCAAACAAGTAAGGGACAATGTTGTTGAGAAGTACAAGTCAGGGTTAGATTATAAAAAAATATCCAAATATTTGATGATCGCCAGGAGCACCATCAAATCTATCATAACCAAATGGAAAGAACATGGCACAACAGCAAACCTGCCAAGAGACGGCCGTCCACCAAAACTCACGGACCGGGCAAGGAGGGCATTAATCAGAGAGGCAGCACAGAGACCTAAGGTAACGCCGGAGGAGCTGCAGAGTTCCACAACAGATACTGGAGTATCTGTACATGGGACGACAATAAGCTGTACGCTCCATAGAGTTGGGTTTTATGGCAGAGTGGCCAGAAGAAAGCCATTACTTTCAGCAAAAAACAAAATAGCACGTTTTGAGTTTGCGAAAAGGCATGTGCGAGACTCCCAAAATATATGGAGGAAGGTGCTCTGGTCTGACAAAACTAAAATTTAACGTTTCGGCCATCAAAGAAAACGCTATGTCTGGCGCAAACCCAACACATCACATCACCCACAGGACACCATCAGAGTGAAACATGGTGGTGGCAGCATCATGCTGTGGGGATGTTTTTCAGCAGCCAGGACTGGGAAACATGTAAATGTGTTGGAATGGCCTAGTCACAGCCCAGACCTCAATCCAATAGAAAATCTGTGGTCAGACTTATAGATTGCTGTTCACAAGTGCAAACCATCCACCTTGAAGGAGCTGGAGCAGTTTTGCAAGGAGAAATGGGCAAAAATCCCAGTGGTAAGATGTGGCAAGCTCATAGAGACTTATCCAAAGAGCTGTGAGTATTGACTTTAGGGGGGTGAATAGTTATGTACATTGACTTTTTTTGTTATTTTGTCCTATTTGTTTTGTAGCTTCACAATAAAAAAAAAAAAACATCTTTAAAGTTGTGGGCATGTTCTGTAAATTAAATTATGCAAATCCTCAAACAATCCATGTTAATTCCAGTTTGTGAGGCAAGAAATCACGAAAAATGCCAAGGGGGGTGAATACTTTTGCAAGGCACTGTTTTCCAACCCTATAGAAGCCAGGCCCTGTGCATAGTGTTGATACTTAACCTGTAGGTCCAACCTCTGTATTATAACATCCACATTAACCTAATATATACTAGGCTCTATATATTATATCTATACTATATATTATATCTATACCAATTCTAAAGGTACCAGGTTCTGTATATTGCATCCATACCAATCCTATGTGTGTTTATGTATAAGACTTTGCCTGAATTTAAGTGCAGGACTTAGGGTAAGACAGAGGAACCTCCTCCTAAGCTCTCACTGCTTCCAGGAAGTCATCCTTAGGTCAGGCTAATCAGTCAGCTGTAATACAGAAAAGTACCTAATTTCAGTCATATCATCATGTAATCCACCTATATCGCCCATTTTCACCCACATAAGATATCTATAATCATCTCCCTAAGTCGATTATGAAGGGTAATAATTTGTAATCCTATTTCAGGATTTCACAAATACTGCTCAGAAATCACAAATCAACTCTATAGTTATGGATACTCTCTGGCACCATTGTTATGGTTCCACCTTCCTTCTCATCAACTTCTTATGGTATCTGGTCATTAGCTCAAAACTAGCAAACATACTACAAATAATCAGTCTACTCATTAGAGACTATTTTTTTGGAAATAAAGAAAGTATTTCTCAGAGATATCTGCCCCTGGCCAAATTATCAATATTTGTATAGTGTGCACACCTTAGAGAAATAATACACCAACACAGAGTTCTGGTATAAAGCCTTCTCTCGCCTAATTTATTACGTCAGCCGTCATTTATATAGTTTTTAGTAATCAGATAAAAATTACAATTAAGCAAAATATCAGGTTTATAAAGCAATTCATTGGTTATGAGGTGTCCGCTTTTACAGGACCTCGATCAGGTATTGGGTTAATACATTAAGGAGTCTCTAGGTGTCATCCCACAGGGGGATAAGTCTTTCTCTCATTGGTCAGAAGTTTAGGACAAAGGGAAGATGGCGTTCTCCTCCTTGTGCTCAGGGTGTGGTAAGACTCGTCATCCTTAACAGACCAGAAATAGTGCTGCCTACATCTTGTATGCAGGGAAGTGACAAATCCTCCATTTTAGAGTCTCCAATAATCAACATTGTTAATACGATTACGTAATACTGCAAAGATAAGATATATAAGTAGGTGCACGAATACAGTTATGCATTTTGTTCTGATCCTAGTCCATAACAGTCCCCCCTAAAATGACATAATATATTCGTCACACTCACAGCTATTAGTAAACTTACTGATTATATGTATAACACCCTATTCTTATATCGGGTGTCTAAAACTAAATATCTTGTTATAATAGATATATATCTCAACTATGGTCCTTCCAGAGCACTATTCTTTATGTCTTCTATTTCCGGATGTTGTGAGCATTGCATGTGTGTAAGTCATAGGTACATATCTTCGTTCGATCGGGCTTGCCATGACCTGACGTCACACCTACCCTATGACCTATGTGGCATTGGGAAAAACCTAACAAGCCTCTAATATTCTAATAGTGTAGCTAGTTTCGGATAGGGACCATAGGACTCAGATATAGTGTAGCTCAGCTCACAGAACACTCTCCTTAGAGCCAGTTAGAGTCTGCATCAGAAGATGGGATGTCTTACAATCATCATTCTGTCCATACAGATCTATGTCTAAATCTTGGTGGATAAAGGTGGGAGAAGCCTTGTCCACAGCTTTCTGAAGGTAGTTGCGTATACAAGGAATAATACAACATAAGAGGAAGGCTAGCAAAATTATGACAATAAAGATAGCCATCCCTATCTGCAATAACACTTTCTGCCAGCCATTCATCCAACCAAACCATGATTCCCAATAATCCATAGTACCAGAATTTTCTTTTAATTCTTGACCAAGATTAGCCAATTTCTGGATTGCCAATGTAATCTTACCATTTGGACCTGTATTATCAGGAATGTATGTACAACATGTGCTAGTAGCTGGAAGCATTTTACACACTCCGCCTTTTTCTGCAAGGATCATGTCTAATGCCATACGATTCTGGAAGGCCATGTGCGATGTAGCCTCTAATTGTTCTGCAATGCCTTTTAAGGCATCCTTAGTGTAGTTAACAAATTGCTGCTGATTATAGTAGATATAATTAATCCAGGCGACATTCTTATTTACACCAATCATTGGTATCAGTGATTCAAATCTTGCTGCTATCTGGTTTCGGGCCTTAAATTGGTCGGGCACCCCCCTTGGGACTCCAATAGTATCAATATATACATGTGGGTCAAAACTTTCCCGAGGTTCAGATGATGAAGTTTGTCTTCTCTTCCTGGACCTTGTTTGGGGGGCATTAGGTAGATTGTCATCATAATAAGTTGGGACAATGTGTAACGGCATTATGGCTTTAGCCAAGGTACATTCCCCACGCCATACTCCTGACAGTCTTACCCTGAGTTTCATATCCCCACACAACCAATATATGTCTCCTAAAGATCGGGTCTGATTGACTAGCAGTGTGGATGAACCATCTCTATATGTATGACAAAACCCACTTGGGAACTTGCAAGTTGAACCCCTGAGAAACGTTTCTCCTGTAACACGTATAATTTCCAGGGTATATAGTTATACCTCTCCCTGGATGGGGGTTATTGGTTACCACAGGGTACGTGTTTCTCCATTGTTCACACTCATCTGTATGAGTATATCTTTTGAACAGTTTCAGAAAGCATTTTTCTTCTTTCAAAGGTATAATAAATGGAACAGTACCTAAGTGAGGTCTAGCATGGCCACATACATAACAGTTGGTCTTATTACTTTCTTGTACATTGTATTTCATCCATTCTAACCATACATTAAGGTCTGAGAATCCAGTCTCAGTAGCTAATGTGTCCTCATATGTTGGGTCACCAGTAGCAGCCATTGTTCCAATGATCTGAGGCCCTGGCTTCAATGTCTGTAATGCCAGAGGTAAGTCTGGGTGCTTATATAGATCTGCTATTTTAATTTCGCCCATCAGTTCTGCACTCTGCCCTCTAGCCCAAGCCCTCAGTATATATGTATCAGCATCCATGGGACAAGGGTTTTGTATGGTCAGAGTCAGTTGCATATCAGAACCAGATACCCCACTATTCAGACATTGACCAGTCTTTATTAGAGTCATTCGGTCAAGGAGGGACCTACCCTGGTCATCTTTCTTATCTGCAGCACTTTGAGGTCTATACCCCCAAAGTGTCCCAGTGCCCCATCCCGCTGCTCTCCATGTGTCACAGTGTTTTCCAACAGTTTCATCAATGACACATATATACATATCTCTCTTGTATAAATCACATTGTTCAGGGATTGAAGGACAAGGAACAATGTCGCAGAAGTCAAAGGTGTATGTGGCAACATGTGTATTACGTGAATTATACAAAAATGTAATACCATCTTTACCTTTTGTAATGGTTACCTGT
Source organism: Discoglossus pictus (assembly GCA_027410445.1). NCBI lineage: Eukaryota > Metazoa > Chordata > Amphibia > Anura > Alytidae > Discoglossus > Discoglossus pictus. The sequence goes on from CM050170.1 coordinate 64,134,985, forward strand.
TGAGCAATATTCGGAATTACCATGAGAGACAGGACAACCCACTGAATTATACTCATTGTGTTGGTTCCTGATTGTCAGGAGGAGGAACCTTTTTGCAATGTGATGCGTGGACCCAAGTAGCTTTCCCTTCCAGCTTAACTGATGTAGCTGTGATCAGCAGTACTTGGAATGGGCCTTCGTATCTGGGTTCCAAAGGAGTTTTTCTCACAAATTTCTTAACTAGGACCCAATCTCCAGGAAGTAGTTGATGAGTACCAGTGATTACTTTCGAATCTGGAATAGAAGAGAACACTTGTGCATGGATTTTAGTCAGTGTGGTGGACAATGCAATTACATGGTCAACAAGTACATCAGATTTAAGTTGCAATTGCTGAGGAAAGTAGCACCCTAGCCTAGGAGCAGACCCAAACAAGATTTCATGGGGGGACAATGCATGTTTCCCTCTAGGGGTATACCTGACACTGAACAAGGCTATAGGAAGACTTTCAGGCCATGGCATACCAGTTTCTTGTTACATTTTTAGCATCCTAGATTTCAAGGTACCATTCATACGTTCCACCTTCCCACTACTTTGAGGATGGTAAGGCGTATGAAAGGAGAGGGTCACTCCTAGGGCTGTCCATATATGGCCAGTACTGCTGTAAAAGCTGGTCCCTGGTCACTCTTAATCACTTCAGGGACCCCATATCTGCAGATGAGCTCTGTTAATAAGCGTTTCACTGTTGTTTTTGCTGTCATATTTACAACTGGGTAGGCTTTTGGCCATCCTGAGAACATGTCCACGATGACTAATGCATATTCATACCGACCACTCTTTGGCATCTGTATATGATCAATTTGTATCCTCTGGAATGGATATAATGATTTTGCCAAATGTCTCTGTGGTGGTTTCTCTGTGCGGCCTACGTTACACTTGGCACAAATACTGCACGATTTACAGTAAGTGTTTGTCAGAGTAGTGATGCCTGGGGCCATGTAATACTTATTTATTAAGTTATTCATGAGAGTCTTTGACAGGTGTGCTGGTCCATGTGCCCATTGTACTGTTGCTGAGTACAAGCTTCTTGGCAAACACAATCTCAGATTGTCAACATATAGTCCATCTTTCGAAGCTGCTCCCTTTGCCTTCCACTCGTTCACTTCTTCTGGACCTGCCGTCTTCTGCAATTCTTTGAGCAATTTTAAGTCTGTTGGCAGAGTCTGCATTGTATAAATGTTTATTTCTCCATCCACTTCTCCTTTCCATTTCCTGTGTTGTTATTGCTGCTTGTTTAGCTGTCTGATCTGCTAGATGGTTTCCTCGTGCTTCGTCTGAATTTAGCTTTCCATGTGCCTTTACCCTCAGTATGGCCACCTCCTTTCGGAGTGTTAGAGCTTCTAACAGTTCACGGATGGCTTTGTCATGCTTCACTGGAGTGCCTGCAGCTGTCATGAATCCTCTGGCTCTCCAAATTACTCCAAAGTCTTGAGTCACTCCCAGAGCATACCTTGAGTCTGTATAGATGTTAGCTCGGACTCCTGTCGCAATTTCACAGGCCTTAGTCAATGCAATCAACTCTGCTTCTTGCGCTGACATGGAGGGAGGTAGTGAGAAGGCTCGTATCACATCTTTTTCCGTAATCACAGCATAACCTGTGTGATATTTTCCATTCTCATCAGCATACCTTGATCCATCTACATACAGAATGATGTCTGGGTCTGTCAGGGCAAGTTCCTTTACATTTGCAAGGTGTGAGGTTTCCATTTCCATTTGCTGTAGACAGTCATGAGGTGGATTTGTGAGTCCTGGGACTGCATATGGGTCTCTGGCTTGTATACTGGGAGTGCTCTTTGCTTGCCAGTGGAGAGTTTTCTTTTGCACTCCTTCCACTTCCGACTCCTCTTCCTCTGCAGATTCCCACCATTTTAATGCAGCTCCCAATGTCTTCCATCCATCCGGTGCAAACTTGGATACTGCAACATGTGGAATTTCTGTATCCCAATGCTTGTAGAGCACTTCTGCTTCTTGCAGGAGCTCCACCGTAAATGCACTATCTCCTGCTGCATTGTTGTACAATGTGTTTAGTTTTAAGGTGACCTGCTTCAATTTAGTGAGTCGTGCTTCATATTGAAAATCTCGGCCTGGAGATTGTTTATTCCACAGCGTGCAATATAGAGGGTCTTGTGTCTCATCTGTGGGTGTCTGGCTGTTTCCACCACCTTCCAGTAGACGTCTTTTTATATATAGATTGGTTATTCCTCAGTTTGGGTTCAAAATCAGGCTGTACCAAAAGTATCCATCTTCCTCATCTCCCCCCTCTGGAAATGGTAAGAGAGTGGCTGGATTGAGAACATAACATATCTGCAGAGTAACATTGTCTGGTAGAAGGAGGGAACATTGCAGACGAAGGTGTCTGGCTGTAGTCATGTGCTTAGGTTGTGTCTGCTGCATGATGGCTGCAATGTCATGTGGTGCCAGAACTGTCAGTGGATAACCAAGGACTATGTCATTGCTTTTGTCCAGTAAGGCATGTGCTGCCAATGCTGCTCTGAGGCAAGACAGTCCTCCTCTTGCCACAGCATCCAATTGACATGAGAAATAGCCAATAGGCCGTTGTCTGTTTCCATGGGACTGTGTCAAGACTCCCATTGCATGTCCTTCTTTTTCTGACACAAAGAGCTTGAATGGGAGATCATAGTTTGGTAATCCTAGTGCTGGTGCTATTGAAATAGCTTTCTTCAGGGTGTAGAAATTATCAAGAGCTGTTTGTGTCATCTCATATGGCTCCGTCTTTAATACATCATACAAGGGTTGCATTAGAAGGGATGCTTCTGGGATCCACGCTCTACAGTAAGATATTAGACCTAGGAAAGCATGCAATGGTCTGTGTCCTTCAGGGATTGACATGTCTTCTATTGCTTGTATACGGGCACGTGTAAGATGACGTACACCTTTTGACAGGCAGTGTCCTAAAAATTTGACTGTCTCTTTACACTATTGTAGTTTGTCTCTGGATACTTTGCGTCCTTGTTCTGCTAAGTGTCTCAGCAAGCTTCCTGAGGTTCTTGTGGCTGTGGGAAGATCTTCAGCACACAGCAAGAGATCATCAACATACTGTAGCAATACAATGTCAGGATTCGCTTGTTGCCAGGAGTCAAGGATATGGCTCATAGCCTTGGCAAACTGGCTGGGCGAATTTTGCGCTCCTTGAGGCATTACAGTCCATTTGTATTGATTATGATCATGCGTGAAAGCAAACAAATACTGACAAGAAGGGTCAAGGGGAATACTGAAGAAAGCATTTGCTAAATCCACTACGGTAAAGTATGCAGCTGCTGGAGGTATTCCAGAAAGGAGAGTGTTAGGATTAGGCACTATTGGAGTGTCTAATATGGTTGCTTCATTCAAATCTTGCACCATACGATATTTTACTGGTTCTCCCTTTTTAGATTTCTTCTTTACTGGAAAGAGGGGCGTGTTACATGGTGACGACGTACATGGGATCAATGCCCCTTGCTGCACTAATCTCTCTATCTGCTGAGAGATCGCATCTATTTGTGCTGGCTTCAGAGGATACTGTGGCTTGCGTGGTAACTCTGCTCCGGGCTTTAGTTTTACTATGACTGGTGGCACCTTTAGGTGTCCAATATTTTCCGGTCCTTGTGACCAGAGCGTTGCTGGAATCTTGTCCAAGATATCATCTGGCCCTGTATTACAGGTGCTATTGGCATCTATGTGTAGTAATATGGGCAGCGAGCAGAGTGCTGACGTGTCAGTGATTTGTAGAGGTGTAGACACCTGTACAGTTCCATCTGGGGTGAATGAGATAGATGCTTGTAGTCGGGAAAGAACATCTGCACCTAACAGATTTATAGGGCATGTGGAGGATACTACAAATCTTGCGATTAGATCTGGAAATGGGACTATTTGCATAGGTTGGGTTCAATGGTTGGAGATGGGAACACCATCTACTCCTACAAAAGCTACATCAATGTCAGACAGCTAAGATATATCGGGCAGATCTTGTTTTCTTAAAATGCTTCTGGCTGCACCTGTGTCTATGAGAAAGGTTGTGGGAGTTCCCTCTATTGGTAGCGTCACAATAGCTTGTGGTCCTACCTCGCCATCCCCTGAAGAAACTGCCAGAATAGGGGATACTGACACAGGCTCACCCCCGTCCTATGCTGTAGTTGAAGCACAGGCGCTGCATTAGTATCATCTGTCTGCTGTCTAGGTCTCGGCTTCCTGGGTGCCTTGCAATTCTTGCTAAGGTGTCCTGATTTCCCACAATTAAAACACTGTCTTGTTTCTTTCCGTGGTGATTCTTCCGAATTCACCATAAGCACAGCTGTCTTCTTAGACGCTGATGATGCAGGTTGTTTAGCCGCCGCTGTCGCCAGTCCTTTAGCAACCAGCAGTAAGGTGTCTAAAGGTCACACTCTATATTCTGGTCTGGATGTCAACAGGCCCTTCTGAAGTGTCTCCTGTAATCCTAGCACGAAAGCTGTACTTAACATCTGCGTGTGTGTTTTATTATGTGGGCTGAAGCCAAGATCTGTAAATACTTGTGTGAGTCGTGCATGAAACTTTTCTATGGATTCTTCCTTCTCCTGCCTGATATCTTGTAAATTAACTGCTTGGTCTGCCAATTTATCCTTTGCCCAATGTCTTAACAGATCACAGAATTGTATACCAGATGTAAAGTCATGCTTTGAACGATTTGTACCATAAGGATCTATTGCATTCCGCATAATAGGCCAGTATGAATCTCCTGCCTTGATTTCACACAAGCTAACTAAGTCCTCCCATGCTGCTGAGTATGTCTTTTGGATCTGTGCCATCTTCCTATAGAAAGGCATAGGTTGTTTTTCAGGGTCGGGCAATGTGTTTATAAGGGAGGTGGCTTGTGTCGGGGTAAATGCAACGTACATTAGACTTCCCCTTTTCTTGTTCCTCCTCTTAGGTTTCGCTTTGGAATTGGATCTCCTATCTCTCCATTCTTCCGCCCCCTCTCCTCCCCTTATTTCGTCATCCCACTCTTCTGAACTATCTTGTTGATGATGATGGATGGGCAGAGCTTGCACTTCCAGTGGTGTTCTGGGCTTGGGGAGGGGGGCGAACAGCGGGCTTATGGCAGAGCTGTGTGTACTGAGTACACTATGTGGCCCAGCACTTGCTGGTGAATCTTCTGTTACAATTGGTACCTCCACAGATGGAAATATCGGATATGGGGAATACAGTGTTCCATCTGGAGTCAGTACTGGATACAAGCAAGTGGGATGTGCTGTTGTAGCATTAGGCGTAATGGGCGGAGCTCCGTGGACAGGTGATGTGACGAGTGACATCACGTTATGATGGACAGTGTTCGGGGGTGAGTGCAGCTCCTCCTTCGTGTGTGTGTGGGCGCCATCTTTGGGTTTTGGCTGAATGGAATGTCTTTGTTCGGCAGTATGTAGTAGCTGTGGTGCATTAGGGTGACAGGGTGCTTGTGATATGGAGGGGACGACGGGCGAATTCGGGGAACTGACCACTTCACATGGAGCATGATACTCATACATTTTCCGTCCCTTCATTTCAATCTCTCTCTCGATCCAACCCTCCTGTGCAATCGCTTTAGCCACCCTGTACCACATCTCTGCACTCGGCAACAAGCCACAATCTTGTAACTGCCCTTTGTTATCTCTCAACACTTTACGCCACTCTTCTGCCCTCAAATGCCCTCCTACGACACTGGTAATACCACACACTTTGAACCTCTTTTTGCATTCGCTCACGACAGCCTCACCTCCCCTTTTCTTAACTATATCCTGGGCCAACACGCCCTCACTCAATTTAACTTGATTCTGCCCCATATCTCTATATGAAGCAAACACGTATTTAGCAGCAGGGGTTTAACGAGGTAGTAATACAGAGAGAGAGAGAGAGAGAGAGAGAGTAGCAGAGAGAGAGAGAGAGAGAGAGAGAGATAGAGAGCTAGAAGCTCTGAAGAAGAAGGTCTGACTTGTTCGACTGCTACGAAGGGTTAATTCGTATGTCTTCTCTAAACTCAGACCGTTGTTACCGCCCTCCGGGGACTATACCTTTGCAGTCTGTAACCACTTAACTGCTGGTAAGGGATAGCAAGGAGGATAGTGGACAGAGGTATGTAAATCAACAAGACATAATCGTATCACATTTCATATCATCATGCATTAATAACCAGCAGTAACATAACATGTAACATTATAATCAGCAAACCTTTTCTGCAGAAAACTTTAGATTCAAAGATATGTGATTCGGGACTTTGCACAACTAGGTGCTCACAAACCGACACCCTCAGGGCTTATTGTGCTTTACAACACTATCAATCTGCCACTGAAGTCTGTGTCCCACATACACGTTTAACCACCCGTAGTGAATGACAGACGTCTCTCGGGGTTATCAGGCTACCAAGGCTTGAACATCATGACCCCCAAGAGATATTCATCTATCCAGCATGCATAGACCCTTCCCAGGAAAGAATGCAAAGCAATTCCAAGCCCGGGTCACGTATGTGCACACCTATATGTGTGACTTCTCTGGGTTATGTGCGTCTCTGGGCACAAGTCATCCGTCTTCAGAGCCTGTCACACATACACGTGTATGTACCCGAACCACAATATCTAAGAGATCACAATCACTCAATCACACTACCAACAGACACACAGGCGGCAGATATCACTATCTATTGTACAGGATTCAAATGGACTTGAGGCAAGCTATTACCTGTACTTTGTAACCTCCCTTACAGCGGAGCTGGACAATGAAGAAGAGTCCCAGGAACAGGTCTGCACGGATAAGGTACTAATCATGTCCTTACAGTGTACCGGAGGTGATCAGGCTCCGCCTGTTCCCATGAAGTCTGTCCGAACTCCTCTTGTCCGCTGCGGTTCGGTTAAACCTCAAGTCCCTGAACGGGCGCCATCTTTTTTGGAAATAAAGAAAGTATTTCTCAGAGATATCTGCCCCTGGCCAAGTTATCAATATTTGTATAGTGTGCACACCTTAGAGAAAAAATACACCAACACAGAGTTCTGGTATAAAGCTTTATCTCGCCTAATTTATTACGTCAGCCATCATTTATATAGTTTTTAGTAATCAGATAAAAGTTACAATTAAGCAAAACATCAGGTTTATAAAGCAATTCATTGGTTATGGGGTGTTCGCTTTTACAGGACCTCGATCAGGTATTGGGTTAATACATTAAGGAGTCTCTAGGTGTCATCTCACAGGGGGATGAGTCTTTCTCTCATTGGTCAGAAGTTTAGGACAAAGGGAAGATGGCGTTCTCCTCCTTGTGCTCAGGGTGTGGTAAGACTCGTCATCCTTAACAGACCGGAAATAGTGCTGCCTACATCTTGTATGCAGGGAAGTGACAAATCCTCCATTTTAGAGTCTCCAATAATCAACATTGTTAATACGATTACGTAATACTGCAAAGATAAGATATATAAGTAGGTGCACGAATACAGTTATGCATTTTGTACTGATCCTAATCCATAACACTATCAACACTTCCATATACTTTTATTTTCTCTCAATTCTATGATAACCTCCTACACTTTCACAAACTTTTTACTTTTCTCACTATTATAGAACCAGTCTCTATCAGGATACCATCAAATACACTACAGAGAATCGGTACAATGCAATTAATTTGTTTTCACCCTCCCAATATATGCTCATGTCATTATATCATGCATCATCAGCTATTTAAGTTTCTTTATTTACATTTTTTTAATTCAATCACTCTTTGATGGCGGCCGGCCATTAGCTCAAAACTATCAAACACACTACAAAGAATCAGCCTATCTACTAAAAATACTACCAACATCATTTATTCCCCCAGTCTATTTCATCACAGGTCTCATATATCAATCATTGCATATTTAATTAATTTTCTATTACATTCCCCCTGTATGCTCACATCATTATTTAATGCACCATCAGATATTTACATTATCTCATGCTCTGTCAGGAGACCATCAAGTACTCTTCAAAGATCTATAATCTTTAAGTAATTTCCCTTTACCCTCCCCTGTATGCTCTTATCATCATATCACATACGTCATCATATCACGCACCATTAGACCATAGCTCAAATCACATTACAGAGAATCAGTCTATTCACTAGAGACCTCCAAGTCTTTCCAACACTTCCAAATACTTTCTTCATTTTACGCTCTCTCACTATATTAGAATCAGTCTCTGTCAGGAAACCATCATGTACACTTCAAGAAGCTGTATTGTTTAATTAATTTACTTTTACCCTCCTCTGTATGCTCTCGTCATCATATCATATATTCCATCATGTTAGGCATCATCAGATATAAGGGTTTAAAAAAAAATCCAATTCAATCATTAAATCACTAATAGCATTGGGGCAGGGGCTTAGAAAGTGTGTGTGTGGGGGAGATTAAATTAATATGGGTCACAAAAAAATAGCAAAATTAAACTCAATCAGGCATTACCAGATTTGGCCACTAGAGGGCTATGGAGCAGCACTATGGAGCAGTATTTCTTTCATATGGAAGCTTTGACCCATAATTTATATATATATATATATATATATATATATATATACTGTATATACTCAAGTATAAGCCGACCCAAGTATAAGCCGAGGCACCTATTTTACCACAAAATACTGGGGAAACGTAATGACTCGAGTCAACCCCCTCCTCATCCTCAACCCCCCTCCTCATTCTCAACCTCCCTCCTCAACCCCCCTCCTCATCCTCAACCCCTTCCTCAACACCCCTCCTCAACCCCCCTTTCTCAACCCCCCTGCTCATCCTCCCTCCTCAACTCCCCTCCTCATCCTCAACCCCACATCCTCATCCTCAACACCCCATCCTCATCCTCAACACCCCATCCTCCACCTCCCATCCTAAACCCCCCTCCTCATCCTAAAACCCCCTCCTCATACTAAAACCCCTCCTAAACCCCCCTCCTCAACTTCCCTCCTCAACCTCCCTCCTTAACCCCCTTCCTCAACCTCTCTCCTCAGCCCCCCTCCTCAACCTCAACTCCCCTCTTAAACCTCAACCCCCCATCCTCATCCCCCCTCCTCATCCTCAACCCCCATCCTCATCCTCAACCCCCCTCCTAAACCCCCCTCCTCAACTTCCCTCCTCAACCTCCCTCCTCAACCCCCTTCCTCAACCTCTCTCCTCAGCCCCACTCCTCAACCTCAACTCCCCTCTTAAACCTCAACCCCCCATCCTCATCCCCCCTCCTCATCCTCAACCCCCCTCCTCATCCTCAACCCCACATCCTCATCCTCAACACCCCATCCTCATCCTCAACACCCCATCCTCATCCTAAAACCCCCTCCTCATCCTAAACCCCCTCCTAAACCCCCCCTCCTAAACCCCCCTCCTAAACCCACCTCCTCAACTTCCCTCCTCAACCTACCTCCTCAACCCCCTTCCTCAACCTCTCTCCTCAGCCCCCCTCCTCAACCTCAACTCCCCTCTTAAACCTCAACCCCCCATCCTCATCCCCCCTCCTTAATCCTCAACCACCCTCCTAAACCCCCCATCCCCAACCCCCTCCTCATCCTCAACCCCCATCCTCATCCTCAACCCCCCATCCTCATACTAAACCCTCCTCCTCAACCCCCATCCTCATCCTAAACCCCCCACATCAATTCCCCTCCTCAACCTCTCTCCTCAGCCCCCCTCCTCAACCTCAACCCCCCTCCTCAACCTCTCTCCTCAACCCTCTTTCTCAACCTCTCTCCTTACCCCTCTAAATACCTCTCCCTTTCCCCTCATGTACCTCCATCTGCAGCTGCTCCTCCGAGCTCCTTCCGGCTGCGTCTTGACCTGGCCAATTCTAATGATGTGGCGCGTATGTGACTTCACGTCATTAGCATATGCCGGATCCCGACACAGACGGAAAGGAGCACGGAGGAGCAGCTGCAGATGGAGGTAAGTGAGGGGAAAGGGAGATGGGGAGGTATTTAGAGGGGTAAAGTGAGGAGGGGGGTTTAGGATGAGGAGGGGGGTTGAGGATGAGGAGGGGGGTTGATAATGATAAGGGACGGGGAGGGAAAGAGCCACGGGAGGGAGAAAAGAGACATGGGGGGGAAAGAGAGTGACTCGAGTATAAGACGAGGGGGCCCCTTTCAGCCTTAAAAAAAGGGCTGAAAAACTCGGCTTATATCCGAGTTTATATGGTATATATATACATATATATATATGTAACGAAATCCCCTATTTTACAGACTTCACGAACCAACCTGTTCGGTTATTTGAGGATTTACAATGGGCTTTCGTGGAAATACCTAATAAGACAAACTTCAGTCGACGATTCTGAGAACTGTGTTCGTGGGATCTGAGCGCTATTCGCCTAGAATATGCACTCAGATCTCAGCTGTCTGGGGATATGTGGAACTTCAAGTTTATATTGCGTAAAAACAAAGTTATACATTTTTATTCTGTTTTATTAAAATAAAGAAGCCATGTTTCTTTCTTCCTGGAGATAATTAAGGCTCTTTGTGCTACCTTAATCTAATTACCTCCAGGATAGAAAAGAGGGAGTGATTTATGTGTAAGGGGAGTGCTTATGTTATAGCCACTGTGATTGGCTACTGGATTACAACACCCAGTCTTCCTTCTGGTCGCTATGGGAGTGTCCACCAGGTGGAAGGCCTGCATGACTACCGGGCGGGTAGCCCACAGTAAATAAGTTAGTTTTACCCCTTCATGAAGTCTGGACTCATGTTTGGGGGATTGGGAGCTATAATCACTTCGTTTCAGCTGGAGTTCGGGAGAAGCTGCAAGGATCCTTTACACTGGTGGCAGTGGTGGGGATTTCCTCCCGAACGGATATACCGAACTGAAACTGGTGAATGGCGCATAGATACGAACGCTTGAAATGAACCACACTAAAGGAACTGCTGGAAGCTCGAGGCCTAGTGGCAAGCAACAAAACGAAAGCCACGCTAATAGCCGAACTACTGGAGAGCGATCAAACCGGCGAACCACAAATGGAGAATGCAGAGGAAACAGACTTCCAGATGGACGTGAGATGGAGACTCAGCCTGGTAGGACCTAACCCTGCACCAGAGATTGTGGTACAGATCTTGGCACAAGCTACTGAGACCCAGAATGCCAGGGAAGCACGAGAAGCCAGAGACAGATCACCTCCAGTGGATATATTGTCGCTATCTGGATCTACAATGGGGCGTCAGCGGAAAATTAACTACGCTGCATTTAAAAGCTTCGTGGAAGCTGAGAAGGTATTGACAATTACTTACAAGATTTGGAAAGACAATGTGTGTTAGAAGATTTGGAAAGAGCTAACTGGGCTGCCGTAGTAAGTAGTAAACTATCAGGTAGAGCAGCCGAAGCATTAAGAGCTGTGCCAGATGGGCATATACAAAACTATGACAAGATAAAAGAGATTTTGTTAGCCCGGTACGCTGTAACTGCCAGTAATTGGATGCAGGGGAATCAGGCAACTACTTTAGAGGATGCTGTGCAGTTGTTGTTGCTAGAACAATTTTTTGATTATACCCCAGCGGAGGTGAGAGATTGGGTCAGAGACAGAAAGCCAAAAACGGTAGAGGAGGCAGCACGGCTGGCAGACGAATTTCATGAGAGCAGGCGGATGGATGGAAACCGAGAGGTCCAGAGCCCGCGGCCTGCCTCTGGCCCGCCAACTATGCCACAGAGGGTACCACCACCAGGGGGCAATACCACAACCCCAGGGTACCAAAAGACTGCTCCGATGTTTTATGGGTGCAAACAAGTGGGGCACAACAAACCTAACTGCCCACAACGCACTACAGACCGCTGGGGGCGGGCACCGATACCACAGACAAAAGCCGCCGCACACTGTGTGCAAGAGGATTACAATTATCTGCCTCAAGAGACACCCAGTGGCAATAGTGAAAATTGGGCCATCTTACATGAGGTAAACCCTGTACAAGCGGCTGGGGATAACAGGGCACATCACCGCCAGTCAGTAAAACTCAATGGGCAAGAGGCTCGAGGACTGAGAGACAGCGGGGCTACTATTACTTTGGTCCAGCCACACCGAGTCGCCCCGACCCAGCACACAGGACGCACCATTGCTGTAAGGGTAGCCAGAGGGGCAATTCACAAGCTACCAACGGCCCGAGTCCACATCCATTGGGGTACCGGGGCCAAGGCGGTGGAAGTGGGCATCATGCCAGATTTGCCCGCAAAAGTACTGCTGGGAAATGATCTAGGATGCCTGACGTCACAATTGGCAGTCTGCAGTACCGAAGGAGCCCTACCGGTTACCACCCGGCAGCAATCCAGAGCTATGGAAGCCTCTCCCTCGACTCATGACCAGGTAAACGATAACCCTCTGACGATCCCCCCTGACCATACTTCTTACTGGGGTACCCCTCAAGACTTCGGGTAAGCACAACGGGAGGATCCCACCTTAAAAGGGTATAGGAGGGAGGCAGAAAAACCCCAGGGAGACAGAGATCAGGCAAGGTTTAGCTGGGAAAAGGGTCTGGAAAACAGAGACCAGAGCCCGCTAAAATTGAGGCCATCACCCAGTGGCCCCAACCACGGACAAAAACTCAGGTTATGGCATTCCTGGGTACCGAGGTTATTACAGGAAATTTGTAGCGGATTACAGTACCCTGGCCAAGCCCTTGACAGACCTCACTAAAAAGTCCCTGCCCCGACAAGTAATCTGGTCCACTGAGTGTGAGGAGGCTTTCCAGAAACTCCAGGCTGCGTTAAGTGCATCTCCTGTGTTAGCGGCACCGGACCATACTAAAAGGTTTCTCGTCCACACAGATGCCTCAATGTTTGGACTGGGAGCAGTATTGAGCCAGGTGGGGGACGATGGCATGGATCACCCAGTGGCGTACCTGAGCAGAAAACTATTACCCCGCGAAGTCAGCTATGCCACTGTGGAGAAAGAGTGTCTGGCATTAGTCTGGGCACTTAAGAAGCTACAGCCTTACTTGTATGGACGCTCTTTCACCGTGCTGACTGACCACAACCCTTTAATTTGGCTCAACAGAGCCAAAGGCTGGCGATAACCCCAGATTACTCAGATGGAGCTTGGCGCTGCAACCTTATAATTTCACAATGCAGTAGCGCCCTGGGAAACAGAATGCCAATGCCGATGGCCTATCCCGGCAAACTGAACTGGAAAAGGCGTAATTTTGGTTGGTTTCTGGATTACCGGACATCCCTTAGCCGATCCGTTAGGATCTAAGCAGGTATGCCGTTCCAAGGGGGGACTAAGGGGGAGCTGTGTAACGAAATCCCCTATTTTACAGACTTCACGAACCCACCTGTTCGGTTATTTGAGGATTTACAATGGGCTTTCGTGGAAATACCTAATAAGACAAACTTCCGTCAACGATTCTGAGAACTGTGTTCGTGGGATCTGAGCGCTATTCGCCTAGAATATACACTCAGATCTCAGCTATCTGGGGATATGTGGAACTTCAAGTTTATATTGTGTAAAAACAAAGTTATACATTTTTATTCTGTTTTATTAAAATAAAGAAGCCATGTTTCTTTCTTCCTGGAGATAATTAAGGCTCTTTGTGCTACCTTAATCTAATTACCTCCAGGATAGAAAAGAGGGAGTGATTTATGTGTAAGGGGAGTGCTTATGTTATAGCCACTGTGATTGGCTACTGGATTACATCACCCAGTCTTCCTTCTGTCCCTATGGGAGTCTCCACCAGGTGGAAGACCTGCATGACTACCGGGCGGGAAGCCCACAGTAAATCAGTTAGTTTTACCCCTTCATGAAGTCTCGACTCATGTTTGGGGGATTGGGAGCTATAATCACTTTGTTTCAGCTGGAGTTCGGGAGAAGCTGCAAGGATCCTTTACAATATATATATACTAGCGACTTGCCCGTCAAAAAATGACGGCAATGTGATGTATATGTTTGTCAAGTTGTTTAGTTATTAACATATATTTTTGACCCTTGTAAGTATTTTAATATGAACGTGTATTTTTGTAAAATGTTGATGTAATGGTTTTTTAAAATGTAATTAGTAACTGAAGAATTGTTAACTTTAATATACATTGAATGAATAGGAAAGCAAAAAGTAAAAACCCTTCTTTAAACGTCGCGAATTTTAACATGAAGTTTAAACTATATGTAAGCAATAACCATCAAAGTATATATTTTTAAACTTGAACTTTATTTTTTATGTAAGTTTAGAAGTTGACAAAACATTGGTATAATTTTGAACATTATAAACAGGAACATAGTGAATACATTTTGTAACCTAATTTTTTATTAAAAGTATTAACATTTGAATGTAAAAACAATTGACATTTAAATTAATCAGTATTAAAATTCAATTTCTATCACAATAATTGTTAACTTGAATATACATTGAATGTAGAGGAAGGCATACAGTAAAACTCTTCTTAAAACGTACGTAATTAAAGTAATTTATTACTGAGCACATAAACTGGCGATAAACATTAATGTAGGTAGTAATCTTAAGATAACAGACAATATTTACATTGTGACTTAAAAGGTGCTTGACCTCTTAACATCCACTTTGTAATCTGTTGAATGAAATAACTTGAAAATATATTTTTTAAACTTGTAACATTAGAAACATTAACATAGTGACTTAACATTTTAACATAATTTTTACTAACAATGCAAGGCAAGTATTTTGTGAGGCAAATCATTCATAAACATGACTTCCATTAATTATGACTGAATTAAACAACCAATTGTTATGTATTTTGCAATGCTTTAAAAAAAATCTTGGCATCGTTAATTTGTATCCTTCAAAGTTATAGTACTTCATAGTAGACAATGTTTTTAGTAAAAATACGTCCATCTTCTAATAAATCACCTTGACTTTCATTGTTTTCAATGTAAACTTTAATAGCCTGTGGATTTTTGCACCGTGACAACGCAACGTACAATTGACCATGTGCAAAAACTGGTTCTTCCAAGAAAATACCCACAGATTTGAAAGTTTGACCTTGTGATTTATTAATGGTCATGGCAAATGCCATAATAATGGGAAATTGTCTTCTTTGAAGTATAAAAGGGAGACTACTTTCACTTGGTGCTAAATCTATTCTTGGTATGAAAACTCTCTCTCCTTTATGGGTCCCAGTTAAAATTTCAGCATCTATAAAATGGTCCTTTAATTGTTGAACAATTAATCTTGTGCCATTGCATAGGCCTTTTTTGGAGTTCATATTTCGCAGTAACATGATAATTGCACCTTTCTTTAGCTGCAAAATATGTGGTGGCATTCCAGAAGGAGTTAAAGAGTTTATGAATTCAGTCGAAAAGTTAGCCTGACTTTCATTGTCATCAGCAAGTACAGAATCAGCACTGTGATAATTTCTTTGTGGTGCATAAATTTTTTTTAAGATTTCATTATTGAGGATTAATGCATCTTTATTTTTACACGTCAGTATGACTTGGTTGGCAAGCTCGGAATATTCTTCGTTATTTATGCTCCCTTCAAATATAGCCGATATAATATCTTGTTGACAAATCATATGAGGTGGGATCTCTACAGTGTCATCAGGTAAATATAGTATTTTTTCTGTTCTGCCTTCTCCAATTTTAATAAGCCAATCATTGAAATCAGTTTGGCCTTCTGATCTCATATTTTGTTGCAGTTGAAGATGGGTAAAATGTTTCCATACTGTACTTGACTTTATACATGTTTCGATAATGTCAGTTCGATTTCCATGTACAACGACAGGTAATGTTTGTCTGAAATCGCCACCCAACAACATTACCTTTCCACCAAATGGAAAAGTATTCTCCATGACTTCACGAAGCAAACGGTCAATACATTGGAGGGCATAGCATGACATCATTGTGGCCTCATCTATTATAATTAATTTACATTTCTTCAATTTCTTTGCTTGTAAGGATGTCATGCGAATATCTGACACAGAATTTTCTAAAATAGGCACTGGCAGTTTAAATCCACTATGAACAGTTCTTCCACCTTCTAATAAAAGTGCAGCAATTCCAGTAGTGGCAAACGCCATTGCTATTTTTCCTTGTGCTCGTACTGAACTCATTAATAAATTGTACAAATATGTTTTTCCTGATCCGCCAGGTCCATCAAGATAGAAATAACGCTCTGTCACCATGTCATCATCTATAGCATTTTTAATGGCATGAAATGCTTGCAATTGTAGTGTATTTAAAGTTGCAAGTCTTTCTTCTGTTCTTTCTGCTTGTAGTTGAATGTCATAGTCTTCAAAGTTAATGTCATCTATAAGACCTGGATCAGGCAAATTAAAACTTGCACAACTTAATCCATGAGTTAAAAAGACTTCTTGGATTTCCATTAACGCTTTTAAGTGTGCAATGGGTTCATTGTATCGTCGCATAAAGTCTTCAGCCATATTACTTTTAAAAGTCTCCCACAAAGCTAATGCATTTGGAGCATTTGAGAAGATACAAATAAAAGCAAATTGTTCTCTCATCTGTCGTGGCATTTGACATTGTGCTGCTTCTTCTAAACATCTTTCCCACTCTGTATCATCAGCGAGTAAGTTTCTATGTCTTGCAGCTAAATGGAAGGATTCATATACAATGTCATTAACAGTTCTTAAGTGTTCAAAACTTTGTGCTCCAGGAACATTTAAAAGTAATATCCGTAAGCAAAAACGTTCCACATCTCTTGGACTGACTGTGTAAATTCTTGGAATAATTTTATTGCCTCTGGTTTTTCTTGGTCTCCATAATCCATTCACAAAAACATAGTGATATGGAATTTCAATATATAAGTAGTGTGTTGCTTCAGCATCAGTGGAATTTAATGCAAACCATGCAGTTAGTGTAGTGTGACGATCTTCACTTTGGGCCAATGCATTCATTTCATTTCCAGCATGGAAATAGACTAAATGTCGTTGTGGCAAATGTACTGCTAACCTATATACTGCATGTGATCTATCATGCATTTTAAATTTCAAAAGCCGCCACATAGCTTCTGGCGCACTGACATAGCGAGCATCTACATGAGATGCAAGTTCATCATGTACTAACTCACTACTTTCAGGGTTGTCTGCACTTTTGACGACTACAGTAGCTGCATCGTAACCTTTGTAAATATATTTGTAGACATATTTAATGGATTTGATGGAAGTGCAGGCTTCTACGTTGATGTGGGCGTTGTACTTCATGAGTAAATGTGGATTGTAGGGTACTACATATCTATTGTCCACTTTTTTTCCACGAATAATGGTACTATCTCCTTCTCTTCTTTTATAAAGTGGATATCCATCACAATTGGCATAGGTTTTGTCTCTATAATCTTTTGGAAATTCTTTGGAACATTTATTATTTTCCATACATGGTGATTGTGGATTAAGGTCACCACAGGGTCCATGAATCATGCGATGAGTAACAATCTCATATAGTCTACCATATAGTTCTGGATCTGGTAGTTCAGCAACAATGACTGCATCCACTTTGTCTGAAGTATCTAATTTATCTTTTTCTTGAAGTATTATTAGAAGATGTGCATGTGGAAGGCCTCTTTTTTGAAATTCAATGGTATATACATAAGCAAGACGTTTGCCAAATAACTGATTTATAGTGAAGTCACGTATTAATTCATTTAATTTAATCTTAAAAACTCTGGCTACTAAATCTGGTCGATCTGAAGCAGTTTGTCCAAGAAGTAGATTTAGTGTAATTTCTGGCCATTGTGGATTACATGTAAATGTCACAAATAGATCGGGTTTGCCAAATTTTGTCACAATAGCCATAGCATCATTGTATCTTTCTCTCATATTCCGAGGAGATCCTTGAAAGGAAGATGGTAAAATGATGGCTTTGCCAGCTGTCATGTCTCGGCTTGTAGCCACGTCAGCAACATAGTCCATGAGTCCAGAATATTGTTCTACACGGAGTTTATCTTGTTGATATTTGATAAAGTTTAAATTATTTGCCTCAACTTGCAAATATGAATCAATAATCCATTGTTGTGTTAGTTTCCCACCACATAAAATTGGATTAAATACATTGCGAATGGCAATTTGAGCTACTTTAAATTCAAGCATAGAAACATTATTTCGGATTCTGGCTTTAGCATTTGGGTAACTGGGAAGAGTTAATTTTGGTTGCCAACCTGCTTCTCCGTGTGGGAAAAAGATGGGATATGTCATTGGATCTAAATTTGGACTTAAGATACTCATATTAATAAACGGTTGGTCCTCATTTCTAGGATATATTCGAATGTCTCTTTGAAATGGTGGTTCTCCTTCATCATTCTGAAACACCATTGCAACCTCATTTGTTGTTGGCAAGTTATAACGACGTTTATCAGTATGTCTGTCTCTTTTAAGCACCATATTAACCTTCGGCATGGGTAATTGATGTCTTTGTGCATGAAGTAGTTGTTCATTTTCTACTTCTGCCAATTTTTTGTAAGCTTTACTGTAGGGATTGTTGTCCATAATGTTATTTAGCTCTATAAAAACACTGGGTAAGAATTTTTTTTTTTCTTCCATCTGCATACGTTGGTCAACAGCTTCCATTGTATCTAGGACATATAGTTGAGCAAATTTTTTTTGCTCTCCTTCCTCTGGATGTAAATGTGAAGTCCGATGATAAATTTGTCCTTGGACTTTAAAACAGTAAGGACCATGTCCTGGTACATTAGCAGCCAATGTTGCCCCCATAGATGCAAATGATATGGCACTATTGTAGGATCTTATGTTTGTCTTAACATTTTTGTAGTTTGGAAAAGTAGGTTCAGTCATAATATTTTGTAAATAAATTGGAAATTCTTTCCTTTCTGGAAGTTTGAACTTGCCTTTTTGACAACAACTAATAAATTGTCCATCTCTGGGTCTCTCCTGTTTAAAATAATAAGCCTCACAAAACTGACATTGAGTAGTCATGTCCCCACAACTATGAACCTCTACTGCTAAAGACTTGAGTAGAGGACAATTTGCAAAGCATATAGGATTTTGACTTTCATATTCATCAGGTGAAATGTCATATAATGTTTCAACAACAGGTTCTAAATGTTTTGTTTTTTTCGTTGCTTTTCTTGGTATATGTTGTATTGTTTGAGGTAAAATGTCATGTAATGTTTCATGAAACGGTTCTAAATGCTTTGTTTTCTTTGTTGGTTTTTTTGTTATCTCTTGTATTTTTTCTGGTAAAATGTCATCTGATGTTTGAGCAACAGGTTGTAAATGCTTTATTTTCTTTGTTGTTTTTTTTGACATATCTTTAATTTCTGCAAGTGACAGTCTTTTGCTTGCAATTCTTTTGCGTTCTTTTTCTCGTCGAATTTCCTTCTTCTCCGGTGTCTGCTGGCTGTCTGCTCTCTGTCGTCGTTCTCTAGCTTGGCGTCTTTTCTTTTCTTGTTTACTCTCGTTATCAGCCATGTTAATCTGTAAAAATAAAATAATGTACCATTAGTTTATTTTGAAATGTTAAGTTGTTTTTCATGACAAATAGTTATCAATAGTGTGTTAACATTTTATACTTAATCAATTTCAATGCGGTCAATTGAATAAAAGTCTAAATAAGGCCATCAGATAATTATTTAAAGAAATTTTTATTTATTAAACATGTATCCAAAAGCAAGTGTTTCAGTAACTAAAAAGGTATTTTCAAAAAGATGTTATGTCCTTATTTACAGCACTATTCAATTTGTCAAATGGCAATTAAATTAGGGTTTAGGACTGGAATGTTACAATGACAAATTGTATAGATTCTGTGTTTTTAGACTTTTTTGGACTATGCCAATTTATTTTTTAAGTTTACATTGAAGTTTGTATTTAGTGTTAAAGATTATTGGCCCTAAAAGACAAATAAGAGATAGATGATAGATATTACTTTTTATACTGTACCTTGGTTGAAGTTTGATTTCAAGCAAAATTCTTTGTTGGTCCTGTGTTGAAAGCCTTCGTCCGATGGTCTGGTCCTGTGTTGAAAGTCCTCGTCCGATGGTGTAGTCCTCTGTTGAAAGTCCTCGTCCTCTGGTGTGGTCCTCAGTTCCAACTCCTGTTCCGATGTTCTTGACGCAGTATCTGTTATAAAATAAAAATGAAAATGTTATGTTATTTGAATGTCTTTGTATTAATGAAAAAATGGCATTATTTCTGTGTTTTTCTACAATCCTTTTTGGTGCGCCACAATTTTGGTATGCTTCTGTAGGCTATTTTCTAAGGCTTATAGGTGGTTAAACATTAAAGAAGAATATTAATTAATTTTTCTCTTTTTTTACTTGTTATACTGTACCTTGGTTGAAGTTTGATTTGAAGCAGAATCTTTGTTGGTCCTGTGTTGAAAGCCTTCGTCTGATGGTCTGGTCCTGTGTTGAAAGTCCTCGTCCAATCGTCTGGTCCTCTGTTGAAAGTCCTCGTCCGATGGTGTAGTCCTCTGTTGAAAGTCCTCGTCCGATGGTGTAGTCCTCTGTTGAAAGTCCTCGTCCAATGGTCTGGTCCTCTGTTGAAAGTCCTCGTCCGCTGGTGTGGTCCTCAGTTGAAACTCCTGGTCCGATGTTCTTGACGCAGTATCTGATATAAAATAAAAATGAAAATGTAATTTTATTTGAATGTATTTGTATGAACTAAAAAATGACATTATTTCTTTGTTTTTCTACAATCCCGTTTGGTGTCCACCACTTTTGGTATGCTTATTTAGGCCTTTTTCTAAGGCTTATAGATTGTTAAACATAAAATAAGTATCTAAATGTACTTTGGTATGTGTTTGTGTGAGTTTTCATACAATCCTGTTTGGTGCGCACCACTGTTGGTATGCTTATTTAGGCTTCTTTCTAAGGCTTATAGGTTGTTAAACATAAAATAAGAATGTAAATGTAGTTTGCTATGTGTTTGTGTGAGTTTTCATACAATCCTGTTTGGTGCGCACCACTGTTGGTATGCTTATTTAGGCTTCTTTCTAAGGCTTATAGGTTGTTAAACATAAAATAAGAATGTAAATGTAGTTTGCTATGTGTTTGTGTGAGTTTTCATACAATCCTGTTTGATGCGCACCACTGTTGGTATGCTTATTAATGTTGTTTTGTAATGCTTATAGGTTGTTAAACATAAAATAAGAATGTAAATGTAGTTTGCTATGTGTTTGTGTGAGTTTTCATACAATCCTGTTTGATGCGCACCGCTGATGGTATGCTTATTAATGTTGTTTTGTAATGCTAATAGGTTGTTAAACATAAAATAAGTATCTAAATGTAGTTTGCTATGTGTTTGTGTGAGTTTTCATACAATCCTGTTTGGTGCGCACCACTGTTGGTATGCTTATTTAGGCTTCTTTCTAAGGCTTATAGGTTGTTAAACATTAAATAAGAATCTAAATGTAGTTTGCTATGTGTTTGTGTGAGTTTTCATACAATCCTGTTTGATGCGCACCACTGTTGGTATGCTTATTAATGTAGTTTTGTAATGCTAATAGGTTGTTAAACATAAAATAAGAATCTAAATGTAGTTTGCTATGTGTTTGTGTGAGTTTTCATACAATCCTGTTTGGTGGGCACCAATGTTGGTATGCTTATTTAGGCTTCTTTCTAAGGCTTATAGGTTGTTAAACATTAAAATAAGAATTTAAATGTAGTTTGCTATGTGTTTGTGTGAGTTTTCGTACAATCCTGTTTGATGGGCACCACTTTTGTTATACTTATGTAGTGTTTTTTCTAATGGTTATAGGTTGTTAAACAAAAAGAATATAAATTTAGTTTGCTATGTGTTTGTTACAATCCTGTTTTGTGTGTACCAGTTTGTGTGTACCATATGTTGCATACTTTGGCCCTCATTCAATTGCAGTTTGGCCAATTCAATAGGGTTCTAAATGTGCTTATTTGGAGCCCTATTGAATCGTCCAAAATATCAATTGAATGAGGGCCTTTGTTTGCTGGATTTGTTATATTGTGAGGGCCTCATTGAATTTGGTTTTTCAATAGGGCTCTATATAAGCACAGAGCATATTTTTTAGCAGAAGTTTTTAGTTAAAAACTTCTGTAAAAAAAGATGCTCTGTGCTCATATTGAGCCAAATGTGCTTATATAGAGCCCTATTGAAATGGGCAAATCACATTTGAATGAGGCCCTCGGCCATTAAACATATTTAGGTCCTGAATCAATTGCGTTTTGACCAATTGAATAGGGCTCTATATAAGCACCTAAAATATTTTTTGACAGAAGTTTTTAGTTAGTGAAGACCTTGATTGTGGTTAGAAGTTCAGTAACTAAAAATGTCTCTCTAAAAAATCTATTATGTGCTTATATAAAGCCCTATTCAATTAGCCAACTCACAATTGAATAAGGCTCATGGTTCGGTTCTTTTTTATACTTAATACTGTACCTTGATTGAAGTGTGGAATGACAGAGGGTCCCCTCCTGCCAATCTTAATCCGCCGGTCTTCTTGTAGTGTCTGTTTGAAAAATAAAGTGAAATAGTGAATTAAAGAATTTTTTATTTGTATTTAACAAACCATGACCTTTTCAGCATTTAAAGTATTTTTGTATCTTACCTCTTCTTCTTTGTTGGTGTTCTTTAAAAGGGATTGTGCTTCACAGTGCACGGTGCAAATTGTTGAGAGACGCTGTTGATGCAGAGTCTGTTTGAATATTAAAAAAAGTAGAAAGATTGAGTTTTAGGTGATCTATTAAATTGCAGTAAATTAATTTCATTGAAATATACTTCTGTAATTAATTTGAATTAACATTATTTTTTGGTGGGGTCTACACACATATGTCACATACATGAAGCACATTTCCATAGTTGAAAGTAATTTTTTTGTGTGCGTGTGACATATCACTATACATGAATCATATTTTAATTGTTAAATTAACCTTATTTTTATTTTTGGCCAACATACATAAATGTGTGTGTGACATGTGACTATAGATGATACACATATATGTGCGTGTCACATATCAGTATACATGACTCATATTTTAATAGTATTTTAATAGTCCCAACTTATTTTTTTCTAATGTAATTTAAATGTAGTTGTTTAATTAGTTTGTTGCAGGGGCAATACACATAAATGTGCATGTAACATGTCACTATACATTATACACATAAATGTGCGTGTCACATGTCACTATACATTATACACATAAATGTGCATGTGACATGTCACTATACATTATACGCATATATGTGCGTGTCAGTATACATAAACCTCTTTGTCTTCTTTAATTATTTTTTTTGATGTCCTGTCTTGATAATAAAATAAGTAATATATTATAGCTTACCTCTCAGTTGTAATTTGCACAATGTAAAGTAGTAAATTATCTTCTCAAGTTTTAGCAGCAGTTATCTCCGAAGTCACTCTGTTCATCACCTGAGGAGAAATGTATTTTTCTCTGTCAAATAGGCAGTATTTATAAACTTGTAGAACATTCTGGAAAGTTAGACCGTTAGAACGCAATACGCATGCGCTATTTGCGTTCCAGCTTACAATTTGCGTTCCATCCGCCATTTTGTGCGTAGTAGTGGTTAAAATGGTGTTTAATATGAGTGTGATCCGTTCCGCATAGTATGTGTTTCATTATTGCGAGTAAGTGTAGTGTAGTTACGTCTGGAGCCTCGTTTTCGTTTTGTTCGGCGGCCATTTTTTCTCTCGCTTAGCCGATTTTCGGTCGTTTAAACTCTTTGTTTTGGACTTAAATGGACGTGTAAATGAACTTTTGGAGGTGCCGGATGACCCCCCGTGCTGTAAGTAAGCTTTTTATGTGTTTGTTGTGTTTATTTCTTGTGTTTGTGATGTTTTGATGCGCGGCGGTTGGAATGGGTCTTTCGCGGCCGTATTTTGTTGCGATGTTGCCGTATTTTTTTGCGATATACGCAGTTAGCTTTTACGTGTACGACGCAGTGTATTTGTTTCTAAGTCGTGCGTATGTGTGTTAAGAGCGTGTGAAGGGCCTTTTTTACTCTTTTTTTGTTAAGTCTTGCGTCTGTGTGTCTGGGTGTAAGCGGGTGTGAGGCGACTTTGAGTTTTTTTTTGTTATGAAGTTGTGTGTGTGTGTATGTGTGTGTTAACACAGCCGATGTTGGGATGCTCCCACCACCGCAAATGCGGACCCTCGCTTCGCGAGGATCCGCATTTGCGGGGACGTTGTTGGGTTTTTGTTGGCTGGGCGGTTGGGTTTATTCTGTTAAAAAGTCGTGTGTGTGTATGTGTGTGTTAACACAGCCGACGTTGAGCCTCCACCACCGCAAATGCGGGCCCTCGCTTCGCGAGGACCCGCATTTGCGGGGAACTGCGTCCCTCGCTTCGCGAGGGACGCAGTTCTTGCGGGCTCGCTATGCGAGCCCGCAAGCGTGAGCAACGACTCGTACGCTCACAACTATATATGTGATATATATATATACATATATATATATATATATATATATATGTTTGTGGGTTTTTCTATTATATTGGGAGGCAGGGGCATTGAGAATTTACTCAAAGTACCGTAATAAAAACAGTTTTTGATGGGCACTGCAGCAATAGGGCCCCCAGAGCAAAGTCATGGTGCATTGCACTGGGTGTACCGGCAATAGATCTGCCCCTGCTTCCTTTCCTGTTTACTTAGCCTCCCCCCCCCCCCCCCCCCCCAGATTGCTTTGGGCTCCTTTGCCCATGCATTGGGCGTTTAGCGCAAACCAAACCAAATCCGCCTCTTTGCTAGAGAACTTCGAGTCACTAAAACGCCTCTATTATAGAATCAGTCTCTGTCAGGAGACCATCGAGAACACTACAAAGAACCAGTCTCTTCGCTAGGGACGATCGAGTATTACTAACTCTCTCACCACCGCTTCCTACTTTTAATTTTTTACAGCTGGTCTCACCTCCAGCATACACCTTGAGCAGTCTTAACTCACAAACCTTGCATTCATCTGTCTGTAAGTGTACGCATTTTAGATCCATCATACATCAGCCATTTTTAGGCAAATCATTTCATAACATCATTTCAATCCTTCAGTCATGGCTATAACCACACCCAGTCGCCTATCGTGGCCATTCCACAACTACTACTCAAATAAAAAAATTGGCTCTACAGTTATGAATGCTCTCTGTCACCCATATGTTATACACATTTGACGATATCATGCAATGCCTCCCCTTACATCAGGCATTCAAAAGAGCCTAATTTCATGATGCCTTCCCCATCTACATAATCCCATGGTTTTAACCTGTGGCTTAACCAGAACGCCTTTCACAGTCCTTGATAATCATGCCTTACATCAGAGGTATGATTAAATGATATATAATTAGCCACTTGGTAATCAGACTGTGAAAATCTGTCTCCCTCCCCAAGCAAATGTCCCTCAAGGCATACACCTTATCCATACAAAGGACTTCTTACTGTTATATATTTAGCATACTCACTGCAAATAGAACATAAAGTTCCATTCCTTATCCTGCAGTGACACCATGTGGCCGTCATATGAATTACACAAATGTGTTCTCCTTTGCCTGTGATAGGTTCCAGCTAGTGGTTCCCACCCTCCTTTGTCCCTGTAAGTTGCCTCCCATAGATCCACCCTAAGGTGGGTTGGCCAAACCCACAGTTTTCTCTGCCTCCTGATTGGCATCTGATTGAACAATCAGCCACATATCCCTAGAGGTCCTTCTAGTATTTGGGAATTTGAATGTGTTCCACCTTCTAAAATGTAAATGTGGGTAGATCCTTTGTTCGGAAACTTCATAAATACGCTTCCTGTAAATATGCTGCCTGGGACACATAGGCCCCCATTCAATTTCGATTTGGCCAATTGAATAGGGCTCTAAATAAGCACATAGAATATTTTTTTAAAGAAGTTTTTAGTTAGTGAAAGCTTTGCTTTTGGATAGATGTTTACTAACTAAAAACTTCTTTAAAAAAAATATGTTATGTGCCTATTTAGAGCCCTATTCAATTGATCAAATTGCAATTGAATGAGGGCCATAGTGAATTGTGTGTTTCATTTAGAGGAAAGACTCTTATTATTTTAATGAGTTATAATCACTTGCTATTCTGAGCCCTTGCTGCTTGAAGAACTGGATTGGACTCTGCTGTGTGGAATTGGTCCCCTTGGCCTTTTCCAGCCCATTGAAGAAGCAGATGAAACCGGTTAGGCTGATCCAGTGACCCTGTGCTCCTGAGCCGATGATCCTGATATGATCGACAGGCACCAACAGGCTCATCCCTTCCTGGTTGAAGTCACCGGTAGTTGAAGGCAGGAATTTCTGGAGCTGAATAGACCCCTCTCCCTTAGATCTTTACACAAACCCTGTATAAATTCCAAATAACTCCAACCTAAGACATTTATTTCTGACATTAGTATACTATTGACTAGGATATCCGGCTCACAAATATTCTGTCTATTCATTCAAGATTGGTGCAGCCATAACCACTTCAAGTGCCACATAGGAGACTATTTGCAAACTAAGGGCTACAGGATTTGCAGTAAATATCTGCTCATGGAGTGAGAGCTGGCTAAAAGACAGGAAGCAAAGGGTTGTTGTAAATGGAACATACTCTGATTGGACTAATGTGGTAAGTGGGGTTCCTCAGGGTTCAGTATTAGGTCCTCTCCTTTTTAACATATTTAATAATGACTTACAGGTGGGACTGGAAAATAGTGTCTCCATTTTCGCAGATGACACGAAGTTGTGCAAGGTAATTAAATCAGATAATGATGTCCTTTCCCTCCAAAGGGATTTACATAAAATTGAGGAATGGGCATCCAAATGGCAGATGAGATTTAATACGAATAAATGTAAAGTTATGCATATGGGAAGGAAAAATAGCCATGCAATTTATAATCTTAATGGAGCAAATCTAGGTGTATCAGATATTGAAAGGGATTTGGGAGTGCTTGTGGACAACCACCTAGGTAACAGTGCTCAAAGCCAAGCAGCAGCTGCAAAGGCAAATAAAATATTAGCATGTATTAAGAAGGGTATAGAAGCCAGGGAAGCAGATATAATTCTGCCACTATACAAATCTCTAGTACGCCCTCATTTGGAATATGGAGTACAATTTTGGGCACCACTACATAAAAAGGGTATTTTAGAGCTGGAGAAAGTACAGAGGAGGGCAACAAAACTAATAAGGGGAATGGAGGGGCTAAGTTATGAAGAAAGACTAACCAAATTAAACTTATTTTCTCTAGAAAAAAGGCATCTAAGAGGAGATATGATTACCTTATATAAATACATCCAGGGTCAGTATAAAGATTTGTTTAATGGGAGCTTTTTGTGCCAAGAGGTTTTCAACTGACAAGAGGACATCCATTGAGGTTAGAAGTAAAAAGATTCAACCTTAAAGAAAAAAAAGAGACTGGGAGTGAAGTTGGTATCAGGGTTGGCCACTGGTTGGCTTAAGGGTTGCCTTTAAAGTGGTACTAACTCCAAAATATTTTTATTGGCCCAATTTAACTGTTACACCCTACAACACATTCTGTAGATAAAATAAAGGCTCACGAATTATAAAAATGACCCTAAGCCTTAAAGGCTCAAATGACTTGGTGGTAAAGGGCTCTTAGGAGCCCAGAGTACATAACCAGGGCCTGAGGCCCAACATTACACAACTACATAATGGTTGAAGTGTCATAGACCCTTTAGGCAAGTCTTATTGCCATAACAATAACCCTTGGGTTTTGTACCCACATGGTTTAGTGTCCATATATTATTATTGTTATTATTATTAATAGCGAATTGCCCATCAAAAAATGAGGGCAATAAAATTTGAAGCCATGGCAATGCTATTTGCCACACAATGTAAGGCTTTTGCTCCTCTGAGGACCTTCAGCGCTCATTGTGAACCTCTCCCCTTGTGTAGTTCAAGCTTCCTGCTATGCAACAATCACCTTCGGCGCTAAAAGAAAGATATAAAAGGACAGTGTAAAATATAAAATGTATTTAGTACAGTGAATTAATAAATTAATATGAATTAATAAATGAATATACTTTACCTATTTATATTTAATATGCAGCAATAAATATCCTGAAGAGCTAACAATCTCTTTGGATTTTCTGAAAATGTAGAGTTGGACTGTTGATCACCTGAGGAGAAAGTGTCAGCAATGTGCCAAGTGTGCAGTGTAAATAGGCTGGGTGCGTGATGCCAAACCTTTTGTTGAGGCGTGTAAAGCACCATTTTAGAATTGAAATATTATTTGCAAGTTAGTGTTGTAAAATGGCAGATTTTTTCTATGTATTACTTGGCTCGTGAGCATTTTCTGTCCATTGTAATGGTATATTATGTATCTCCTACTTCCCTGGGTAACTCGTATGTGCCTGGCCGTGATTTGTGTGCCTCAGTCTTCCATTTTTTTTCTAGCTTAGGCAAGTTTCCTTCTTTAATAATGGCGAAATATGCCTCAAATTAACTTGTAACCTCAGTCACAGGCATCCTGACTCTCCCCCTGTGCTGTGTGTGAGTTTTCAAGTACATTTGTGGCATATTTGGTTTTATTTTTGTGTTTCTCGAGTGGCTCAGTTCAGCCGTTAAATTTGTATTTTTGCAGGGTCCGGATTTTTTATGGGGTCCGGATTTTTTTCCGTTTTTGCAAAGTGTTACAGGCCGTACTTTTTTAACATGATTTTTTTAAACTGCTATGGGGCTCGCACTGTAAATTGGATAATTGCAATTTCTGTTGATCTGTAGTCCCGCAGGTCGTAGGGAGGAGTGCCTATGGTGCTTATCTCCACCAGCGCAGTGAGCTGCCTAAGCGGTGCAGGGTCGTAGGGATGAGCACCTAAGGTTTGCTTTGCGAGGGCCGCAGATGCGGCGGGCTCGCTTCGCAAGCCTGCAAGCATTAGCAACAACCCGTTATGCTCACAACTCTATATGTGATTATTATTATATTTTTTGTAATGCACCAACAAAGGTTAAGTACAAGGCAAAAACCCTTTTGACACATTGCAAAGAATGTGGAGCCTGTCTTTGAGCTTAGAATCAAGTGTGCAAAGTGCTTTTCCTAAAGGGTTTGGGTTTGGTTAGGAGGGTGAAAGATGTGTTGTGCATGTTAAGGCTGAAGGTGATAAGCTTCTTCAAACAGATATGTAATAATTACATTTTGAAGGTTTTGAGGCAGGAGGATAGTTTAGTGGAGTGAGGCAAGGAGTTGCATAGAGTAGGGGCCGCACAAGAAAAGTCCTGAAGACAAGTGAGAGGAGGTGATAAGAAAGGAGAAAAGAAGAAGGTCATTTGCAGATCGAAGAGAGTGGGTGGGGGAGTATTTTGATATCTGAGCAGAGATATAAGGGTGTGCACTGTTGTTGAGAGCTTTGTAAGTTAGGGTCATGATCCATAGCCAGTTGTTAACAAAAAGAGTCTGTGAGTACAGGCAGTCATGACAGGTCTTCTAAATGTTAACAAAGAATTTCAAACAATTAATTTTTTTTAAAAATCAGCTGTGAGACACTTTCTTAGACAAACAAAAGTTTCACACCTTCTACCCCTTTAAATTACCCCCACATGGGCTAGGGCTGGCACCAGCCTCTCTTTTTTCCAAACTCAGTGCTGAGGCCCCAGCTATCAGTTACCTCTGGTCAGGATCTGGGCACAGCAGGGGTTGATAAGATACTGTGAGCCCTGGAGTCAGAATGTCTCATTGGGAGGGTTTGGATCCAACTCGAGTGGGGGAATATTTTTATTAATGTAATGCAATAGTTGCACCATAACACACTCTACACACACATGAATGCCCTAAAAATGAAAAATCTACTCACAGCCTTTAGGCTCAAATGACCTGGTGGAAAGGTGCCTTAGGGGTCGAGGGCAAGCAACCAGAGCTTGGGAAAAACATCACACAACAAACAAATCAACAAGTTGTAAAGTATTTCACAATATCCTTATGGCCATTATGATACCTCTTTGATTGAGATGCCTAGGTGGCTAATGTCCATCATGGTCCAGTGGCCAGACTCAAAAGTCCAAGTGTCCTGGGCTTCATAACAATTCCAGCTATAACTGACCACGAGTGGTTAAAAAGTGAAATTAATGGGCAAGCAGTCCACTTTCCAGCATGGTGGTGGTGGTGAGGATGTAGTGAAGATGAATGATTTATCTAACCTTTTTATCTGTCCTTGGATCCCTAATTGCTCCACTTATATATGGATATACTAAAGCTTAAATGGCCACTGTACAAAGAAAAATAAAATGGCATGCCTCTTCTTGCCATGTAGGCATCCATGAAATGTTGTGTGTTTGTGAGAGGGCACCTCACAGAGCAGTACTTGCATCTGTTAATGGAAGCTGCCTTTTTCTAGGGGTATGAAGTGGAAGGAGTTGTGTCAATTTAAATCCGATTCAGTTATCTAATAAATCCTCCTGACCACTCTCTGTTCATGTCTTCCCACCCCTCCCTCCACTGATAAAAACACACCCATGATCCAGCTTTCAGGAATTGATGGAACCAAACATAAGATGGAATTATCTGCTCATAAAATCTGATTTTTTCTAAAATTACTTTTGTATTCATTGCTTGATGATTGTTTGTTAAATAAAAAGGGCCTCATTCTATTAGCGGCCGCAGCCGTTGCGGGGCCGCAAGGACCGGCCGCAAGCTATTCTGCTATTCTATTCCCTTGCGGCCGGAGGCTCCGGCAGGCTTGCGGCCGGTGCCTTGCTATCTCTTGCGGCCGCTCGCGCCAGAGGAAAGCCTTTGATCTAAAACGGCCGCAAGAGTTTCGGCCGTAAGAAATTCCTATTTGCAATTCAATTGCTCCGGGAAACCTCTCTGCAAGGCTAAAAGCGAGCCGCTGCTTACTTGCAGGAAAGAGGTCCCGCTAGCACCAATTAAGCACATATAATAGCTCAAATAAAGCCATCCTGCACTTTGAGAAGACTATAAAGTGATTTTAGGTGTTAGAAAAAATAGCACATAATTATCCTGTACTCAAATCCGTAAAATATATATTTTTTAATATCCGTAAAATATACATGTAAAAAGTCCAGAGTGCTTGGAGCACCTCAGACCCGCCCACGCCGCAGCCGGAAAATAAACAGTTAATTTGAACTCGGGTTTGGGCAGATGTGCAAGCTTGAGAGTGGGTTCCTTTTAATCCTCATGTCCCCCAATATGATCCCTAGCATTTACAGAGCTGTATAGTGCAGACTTGAATTTATTTTTGCGTTTTTATATTTCACAGCTTGCGGCCGGCCGTAAGATGAGATCCTTGCGGGGCCGTATAATAGAATCGCGAGTTAACTGAACCCCCGCAAGGAATCGCAGCCTTACGGCCGATTTACGGCCAGTAATAGAATGAGGCCCAAATAAAGCTGTTGTGTGAGGGACTAGAACGACGAAACGGTTCTATAATAGATAATAAAAACACAATCATCCCAGAACTTTATACAATTTTCTCTAGAGATTGGTATCATCTGTTTGTCTGTAACTTTGCTTTTTTTAAAGGCCCTTAGTGGTAATTTATTTAAATTATACTATTTTGAATAATTACCATTGAAAATAATCCAACTAGTTTTAGAATGGAAAATAAAACAATACAGACCCTAATTTATTAGCTTTTACATGCAGGGATGCTGCTGTAGCATCTGCCATTTTGGTTTCTGCTGAGTTGGGAGAAGACTTTGAATACACAGTAAATTCTGTATAAGTAAAATGTGGCATCTACAACTACCAGTGGATTGGTTAAGTATAAAGGAATGTGATACACCCTCCTGATAACAATCAGGATCAGCTGATATCCGAAATTAGATCCTGGAGTAATATATAATTTAGTGCACAAGATACAAATGTGAGAACTGTTTTTTAATAATTTATTATTTATATATTTATCCATTTATTTACTTTTTATTTACTCATTCATTTATTCATTATTTTTTTTATTTGTTTGTAAATGTATTTATTTATATATGTATTCATTTATTATTATTTTTTATTTTATTTATGTATTCAGACCATTATCAAGCAATACTCATCTCTATCACCCTTTACAACCAATTAGCTTTTTTCACTCCCACTAGTGGATGACCCTCAACTCCTTCTATATCAGTAAGCAGTTTGTTGTCTTCTATTTCATTTATATTCACTGTTCTATATTAAGAGAATAATTTGAAGACAATAAATAATAACAAATATTTTATTTATATTTATAAAAGTGCAACATATTCTCTGTTTCCTACAAATTTAAGGACAAAATGTTTGCTGAATATGGTCATTTCAACAATCAAGGTTTTTATGGATTAGTTGCTCTCTTTACACGTCCTTAGTCTTTGTTTCAGAGCTCTTTTCACTGCTTTATTTTTCAAGCTGTAAATCAGTGGATTTAATATGGGGACGGCTGCTGTGTTAAAAAGAGAGAAAAGTTTGTTGGACTCCAAGCTTTCCGCAGAGGTCAATTTCATGTACTGATATCCTAGAGTTACATACAAAAGAACGACGACTGTGAGGTGTGAGGAACAAGTATAGAATGCCTTACGCCTTCCAGTGCTGGATTTGATTCTGATGATGGTGGCAATTATAAATACATAAGGGATAAAGGTGAAAATTGGTGGAAAGATTGCAAGGAATATCGAGCAAGAGGACATTAATATACTCAAGATTTGAGCGTTGCTGCACATGAGTTTTTGAAGTGGCATAAGATCACAGAAGAAGTGGATAATTTCTCTTGATAGATAACATGTTGTACCCAATAATACAATGACATGAGGTATAATTGCCAAAAGAGCCAAGAGCCAACATATAAGGGCCAACAGATGACAAACTGTACAATTCATTACCACATTATAATGTAATGGGTTACAGATGGCCACATATCGATCGTAACTCATGGCCGACAGTATTAACAGCTCATCACATGTCAAAGATGTAAAAACATAACACTGGGTCACGCAACCGTAGAAGGAAATAGTATGATCACCTGTTATGAAGCTAATAAGGACTTTATGTAGAGTTGTAGTGGTGGAAAATATGTCCATAACGGACAAGTTCCCCAAGAAGAAGTACATGGGAGTCTGAAGATGATGATCCAGGCAGACAAGTAGAAGAATAGTCATGTTACCCCCAACAGTAAGGAGATAAATGAGAAGAACCAGGAGGAAGATCGGCACCTGAAGCTCCGGAACATCTGATATTCCTCAAAATATATTTCTGTACTGTCATTGGCAGAACTCATAATTATAACCAATAATTTAGGATCTGGAAGAGATAGATCATATTCTTGGTTTGGACGTTAGCCAACATATTATTATGCAAAAATCATCACCAGAGTATGTGGAATGAGAACTTATTATTTAATCAAAATTAAGAAAAGTTGTAATTTAAGAATGCACTCAAGCCATTCTTCCATCACTACAACACATAACATTTAAATTTGCTCAACTATAAAGAACTTTATAAGTATGGCATGGTGCAGAAGGTGTTTATAATGGGTGAGCAGGATTTGAATATATATATATATATATATATATATATATATATATATATATATATATATTGTATCCTAAAATTATTATTAATTGCAGCTAAAAGGTCAACTACCGTAACACTTATCTATAAAGTTGCTGCATTTCTCTTTATCATGCCACTGATAGAGATGTCACGAATAGTTCGCCTGCGGACTGTTCCGGGCGAACATAGCATGTTCACTTTCGCGGCGAACTGCGAACATATGCGATATTCGACCCGCCCGGTATACTTTATCATTGAGCAAACTTTGACCCTGCAACTCACAGTCAGCAGACACATTCCAGCCAATCAGCATCATACCCTGCCTTCCACACCCTTCTACCTCATGGACAGCAGCCATTTTGGAATCATAACTAACTTGCAGACTTACTGAGAGGAGGCTGAGTGAAGGTGATACTGCATCAATAGGGAAAACCATAGCTAGGCTACTGTACACAGTGTGCAATACAGTCCTGAAGGACTCTTTTGATCTCTGCTGCAAGGACACCCCTGTGTCTCTTCCCCCCTTATCATCATCCTCCCCTCACCTTAGCACCCAACCTAACACCCCTCACACTTTTCCCTAACACCTAACCCTAACATCCCTCACCCTAACACCTAACCATAACACTCTTCACACTTATCCCTAACACCCCTCACCCTAACCCTAACACCCCTCACACTTATCCCTAACACCCCTTACCCTAACCCTAACACCCCTAACACTTATCCCTAACACCTAATCCTAACATCCCTCACCCTAACACCTAACCCTAACATCCCTTACACTTATCCCTAACACCCCTCACCCTAACACCTAACCCTAACACCCCTCACACTTATCCCTAACACCCCTCACCCTAACCCTAACACCCCTCACACTTATCTCTAACACCCCTTACCCTAACCCTAACACCCCTAACACTTATCCCTAACATCTAATCCTAACATCCCTCACCTTAACAACTAACCCTAACACCCCTCAAACTTATCCCTATCACCCCTCACCCTAACCCTAACACCCCTCACACTTATCCCTAACACCCCTTACCCTAACCCTAAAACCCCTCACACTTATCCCTAACACCTAACCCTAACACCCCTCACACTAACACGTAACCCTAACACCCCTTACACTTATCCCTAACACCCCTCACCCTAACACCTAACCCTAACACCCCTCACACTTATCCCTAACACTCCTTACCCTAACCCTAACTCCCCTCACACTTATCCCTAACACATAACCCTAACATCCCTCACCCTAACACCTAACCCTAACACCCCTTACAGTTATCCCTAACACCTAACCCTAACACCCCTCACACTTATCCCTAACACCTAATCCTAACATCCCTCACCCTAACACCTAACCCTAACACCCCTTACACTTATCCCTAACACCCCTCACCCTAACACCTAACCCTAACACCCCTCACACTTATCCCTAACACCTAACCCTAACACCCCTAACACTTATCCCTAACACCTAATCCTAACATCCCTCACCCTAACACCTAACCCTAACACCCCTTACACTTATCCCTAACACCCCTCCCCCTAACACCTAACCCTAACACCCCTCACACTTATCCCTAACACCTAACCCTAACACCCCTCACACTTATCCCTAACACATAACCCTAACACCCCTTACACTTATCCCTAACACCCCTCACCCTAACACCTAACCCTAACACCCCTCACACTTATCCCTAACACCCCTCACCCGAACCCTAACAGCCCTCACACTTATCCCTAACACCCCTTAACCCTAACCCTAACACCCCTCACACTTATCCCTAACACCTAGCCCTAACATCCCTCACCCTAACACCTAACCCTAACACCCCTTACACTTATCCCTAACACCCCTCACCCTAACCCTAACACCTCTCACACTTATCCCTAACACCCCTTACCCTAACCCTAACACCCCTCACACTTATCCCTAACACCTAACCCTAACATCCCTCACCCTAACACCTAACCCTAACACCCCTTACACTTATCCCTAACAACCCTCACCCTAACACCTAACCCTAACACCCCTCACACTTATCCCTAACACCTAACCCTAACACCCCTCACACTTATCCCTAACACCTAACCCTAACATCCCTCACCCTAACACCTAACCCTAACACCCCTTACACTTATCCCTAACACCCCTCACCCTAACCCTAACACCTCTCACACTTATCCCTAACACCCCTTACCCTAACCTTAACACCCCTCACACTTATCCCTAACACGTAACCCTAACATCCCTCACCCTAACATCTAACCCTAACACCCCTTACACTTATCCCTAACAACCCTCACCCTAACACCTAACCCTAACACCCCTCACACTTATCCCTAACACCCCTCACCCTAACCCTAACACCCCTCACACTTATCCCTAACACCCCTTACCCTAACCCTAACACCCCTCACACTTATCCCTAACACCTAACCCTAACACCCCTCACACTTATCCCTTACACCTAACCCTAACATCCCTCACCCTAACACGTAACCCTAACACCCCTTACACTTATCCCTAACACCCCTCACCCTAACACCTAATCCTAACACCCCTCACACTTATCCCTAACACATAACCCTAACATCCCTCACCCTAACACCTAACCCTAACACCCCTTACTCTTATCCCTAACACCCCTCACCCTTACACCTAACCCTAACACCCCTAACACTTATCCCTAACACATAACCCTAACATCCCTCACCCTAACACCTAACCCTAACACCCCTTACACTTATCCCTAACACCTAACCCTAACACCCCTCAAACTTATCCCTAACACCTAACACCCCTCACACTTATCCCTAACACCTAACCCTAACATCCCTCACCCTAACACCTAACCCTAACATCCCTCACACTTATCCCTAACACCCCTAACCCTAACACGTAACCCTAACACCCCTTACACTTATCCCTAACACCCCTCACCCTAACACCTAATCCTAACACCCCTCACACTTATCCCTAACACATAACCCTAACATCCCTCACCCTAACACCTAACCCTAACACCCCTTACTCTTATCCCTAACACCCCTCACCCTAACACCTAACCCTAACACCCCTAACACTTATCCCTAACACATAACCCTAACATCCCTCACCCTAACACCTAACCCTAACACCCCTTACACTTATCCCTAACACCTAACCCTAACACCCCTCACACTTATCCCTAACACCTAACACCCCTCACACTTATCCCTAACACCTAACCCTAACATCCCTCACCCTAACACCTAACCCTAAAACCCCTCACACTTATCCCTAACACCCCTAACCCTAACATCCCCCACACTTATCCCTAACACCCCTTTCCCTAACCCTAACACCCCTAACACTTATCCCTAACACCCCTCACCCTAACACCTAATCCTAACACCCCTCACACTTATCCCTAACACATAACCCTAACATCCCTCACCCTAACACCTAACCCTAACACCCCTTACTCTTATCCCTAACACCCCTCACCCTTACACCTAACCCTAACACCCCTAACACTTATCCCTAACACATAACCCTAACATCCCTCACCCTAACACCTAACCCTAACACCCCTTACACTTATCCCTAACACCTAACCCTAACACCCCTCACACTTATCCCTAACACCTAACACCCCTCACACTTATCCCTAACACCTAACCCTAACATCCCTCACCCTAACACCTAACCCTAACATCCCTCACACTTATCCCTAACACCCCTAACCCTAACACGTAACCCTAACACCCCTTACACTTATCCCTAACACCCCTCACCCTAACACCTAATCCTAACACCCCTCACACTTATCCCTAACACATAACCCTAACATCCCTCACCCTAACACCTAACCCTAACACCCCTTACTCTTATCCCTAACACCCCTCACCCTAACACCTAACCCTAACACCCCTAACACTTATCCCTAACACATAACCCTAACATCCCTCACCCTAACACCTAACCCTAACACCCCTTACACTTATCCCTAACACCTAACCCTAACACCCCTCACACTTATCCCTAACACCTAACACCCCTCACACTTATCCCTAACACCTAACCCTAACATCCCTCACCCTAACACCTAACCCTAACACCCCTCACACTTATCCCTAACACCCCTAACCCTAACATCCCCCACACTTATCCCTAACACCCCTTTCCCTAACCCTAACACCCCTAACACTTATCCCTAACACCTAATCCTAACATCCCTCACCGTAACACCTAACCCTAACACCCCTTACACTTATCCCTAACACCCCTCACCCTAACACCTAACCCTAACACCCCTCACACTTATCCCTAACACCTAACCCTAACACCCCTAACACTTATCCCTAACACCTAATCCTAACATTCCTCACCCTAACACCTAACCCTAACACCCCTTACACTTATCCCTAACACCCCTCACCCTAACACCTAACCCTAACACCCCTCACACTTATCCCTAACACCTAACCCTAACATCCCTCACCCTAACACCTAACCCTAACACCCCTTACACTTATCCCTAACACCCCTCACCCTAACCCTAACACCTCTCACACTTATCCCTAACACCCCTTACCCTAACCCTAACACCCCTCACACTTATCCCTAACACGTAACCCTAACATCCCTCACCCTAACATCTAACCCTAACACCCCTTACACTTATCCCTAACAACCCTCACCCTAACACCTAACCCTAACACCCCTCACACTTATCCCTAACACCCCTCACCCTAACCCTAACACCCCTCACACTTATCCCTAACACCCCTTACCCTAACCCTAACACCCCTCACACTTATCCCTAACACCTAACCCTAACACCCCTCACACTTATCCCTAACACCTAACCCTAACACCCCTCACCCTAACACGTAACCCTAACACCCCTTACACTTATCCCTAACACCCCTCACCCTAACACCTAATCCTAACACCCCTCACACTTATCCCTAACACATAACCCTAACATCCCTTACCCTAACACCTAACCCTAACACCCCTTACACTTATCCCTAACACCCCTCACCCTAACACCTAACCCTAACACCCCTAACACCCCTAACACATAACCCTAACACCTAACCCTAACACCCCTTACACTTATCCCTAACACCTAACCCTAACACCCCTCACACTTATCCCTAACACCTAACCCTAACACCCCTCACACTTATCCCTAACACCTAACCCTAACATCCCTCACCCTAACACCTAACCCTAACACCCCTTACACTTATCCTTAACACCCCTCACCCTAACACCTAACCCTAACACCCCTCACACTTATCCCTAACACCCCTAACCCTAACATCCCCCACACTTATCCCTAACACCCCTTACCCTAACCCTAACACCCCTAACACTTATCCCTAACACCTAATCCTAACATCCCTCACCGTAACACCTAACCCTAACACCCCTTACACTTATCCCTAACACCCCTCACCCTAACACCTAACCCTAACACCCCTCACACTTATCCCTAACACCTAACCCTAACACCCCTAACACTTATCCCTAACACCTAATCCTAACATTCCTCACCCTAACACCTAACCCTAACACCCCTTACACTTATCCCTAACACCCCTCACCCTAACACCTAACCCTAACACCCCTCACACTTATCACTAACACCTAACCCTAACACCCCTCACACTTATCCCTAACACCTAACCCTAACATCCCTCACCCTAACACCTAACCCTAACACCCCTTACACTTATCCCTAACACCCCTCACCCTAACACCTAACCCTAACACCCCTCACACTTATCCCTAACACCCCTCACCCTAACCCTAACACCCCTCACACTTATCCCTAACACCCCTCACCCTTATCCCTAACACCCCTCACCCTTATCCCTAACACCCCTTAACCCTAACCCTAACACCCCTCACACTTATCCCTAACACCTAGCCCTAACATCCTCACCCTAACACCTAACCCTAACACCCCTTACACTTATCCCTAACACCCCTCACCCTAACCCTAACACCTCTCACACTTATCCCTAACACCCCTTACCCTAACCCTTACACCCCTCACACTTATCCCTAACACCTAACCCTAACATCCCTCACCCTAACACCTAACCCTAACACCCCTTACACTTATCCCTAACAACCCTCACCCTAACACCTAACCCTAACACCCCTCACACTTATCCCTAACACCCCTCACCCTAACCCTAACACCCCTCACACTTATCCCTAACACCCCTTATCCTAACCCTAACACCCCTCACACTTATCCCTAACACCTAACCCCTAACACCCCTCACACTTATCCCTAACACCTAACCCTAACATCCCTCACCCTAACACGTAACCCTAACACCCCTTACACTTATCCCTAACACCCCTCACCCTAACACCTAACCCTAACACCCCTCACACTTATCCCTAACACCCCTTACCCTAACCCTAACTCCCCTCACACTTATCCCTAACACATAACCCTAACATCCCTCACCCTAACACCTAACAATAACACCCCTTACACTTATCCCTAACACCTAACCCTAACACCCCTCACACTTATCCCTAACACCTAACCCTAACACCCCTCACACTTATCCCTAACACCTAACCCTAACATCCCTCACCCTAACACCTAACCCTAACACCCCTTACACTTATCCCTAACACCCCTCACCTTAACACATAACCCTAACACCCCTCACACTTATCCCTAACACCCCTCACCCTAACCCTAACACCCCTCACACTTATCCCTAACACCCCTTACCCTAACCCTAACACCCCTCACACTTATCCCTCACACCTAACCCTAACATCCCTCACCCTAACACCTAACCCTAACACCCCTTACACTTATCCCTAACACCCCTCACCCTAACACCTAACCCTAACACCCCTCACACTTATCCCTAACACCCCTCACCCTAACCCTAACACCCTCACACTCATCCAAAACACCCATCAACCTAACACCTAACCCTAACATTCTCACACTTATCCCTAAGACCTAACACCCCTCACACTTATTCCTAACATGCCTCACCCTAACACCTAACCCTAATACCCCCTTACACTTATCCCTAACAGCCCTTACCCTAACACCTAACCCTAACTTCCCTTACCCTAACACCATCACACTTATCCCTAACACCCCTTACCCTAACACCTAACCCCCTCACCCTTATCCCTAACACCCCTTACCCTAACACTCCTCACACTTAAACCTGTGTCTCTTCCCCCCCTTATCATCAAGGGAGGGGGCAGGATGATGAGGGAGGGGGGAAGAGACACAGGGGAGGATGATGAGGGAGGGGGGAAACAGACACAGGGGAGGATGATGAGGGAGGAGGTAAAGAGATACAGGGGAGGGTGATGAGGAAGGGGGGAAAGAGACACAGGGGAGGATGATGAGGGAGGGGGGGAAGAGACACAGGGGAAGATGATGAGGGAGGGGGAAAAGAGACACAGGGGAGGATGATGAGGGAGGGGGGAAGAGACACAAGGGAGGATGATGATGGAGGAGGTAAAGAGATACAGGGGAGGGTGATGAGGAAGGGGGGAAAGAGACACAGGGGAGGATGATGAGGGAGGGGGGGAAGAGACACAGGGGAAGATGATGAGGGAGGGGGAAAAGAGACACAGGGGAGGATGATGAGGGAGGGGGGAAGAGACACAGGGGAGGATGATGATGGAGAGGGGAAGAGTCACAGGGGAGGATGATGAGGGAGGGGGTAAAGAGATACAGGGGAGGATGATGAGGGAGGTGGGAGGATGATGAGGGAGGGGGGATGAGACACAGGGGAGGGTGATGAGGAAGGGGGGAAAGAGACACAGGAGAGGATGATGAGGGAGGGGGTAAAGAGATACAGGGGAGGATGATGATGGAGGGGGATGTTAGGTTATTTATGCCCTTTATGAATTAAAACCAGACTCTGCATCAACTATGTAATTTTCTGTGGGAGTTTTGACATTGATCCCCCTCCGGCATGCCACAGTCCAGGTGTTAGTCCCCTTCAAACAACTTTTCCATCACTATTGTGGCCAGAAAGAGTCCCTGTGGGTTTTAAAATCCGCCTGCCCATTGAAGTCTATGGCGGTTCGCCGGGTTCGCCGGTTCTAAAATTTTATGTTCGCGACATCACTAGCCACTGTGCTTCCAAACTTCCTTTCTTTACTTTTAATACAAAATACTGAGCAAAATGTTATTTCATATGACTTACCAGTGGGAAAATAGTAATGATTTTGGCCAAAAAAATATTTTAAAGAGTTAACCACCAGTCTTTAATTTGTTATTATAATTTTCTTCATTCTGAGCATCCATTGCTTTTCTTTCTTTCCTTATTTGTCATCTGGGGTGTGAGTTAAGCTTCCATTTAATCCGTTTTGTAAATTCCATATTATTGTGGCAGCTTGTCAATAAAACTGCATATTGGTTGTCTCTGCATTCAGGATCCAATCATGTTGATATGATTATAATCTGGTTGTATAAAAAACATCAGCCTTCACAAAATCAAAATATAATATAATAATTAAAAATTAAAAATGTTCCAATTTATTTTACTTTTAAATTAATAATTTTCTGTATCAAGTCAAGTTTTTCAGTCCTTTCACCACTTACTTGACAGGATAAACTAGATCAGGGGTTTGAGATACTGAGGAAGCATTCAAGGGCAGCCAAACGTGTCCAGTTGCCCAGTATCCTTTGTATTAAAATATTGAATAGTTTTCAATTTGAAAGTTTTCCGCTCTTGGATAGTTTTGAAATTTCCTCTGAGTATTTTGATTTTCAGGTTTTGGATGGAGTTATTCTTCTGAGTGAATAGGTATCCAACTAGGAGTACAGTCCCTGTCTTCATTGTTATTTTTGATGGAAAGTCTATGCAGATTCATCCTTAGGTGTAATCTTTGACTCGTTTCCCAATCTAACTGCCCCTTTTACAGGCAGTACATTGTTTTATACATTAGTTGATGTGCATATATATGACCCTCTGATGTTGTATATATACATACATACATACATACAGTTGACTCTGTTAACCGGAACTCTCAACCAAGCAGAAAAAAAATTGGATACTGTACTTTAAATAAAAAAAATAATTTTCATGGCCCAACAAATGCCAGAAGCCAGGTTGTCATGCCACAAAATGCTTACAGGCACCTGGATTTCATCCACTGTACGTTTCTGCAATTAATTTTTACTTGGAAGCAGACAGGCATTAGTGACTAAATCCAGTGCAGTGTTGGCGTTACATTCCCCAGGTTCAGCACCACATCCTCCAGCTCAATGTACCTGATGACCAAAATGTCATATCCCACCATTTTCCTACCCCACTTTTTTTTCCTTTCATACAGTATTATTGATTTGTTTTTGTGTAATATTAAGCCTTTAAAGGTTAATGCAAAAGTCTGATATGGACTAGATAACCTATCCCCCCCTCCTTTTCTAA
Source organism: Discoglossus pictus (assembly GCA_027410445.1). Lineage (NCBI taxonomy): Eukaryota > Metazoa > Chordata > Amphibia > Anura > Alytidae > Discoglossus > Discoglossus pictus. The sequence goes on from CM050170.1 coordinate 64,177,786, forward strand.
TGTAATTTTTATTTTATATTTTACTATGTTATCTATTTGTTAAAGTTGAGTTAAGAAACAATGCAAGAAGGGTAATATAATTTTAGAGAAACCTAAAAGGAAAAATATCTGAGAAAAGACTAAGGAAGATGTTATGTTTTATACCACAATTTTTCATTGTTTAATCTTTAATGTTGCAATCTTCCTTTCTTACAATAAAATATATATATATATGAAAAACAAATCAACAAGAAAAGAAGAAAAGAATAGAAAAAAGAAAAGGTTTGAGATACATGGAGAAGTTTACTATACCAATATACTGTAACAAACATGCAATGAATAATTGGATTTTGTGTATTTTCCTTGTATTTCAATAAAAATTATTTAAATAAAAAAAGATATATCTTAACCTTCACAAGAGATGTGTAAATACCTTCATAAAGTGACATGAGGGCTCCCTTGCAATGAGTCCCAGCAGATAGGAGACATCAGGACAGCAAGACTTATACAGAAACATATATCAGTTTAGTTCTCCATACCCTGCAGAACATACTGACTACAATCTGCATGAGACAGAGAGCTTTATTATCTGTGAGAAGGTTTGTGTAATGTCTCCAGGGTCTGGGAAACCAGTATAGGAAAGTTATCTTATTAGATTAATGATAAAATCTATCTCATGCTAAACAGTAGTGAAATTAAAGTAATACATTAAAGGCTATATTTTTTATTTATTTAATTATTTATTTATATGTTTGTGTATTTTTTTATATTTTTACTTTCTAACAACATTTTATCATTTGTTGAATGCAGTTCTCCAAAATAATACATTTTAATATATATCATTACAGTATCAAATTAAACTAAATACACTATTATACGGGTCTGTTATCAATAAAAAGCAATAATCAAGCAATAATCAACAATCAGTACAATCGGACCAATTGTCCCTAAGTACATTAAAACAAATTCTAAATGTATGTTTGGTGGTCTGGAACCACAACTGGGAAATTCTGCACCTCGGTTGATTGAGGTAAGCCCAAAAGTGGAGATTTATATGGTGCCACCTTCTACAGAGATTTTCAAAGTCGAGGCTTCTAGGAGGAGTTGGTCCATACCAAGTGGTACCTTGCATATAGATTGATGGTTGACACTCTATATTCTGAACTCAAAATAATTTTACTATTAAAGCAACAGGTCTCTAGGATATAAAAATCCTATATTTGGCTTGATGTAGGCCAGTGGCACCTTCTTGCTTGTTTATGGCCTGTTCCATCTCAACTCCTGATTATTTCCAATTTGTTTATTTCTTGGGAAAATAGAAAACATAACAAAAAGCATTAAATAGCACTTAATAATGGTAATACAGTTTTGCTATACCACATAAATATGAGTATAGGTAAAATTAAGATATATACTAATATAGGTTGCCAAACATTGCTCCATTGGTTATAGTTTAGTTGGGGGATCCCATGGTTTATAAGGCACTAGTAGTAATTAAGGGAGAATCTTGGTTATCCCAGACTCATAGAATGTTAGCGGTATTAAGGGGGGACCTGGGGATCTCATGACTCATAGGGCTTGTGATAGGAGCTCTTTAATTGTGTCAGGTTTGTGCAACCAAGCTTCAAATCCAACACAATTAAGGTGTTAACGTCTTCATATTTCAATTTTTTTGTACCAGTAGTTGCAAGAACCAGTAGTTTTTTTTTATTTGGGGCAACAAGAAGGACTTCCAAGTAAACATCAGTGAGATCGGATATCATTACGGGAGGCATGTAATAGCCTTTGTAAAATCGTTATGGGATTATTTTACATTGGGGCAGGTGGAGTCTTTTAGAGTTCCAAGAATGAAACATTATACCAAAGCAACCAAATAAGCATCCAGGAGACCAGTCAAATAAAAGAGCATGGGGTCATATACAAGGCAAGTCATCTGGTCATACTCAAGATCACCACAGTGTACAACCTTTGAAAAGTTACTTGACCAAGCACAAAATAGTTGATCAATTAAAACCATTTTAGGTTTCAAGTGACATATTTGCCTAAAAATATCTATGCTCTTCTCAAAGTTGATAGAATATGTAACTAACATCAGACCTCAAAAACCACTGTTACATAGTAATTTAGGTTGAAAAAAGACCTTAGTCCATCAAGTTCAACCTTTTTAGGTCTCCCTTGATCATTTATTAATTGATCCAGAGGAAGGCCAACAGGAAAAAAAAAAACCAAGGAAACTTTGCCAATTTTCTCAACAGGGAAAAATATATAAAATTCCTTCCTAACCCCACATACTGGCGATTGGATTCATCCCTAGATCAATACTTCCTCTCTATTTATCCAGGATAGTCCTTAATGCCCTTTTTATTTAAAAATATATCCAATCCCTTTTTAAAGTTATCTATCGAATCCGCTGTCACCACCTCCTTTGGTAGAGAATTCCACAGATTAACCACCCTTACTGTAAAAAATCCTTTTCTTTCTTTAAGGTGAAATATTTTTACTTCTAATCTCAAAGGATGTCCCCTTGTCAGTTGAAAACCTCTTGGCACAAAAACTTCCCTTGACAAAGCCTTGTATTGACACTGGATATATCTATATAAGGTAATCATATCCCCTCTTAGACGCCTTTTTTCTAGAGTAAATACATTTAATATGGTTAGTCTTTCTTTATAACTTAGCCCCTCCATTCCCTTTATTAGCTTTGTTGCCCTTCTCTGTACTTTTTCCAGCTCTAAAATGTCCTTTTTATGTAGTGGTGCCCAAAATTGTACTCCATATTCCAAATGAGGGCGTACTAGAGATTTGTATAGTGGCAGAATTGAATTTGCTTCCCTGGCTTCTATACTCTTCTTAATACATGCTAATATTTTATTTGCCTTTGCAGCTGCTTCTTGGATTTGAGCACTGCTACCTAGGTGGTTGTCCACAAGCACTCCCAAATCCCTTTCAATATCTGATACACCTAGATTTACTCCATTAAGATTATAAATTGCATGGCTATTTTTCCTTCCCAGATCCATAACTTTACATTTATTCGTATTAAATCTCATCTGCCACTTAGATGCCCATTCCTCTAATTTATGCAAATCCCTTTGGAGGGTTAGTACATAATTTTCTGATTTAATTACCTTGCACAACTTTGTGTCATCAGTAAAAAAATGGAGACACCACCCTCCAATCCTACTTCCAAGTCATTAATAAATATGTTAATAAGGAAAGGACCTAATACTGAACCCTGAGGAATCCCACTTACCACATTAGTCCAATCGGAGTATGTTCCATTTACAACAACCCTTTGCTTTCTGTCTTTTAGCCAGCTCTCAATCCATAAGCAAACATTTATGGCAATTCCTGTATCCCTTAGTTTGCCCAATAGTCTCCCATGTGGCACTGTATCAAAAGCCTTTGCAAAATACAAATAGACTACATCCACTGAGTTGCCTTGATCCAAGTTCCTACTAACCTCCTCATATAAACTAATTAGATTTGTTTGACATGACCTATCCCTCATAAATACATGTTGACTCCTACTTATAATCCTGTTGGAATAGACATATTCCTGTATATTATCCCTTATTAACCGTTCTAAAAGCTTTCCCACTACTGAAGTGAAATTAACTGCTCTATAATTCCCTGGATTTGCTCTTGCACCCTTCTTAAATATAGGTATCACATCAGCTTTTCTCCAGTCATCTGGTAGAGACCCTGTGTTGAGTGAATCCTGAAAAATTAGATATAATGGTTTGGCTATTACAGAACCCAGTTCCCTCAGTACCAGTGGATGTATTCCATCAGGACCTGGGGCTTTATTAACATTTATTTTTTTCAACCTCTTTTGGATTTCTTCCTGCGATAACCAGTTATTTGGAGAAGGTAGTGTAGCCCCATTATGTTGCTGTGTCCCAACCACTGGTACCTCCCTTGCGTATACCGAAGAAAAGAACCTATTTAGCTCATCTGCCTTTTCCTGGTCACTGATTATCAGACGGCCTGTGTCACATTTAAATGTTCCTATAGCTTCCTTCCTCGCCTTCTTCCCATTAATATATTTTAAAAATATTTTGGCGTTAGTGTTACTCTCCTTTGCAACTAACTTTTCATTTTCGATTTTAGCCAGTCTAATAGCCTTTTTGCAAGCCTTGTTGATTTCCTTGTACTCTCGTAAGGCAGTCTCTGTCCCCTCTTGTTTGTATAATTTAAACACTTGTTTTTTACTCCTCATCCTAATCTTTAATTTATTGCTTAGCCACATGGGTTGTGATATACTCCTTCTACTTTTATTCCACATGATATATGCCGATGTGTATGTATATTTATTAAGGATTTGAACGTTGTCCATTTATGTTCAGTATTTTTATCAGTTCTCTGTCCCAGTCTATACTTTGTATTGCTGCCGGTAGACCATTAAAATCTACCCTTTTAAAATTAAAATTTTTCGTTAGCCCCTTACAGTTATGTTTTTTTAATTCAAACTCAAATGAGACTGTGCTGTGATTACTGTTCTCCAAAGGTTGCCCTATTTCAACATTTGATACTATATCAATATTACTTGTGATAACTAAATCTAAGATAGCTTCATTTCTAGTAGGCTCCTGTATAACCTGGGCCAGATAATTATCCCTGAGTGTACTCAAGAACCTGTTCCCCTTAGCTGAACTGCTGGTCTCATTTATCCAGTTTATTTCAGGGTAATTAAAATCTCCCATTATTAGAACTTGCCCACCAATTAACCACTGAAGAAGTCCAAAATTGGACAAACGCATTTGGTTGCACATATATTTGCTTATGTTGGGCATATATATATATATATATATATATATATATATATATATATGTTTTTTACTTTTATTTTTATTATTTTTTTTAATAGTATTATATTACCTACGTGTTTTTGATGTATACTATTGCCACTTTACTGCAATTGTCAGTTTTTCTGGACAGGTCTCATTCAGACATTCAGGTCTGACCTGCAACAGTATGACTAATTTTTGATACCTATGTAAAGTTATATATATACAACTTTTTAATAAAGACATCTTCAACGTTTACCTACCAGTACACGTATAAGTCTTTTTTGGTAGTATAGCTGCAATATACTTACCCAACTGGGACACTACATGTGGAGATTGCAGACTTAACACACCCACATATATGATATTTGGGTGGATTCTATCTTTTCCTCTCCTAAGAATAGGAGCTTTCTGATTAACAACAGACCTTTGGAGACTCACCACAGACGTAAGTATTACCCACATATCCGTGATGATCTGAGGAGAGAGTCCCCCTGATGTGCCTTCCATAACTCATGTGCTGAGGTCACCAAATGTGAGTTTTTACCTTCTTTAGCTCAGTATTGACTTCTACAAAGGATTATACCAGTTATTTTGCACTAGGAGGTGATGCGCTCCCCCCCCCCCCCCCCCTTTTCTTCCTGGGTTTGCATTTTTGCTGAGAGCACTACGTGAACAATGCTCGTGTAGAGGGCAGCACACCTCCTGCAGTATCTGGACAATAATACAGCACAATATTTTGACACAGACGTCCCAACAGATGTGTAGACACTAATAGGATCTACAGGACGGTACACTCTTTACACGGGACTTTGAGATAAGACTTTTTTATGTACTCCCTTTTATCATATTGAGTATATTGCATATAAGTGAGAGTAAGTATATAATTTGAAGTTGGCTATTCAGGCCTTACTTTGGCACTAATTTCTTCCATTCATTATGTTGGGTATACACCTATTTAAATCTACCTACAATTGCCAGCGCTCCCAGTGTGTGTATACACTATCTTCGGGGATGTGTACACTATTTTTGTTGCCCATGCTTAGCTGCATTTCCAATCTGTAAAAATAATTGCATTTCCTCACTTTCAATTATATTTGGGGGTTTATAGCATACTCCTACTAATATTATTTTGGAATTTGCTGCTCCGCTATTTAACTCTACCCACAAACATTTAACATTATCGCTAGTACCAGCATAAATATCTTCTCTGACTATAGGCTTAAATTAAAGCTTAACATACAGACAAATCCCTCCTCCTCTTTTACCATTGCCCCTATCTTTTCTAAATAGGGTATAACCAACCAGATTAACAGTCCAGTCATGAGATTCATCTCACCACGTTTCAGTAATGCCTATTAAATCCCATTTCTTACATAGTTACATAGTTACATAGTAATTAAGGTTGAAAAAAGACTTTCAGTCCATCAAGTTCAACCTGTTAAGATCTCCTCTGATCTGCAATATGCGGATTAGTTATTAATTAAATTATTGATTAAATAATTATTAATAGTATAGTATTGGAGGATGAATAAAGAGTTAGTCCATCAAGTTCAACCTTTTTAGATCTCTATTGATCTTTTTAATGTGGACTATTTATTATTATTGTTAACTGTTAATTGATCCAGAGGAAGGCAAACAGAAAAAAAAAAAACATTGAAACTTTGCCAATTGTCTCATAAGGAAAAAAAAAAAGCAAAATTCCTTCCTGACCCCAGAAACTGGCGATCAAATTTCTCCCTGGATCAATATTCCTTGCTAGTTATCTAGGATAGCCTTGAATGCCCTCTTTATTCAAAAATATATCTAACCCCTTTTTGAAGTTGTCTATCGAATTTGCTGTCACCACCTCCTTTGGTAGAGAATTCCACAGTTTAACCACCCTAACTGTGAAGAACCCTTTTCTTTGTTTAAGGTGAAAACTTTTTTCCTCTAACCTCAAAGGATGTCCTCTTGTCAGTTGAAAATCTCTTGCTACAAAAAGTTCACTTGACAAAGCCTTATATTGACCCTGGATGTATTTAAATAAGGTAATCATATCTCCTCTTAGACGCCTTTTTTCTAGCGAAAATAAGTTTAATTGTGTTAGTCTTTCTTCAGAACTTAGCCCCTCCATTCCCCTTATTAGTTTTGTAGCCCTTCTTTGTACTTTTTTCCAGCTCTAAAATGTCTTTTTTTATGAGGTGGTGCCCAAAATTGTACTCCATATTCCAAATGAGGGCGTACTAGAGATTTGTATAGTGGCAGAATTATATCTTCTTCCCTGGCTTCTATACCCTTCCTAATACATGCTAATATTTTATTTGCCTTTGCAGCCGCTGCTTTGCTTTGAGCGCTGTTACCTAGGTGGTTGTCCACTAGTACTCCCAAATCCCTTTCAATATCTGATACCCCTAGATTTGCTCCATTAAGATTATAGATTGCTTGGCTAGTGTTCCTTCCCAAATGCATAACCTTACATTTATTTGTATTAAATCTCATCTGCCATTTAGCCGCCCATTTCTCTATTCTGTCTTCTCTCTGATTTTATTACCTTGCACAACTTAGTGTCATCAGCAAAAATGGAGACACTACATTCGAGTCCTACTTCAATGTCATTAATAAATATGTTAAAAAGGAGAGGACCTAATACTGAACCTTGAGGAACCCCACTTATCACATTAGACCAATCGGAGTATGTTCCATTTACAACAACCCTTTGCTTCCTGTCTTTTAGCCAGCTCTCGATCCACGAGCAGATATTTACTGCAATTCCTGTATCCCTTAGTTTGCTCACTAGTCTTCCATGTGGCACTGTATCAAATGCCTTTGAAAAATCTAAAAAGACTACATCCACTGAGTTGCCCTGATCCAAGTTCCTACTAACCTCCTCATAAAAACTAATTAGAATGGTCTGACACGACCTTTCCTTCATAAATCCATGTTGACTGCTACCTATGATCCTGTTCAAATAGACATATTCTTGTATTCTGTCCCTTATTAACCCTTCTAAAAGCTTCCCAACTACAGAAGTGAGGCTCACTGGTCTAGAATTCCCCGGATTGCTCTAGATCCCTTCTTAAATATAGGTATCACCTCTGCTTTTCTCCAGTCATCTGATAGAGACCCTGTAGTGAGTGAGTCTTGAAAGATTAGATATAATGGTTTGGCTATTACAGACCCCAGCTCCCTCAGTACCCTTGGATGTATTCCATCAGGACCTGGGGCTTTATTAACATTTATTTTCTCCAACCTCTTTTGTATTTCTTCCTGCGTTAACCAATTATTTAGTAAAGGTAGTGTAGCCCCATTATGTTGCGGTGTCCCAACCACTGGTACCTCCCTTGTGTAAACCGACGAAAAAAACCTATTTAGCTCATCTGCCTTTTCCTGGTCACTAATTATCAGATGGCCTGTGTCACATTGTAATGGTCCTATCGATTCCTTCCTGGCCTTCTTTCCATTAATATATTTAAAAAATATTTTAGGGTTAGTCTTACTTTCCATTGCAACTGACTTCTCATTTTCTATTTTAGCCAGTCTAATAGCCCTTTTGCAAGACTTGTTGATTTCCTTATAGTCACATAAGGCTGCCTCTGTTCCCTCCTTCTGGTATAATTTAAATGCATATTTCTTTTTCCTCATCATGATCTTTAAGTCATTGTTAAGCCACATGGGATGTGATTTACTCCTATTAATTTTATTTCCACATGGTACATGCTGATGAGTATGTTTATTTAGTAAGGATTTGAATGTTGTCCATTTATTTTCAGTATTCTTCCCTGTAAGTTCTTTGTCCCAGTCTATATGTTGTATTGCTGCCCGTAGCCCATTAAAGTTAGCCCTTTTAAAATTTAGAGTTTTTGTTGGCCCCTTACAACTCTGTTTTTTGTATTCAATCTCAAATGAGACAGTGTTGTGATCACTGTTCCCCAAGGGTTCCCCTATTTTTACATTTGATATTATATCAATATTACTTGTGATGACTAAATCCAAGATGGCTCCATTTCTAGTAGGTTCTTGTATTACCTGGGCCAGATAATGATCCCTGAGTGTACTCAAGAACCTGCTCCCCTTAGCTGAGCTGCTGGTCTCGTTTATCCAGTTTATATCAGGGTATTTAAAGTCTCCCATTATTAGAACTTGCCCATGCTTAGCTGCATTTCCAATCTGTAACAATAATTGTATTTCCTCACTTTCAGCTATATTTGGGGGTTTATAGCATACTTCCACCAATATGCTTTTAGAATTAGCTCCTCCACTATTTAGCTCAACCCACAAGGATTCAATGATGCCGTTAGTGCCAGCATAAATATCTTCTCTGACTATAGGGCTTAAATTCAGGCTTAACATAAAGACAGATCCCTCCTCCTCTTTTACCATTTCCCCTATCTTTCCTAAATAGGTTATAACCATCCAGATTAACAGTCCAGTCATGAGATTCATCCCACCATGTTTCTGTAATGCCTATTAAGCCCCATTTTTCTTGTACTGCTAATATTTCTAGCTCATCCATTTTCCCAGGCAAACTTCTTGCGTTAGCAATCATACACTTTATGTTGCTATGGCTCTGCTGTTGTGAAGTGCCTGCCACTGTATTTGAGGCCCCTATTAATACCTCCCTACTTTCTATTGTAACCCTCCCCCCTTCTCCTCCCCCATGGGTAACTAATTCATCCCTTTCCCTCTCTACCCTATTTACCCCAATACTTCTATATAGTCCCCCCCCCCCCACCTACAAGTTTAAAAACTCCCCCAGCCGTTCTACCATCCTATCCCCTAGCACAAAAGCGCCCTCATCATTAAGGTGCAATACATCCCTGCTATAGAGATTGTACCCAAGTGAGAAGTCAGCCCAGTGCTCTAAAAACCCAAAACCCTCTGCACTGCACCACTTTTTTAGCCACGCATTAACCTCCCGAAGCTCCTTCTGCCTCCCTGGGCTAGCACGTGGCACTGGTAGTATCTCAGAAAATACTACCTTGGAGGTCCCTTCTTTAAGCTTATTCCCTAATTCTCTAAAATCATTCTTTAGGACGCTCCATCTTCCACTAACTTTGTCATTGGTACCTCTCATTAACTGCTAATAATTCTAACTCTCCCATTTTTCCTAGCAAGCTTCTGTCATCAGCAAGCATACACCTTATGTTATGAGTTTGTAGTTTGGTGGTGCATGCCACTGTACTTAAGTTACTTAGTACTACCTCCCTATTGTTTGTACTAACCCTCTCCCCATCTCCTCCCACATGACTAGTTAATACGTTCCTAACCCCCCTACACTTTCTACCCCATTACTTCTATCTCGTCCTTCCCCCTACCTACTAGTTTAAAAACTCCCCCAGCCTTTCTACCATCCTATCCCCTAGAATAAAAGTTTCCTCACCATTCCTGCAACAGAGATTGTACCCAAGTGAGAAGTCAGCCAAGTGCTCTAAAATCCCAAACCCCTCCTTAATGCACCACATTTTTAGCCACACATTAATCTCCCTAAGCTTCTTCTGCCTCCCTGGGCTAGCACGTGGCACTGGTAGTATCTCAGAAAATACTACCTTGGAGGTCCTTGCCTTCAGCTAATTACCTAGTTCTATCAAATCATTCTTTAGGACACTCCATCTTCTACTAACTTTGTCATTGGTACCAATATGTACCAAGACCGCCGGTTCATTTCCAGCCCCTCCCAATAATTTGTCTACCCGATCCACAACATGCTGAACCCGAGCACCCGGGAGACAGCAAACTGTTCGATTGCTGGGATCTGGGTGACAAATTACCCTGTCTACCTTCCTCATAATGGAGTCCCCAACCACCAGAACCTGCCTGTTGCTCTGCCTATTCTCCCCTCCCACTCCTCCAGTAGAACTGTTCCCCTGGCTGTTAGAGGGAACAGCTTTATCTGACATTGACATTCCTGAATGGACATCCCCAACCGTTTCGCTCAATCTGGCACTGTAATATGATTTATTTATTTACTAATTGACTAAGAATACAAATAGTACAGTAAATAACAGAGTTGCTTCTCTCCACCACCTGTTAGGTGTCCAGAAAGTGGCAAAGGTTCTTCACAGAAGTTCTAAGTTCTAAGTTTCCCTTTATAAAATTAGGCATTTAAAGACTCAGATTATTTTTGATAGTTCATTACAAGTCTTATATTAATTAAGCCAATAGAACCCTACAAGGAAATATTCAATTATATATATTTCATTAAATGTACCCTGCCCGACTACCCTTTCATCTAAATAATAAAAATGAGGTTCTAAGTGAAAGAAATCACCCAGAATCTTACAACGTACTCTAAAAACCAATTATTGCATTTAAAACGTAACCTTTAATAACTACTTATAAACAGTACAGAACAGAAGGGGGGAATCATTTATTCAGGGCACCCAAAAAGCTGGCACCTCTCTCACTACTCCCTCCAGCTAATCTACAGTGCCTTGCAAAAGTATCCCCCCCCCCCCCCTTGGCATTTTTTGTGTTTTTTTTGCCTCACAACCTGGAATTACCATGGATTGTTTGAGGATTTGCATAATTTAATTTACAGAACATGCCCACAACTTTAAAGATGTTTTTTTTTTATTGTGAAGAAAACAACAAATAGGACGAAATAACAGAAAAAGTCAATGTGCATAACTATTCACCCACCCCTAAAGTCAATACTTTGTAGAGCCACCTTTTGTGGAAATCACAGCTCCAAGTCACTTTGGATAAGTCTCTATGAGCTTGCAACATCTTACCACTGGGATTTTTGCCTATTCCTCCTTGCAAAACTGCTCCAGCTCCTTTAAGTTGGATGGTTTGAGCTTGTGAACAGCAATCTTTAAGTCTCACCACAGATTTTCTATTGGATTGAGGTCTGGGCTGTGACTAGGCCATTCCAACACATTTACATGTTTCCCCTTAAACCACTCAAGTGTTGCTTTAGCAGTGTGTTTGGGGTCATTGTCCTGCTGGAAGGTGAACCTCCATCCTAGCCTCAAATCACGCACAGAGTGGTACAGGTTTTGCTCAAGAATATTCCTGTATTTAGTACCATCCATCTTTCCCTCAACTCTGACCAGTTTCCCAGTCCCGACTGCTGAAAAACAACCCCACAGCATAATGCTGCCACCACCATGTTTCACTGTGGGGATGGTGTTCTTTGGGTGATGTAATGTGTTGCGTTCTCTTTGATGGCAATAAAAGTTAATTTGTAGTCTCATCAGACCATAGTGCCTTCCACCATACATTTTGGGAGTTTCCCACATGCCTTTTTGCAAACTCAAAACGTGCCATTTTGTTTTTTGTTGAAAGTAATAGATTTCTTCTGGCCACTCTGCCATAAAGCCCAACTCTATGGAGCGTACGGCTAATTGTCGTCCTATGTACAGATACTCCAGTCTCTGCTGTGGCCATATTCTTTCCATTTGGTAATGATAGATTTGACGGTGCTCCTGGGGATCATCAAAGATTTGGATATTTTTTTATAACCTAACCCTGACTTAAAAACATTGTCCCTTACTTGTTTGGAGAGTTCCTTGGTCTTCATGGCAGTGTTTGGTTAGTGGTGCCTCTTGCTTAGGTGTTGCAGACTCTGGGGCCTTTCAAAACGGTGTGTGTATGTAATGACAGATCATGTGACACTTAGATTGCACACTGGTGTTCATTATTTCACTAATTAAGTGATTTCTGAAGGTAATTGGTTGCACCAGAGCTTTTTATGGGCTTCATAACAAAGGGGGTGAATAGATACGCACATGCCAATTTTCTGTTTTCTATTTCTAAAAAAACGTTTTATGTATATATTTTTCTCATTTCACTTCACCAACTTAGACTATTGTGTTCTGATCCATACATAAATGCAGATTAACAAAACACTGAACTTAAGACTGTAATGTAACAAAATAGGTAAAAAGTCAAGGGGGTGAATACTTTTGCAAGGCACAGTAGTTACCATAAGCAATTGAAATATAATATGTCATCTAGCAGTAGGGAAAGCAAATGCTAAATAATTCACATGTTAGTAAAAAGCTAAATACTTAAGTCATCTGGTCCCCAAGGTTGCCCAACACACGTTTACCCGCAAACACTAGCGGATTCTTTAGGGGCTCTTTATTTCCAAAGTCCACGCTGGCTTTTAAGTATATCACTCTGCCCCATTTTGTGAAGTCACACTTTTCCCCTCCAATCGCAGCCATTCATAATGGTGCGATCACTGCTGGAAACAACATAGGAGCATTTAGGTATTGATTGTTACATCGGCGGTGATAAAATGGTAATGAAATACCTACAGTGTCCACAATGGTACTAAAGTATACAGAGCAATTGTTTCAGTGAGGACAGAAACCACATTACCTCATAATTTCTAGCATATACCCCTAAAATATTTACAATAAAAAACAAGTTTTGCTGTTTACAAAAACAAAGGTGCAGTGGAGTAGGGTACATGGTGTCCTTGATAACAAGTCTGTAAAAGGTCCTGACCACCATATATAAAAAAGTAGTGATTACAGAGGTGGACAATCAGATATTTTTTTATATTGTGTACACAAACTAGGCAAACTAGACAATAGCAGTTTATATGCAGAGGTGTCATAAACACCAGCATAAATTTTGGATTATTATTTACCCCCTTTCTTGGCATGGGAAGGGGTTTATAGATAGATAGGGATATAGGAGGGTGTTATTGCTAGTGCTGAGTGTTCATTTAGCGGTACCATTCTGTAGACTTGCTATGAAGACTACTGAGATGCAGAATCGAAGCGCAAGCACATATTGTTGCTAGAGAGCTCTGATCAACCCCCCACACACAAACAAAGCCCCCCCACATTCAAATCAGTAAGTATTATGGGATTCTTTTTTGCAGGAACTATAGAATAGCTCCAGTAGATAGTTTTCAAGTCAGCCTTCCTAGAGTTCTTACATGAGCCATGAATGGAGGCCAATGTTTAAGGTGTTGTTTATTTAATCCTTACTCACTGTCTTGTTTATACTGCTGCCAAGGTTGCCCTATTGGAATGTGTTTCTTCCTTTGATTCAACCTATACATATGATTTAATTGTCCCTTTTTCATTAAATACCAAAAACATTTATTTTTTACATTTTTGCAGAATGGTCAATACAACTGCTGCCATCTTCAATTTAGTCTGATTTTGGCAATGGTAAATATATGAGCTACAAAATATATATATTTTTCAATGTATGAAAGTGGTGAGAAATATAAAACAAGTCAATGGGCCTCATTCTATTATCGGCCGTAAATCGTCCGTAAGGCTGCGATTCCTTGCGGGGGTTCTGTTAACTCGCAATTCAATTATACGGCCCCGCAAGGATCTCCTCTTACGGCCGGCCGCATATCTTGAAACCGGCCGTAAGCTCTGAAATCTAAAAACTCAAAAATAAATTCAAGCCTGCACTGTACAGCTCTGTAAATGCTAGGGATCATATTGGGGAACATGAGGATTAAAAGTAACCCACTCTCAAGCTTGCACATCAGCCCAAACCCGAGTTCAAATTAACTGTTTATTTTCCGGCTGTGGCGTGGGCGTGTCTGAGGTGCTCCAAGCACTCTGGACTTTTTACATGTATATTTTACGTATATTAAAAAATATATATTTTTCGGATTTGAGTATAGGGTAATTATGTGCTATTTTTGCTAACACCGAATATCACTTTATAGACTCTGCAAAGTGGAGGATGGCTTTATTTGAGCTATTTTATGTGCTTAATTGGTGCTAGCGGGACCTGTTTGCTGCAAGTAAGCTGCGGCTCGTTTTTAGCCTTGCAGACAGGGTTCCCGGAGCAATAGAATAGCAACCAGGCTTTTCTTACGACCGATTTCCTTGCGGACGTTTTAGATCAAAGGATTTCCTCCGGCTCGAGCGGCCGCAAGAGATAGCAAGGCACCGGCCGAAAGCCTGCCGGAATCCCCGGCCGGAGGGGAATAGAATAGCAGAATAGCTTGCGGCCGGTCCTTGCGGCCCCGCAACGGCTGCGGCCACTAATAGAATGAGGCCCTAAACATGTCCAACAAGTGTTTGCAACAACCCCCAGTGCACCATAAATGTAAAGACACTCAGACTTCCAAGTTTTCTAGAAATGAAAGTGGAATATTTGTCAGACTTCAAATTTGTGCGTTTTATTTGGGACTATGCACACTTTTTGTACAATGGAACATGCAGATAAGTTAATAGAGGCTTTTATTAGAAGGATTAGAAGTTCCAAGAGTTAATTATTAGACTGGGGAAACCAATGGATAAATCTGAAAAAGCCTATCAAATGTTAAATGATGGCCTGATGTTCATATCCCGCTGGACATCTGCCCAAGAGGTCATCAATGCTTGGCCATGATTTAATGTTCAATGGTGGAATATTTAGGAAAAATCTGGGAAATTACTATATTAGACAGAGAGAGTAGTAGATAAGCAGAACAGTCTTTTAGTAGAACTGGCATTAAATACGTGTAATAAGGCTGTACCAGTTTAACAATTGAATATGGTGGTAGGGATTTCCACAAGCTAACTGTCCAGTGGTGGCTGGTGAACTTTCAAGTTAGAGGGGCGCCAGGGTGAAACATAGCCCTTCCCATTTTTCAAACCACACCCATTTTTATAACTCCTCCCCTGACATTATAATGACCTTTATAAGCCCCGCCCAATGACCTTATACTTGTAAAGCCCATTGAAATACATGATCAGCAATGCAGCAATGTCAAGAAGTAAAGTAACAATGTGTTAAATTCTTTGGTATACAATATAGATTGAAAAAACTCATGTGACAAGACTACAGCAATATCATAATTGCACCTATAAGCATTAACAGAAAAATTAAAGCAGTGACACTTACCATTAGTCGGCTTTTCTTCTCAGGGTATTCACGTTCAGTAAGTTGACCAACGAGTACAAACAAATCTGCTGCCACATAGGGTTTGCACCTGGGGTTGAAAGAAAACAAGCAAATCAATCAGACCATTCAAGAACAAAACCATACCTTAAAAACCTTAAAAGACCAAGTGGAACCATATAGGCCCCAAACATACCTTAGAAGACCAAGTGTGACCATATAGGCCCCAAACATACCTTAGAAGACCAAGTGTGACCATATAGGCCCCAAACATACCTTAGAAGACCAAGTGTGAACATATAGGCCCCAAACATACCTTAGAAGACCAAGTGTGACCATATAGGCCCCAAACATACCTTAGAAGACCAAGTGTGACCATATAGGCTGTAACGGATCTACTGGCACCCCGACTGGGTACCTCCGTTTATGGACGCGTCCTAGTTTGCGCCGAGGACTACAAGCACCACACCGGACACCACTACCACCACAGACTCCACAACCGCCGTAGCTTAACTGGAGCCGCGACGTCTTCCTTCCACCCTGTATGAATCTCCAGCATCCAGGATCGTGTGGGGAAGACCTCTCCTCCAAGAAGAGTACATCAGGAACAAGGGTTCAGTAGTTTAAAGCTCAAGGGAGTATGCAAAGCATAGCAATCCCCAGTATGATATAGAAATTCCCTCCAAGAACGAGACGAGGCTACGTTTTGAAGGGTCAAGTAGAACTCTGGTGCTGGCACACCCAGCCTGGTTTGTATTACAGTCAGGTACAAACAGAACACACCCAGGGGGAGGTATAGAACAATCAATAACACAATAGTAACGCCCACAGTCCCTCCCCTCTGCTTGGGAGATAATTGAGTTTATTACTGTATCTACTCAATTATCTCCCAGCTAAAACTTACACATTTTTATAACTTTATGATTTTACATAGTACATAAATAAATCTTACATTTTTATGAACAACATAAATTGTGGAAAAAAAAATGGCATGAATCAGACCAGGGGTTCAAACGTTAGTAAAAGTATCTTTTACACATAACACACAGACATTTCACATATCCCCCATAGTTGGCCACACATTACACATATAGGGACAATAGGTGGGTCACAACTCCCTGAGGCTACCTGGCAACTTTGATACAATCAGACATGGATTAGATCATCCTTCTTTGTTCTTAAGTCTGAGAATGAAAACACTTTATACAATAGACTTCCTTATCTTATGAGGAGTCTCTGTAATAGGATTATCCATTCTGCCAAGGTCTGCAATAGTCTGGGCTAATATTCTGCAGAGCATAAACCAACATACATACAGTATAAAAGTAGGATCATATTTTAACCAAGAATTAAATAACCATAACACAGGGTAAAACAGTGATGGGTTCCGTTACACACCTCCCCCGTGACGATAAGCCGGCATACACGGTCTGATCCCAACGGATCGGCCTGGGGATGTCCGGACAAAAGTATTTGTTGGTCAATTCTCTAGTTTGACAACCCATCAGCATTACTGCAATTCACATTTACTCACATTTCACATATCCCCAGATAGCTGGGATCTGAGCGCACAAAACTACCGAATAGCGCTCAGATCCTATTCACACAGTTCAATTGCCATGTAGCTAAAGTCTTTCCCATAGTCTTTCATTATATGAATGGGCTCCATGGCATAGCTATCTGGGGTATCACCGCTCCCACAGGGCAAGTACCGAATGACCACCCTGTATGTAAAGGGCCAGAATGAGTGACATACGCTCGGGTATGGCCGAATACTGTGTTTAAAGGGCAATATGTCCGAGGGCCATAGTCGCAGGGCAGGAGGCTGGCAAACAGTCCTCTCCAAGACAAAGTGGCGAAGGGCACTTAGTCACACATCTCCCCTTTGGGGGGAAGTCTAACTAGGCACCTGACCTTCTGCCGGTCAGTGCCTCCGTTAGACGATCCACCAACCCACAATAAACCAGTGCTAGAGCAGCCCCCCCACAACAACAAAGTGCAAGAGCAGCCCACCCACAACAAACAGTTACTGCACCTGTATATTTCGCTGTGGTGATGGGGCAACACGCTGAGGGGACTTGAGGGGCAGAGGCCAGCGGCACTCTGCCCTGATGCCAGCTCTTCTGCTGGTATAACCTGCAGGACATCCTGCTCTGTACAAGGGACAAAGGGAGAGCAGAGGCCGACTGCACTCTGCCCCGCTGTCAGCTCTTCTGCTGGGGTACTTGGGACATATTCCGGCTCAGTAGCCAGGGAAACGTGGGGGTCAGTGGGGGTTAACATTTCCTCTGTTAACCCTGGGGCCACATTAGAAGTTAGCTGGGGAGGGGAATTTGTACTTACCCCCTCCTCCGGTTGTCCCAGTGAGGGTAGTTGGGGATCTGGACAGGCTGTGGGCGTAGAGACCACGGTCCCATCTGCGCCGTCTGGGAGATTGGTGTCTCCCCTTCTTAGCGTAAACTGTCGCTGGGGAGGAAGGACGAAACCTTCTGCCCCCTGTGGTTCACACTGCCACTGGGGGGGGAAGGACGACACCTTCTGCCCCCTGGGGTTCACACTGCCACTGGGGGGGGGAGGACGACACCTTCTGCCCCCTGGGGATCACACTGCTGCTGGGGGGGGGAGGACGACACCTTCTGCCCCCTGTGGTTCACACTGCCGCTGGGGGGGGAAGGACGACACCTTCTGCCCCCTGGGGTTCACACTGCCACTGGGGGGGGGAGGACGACACCTTCTGCCCTCTGGGGTTCACACTGCCGCTGGGGGGGAAGGACGACACCTTCTGCCCCCTGTGGTTCACACTGCCGCTGGGGGGGAAGGACTACACCTTCTGCCCCCTGTGGTTCACACTGCTGCTGGAGGGGAAGGACGACACCTTCTGCCCCCTGGTGTTCACACTGCCGATGGGGGGGAAGGACGACACCTTCGGCTCCCTGTAGGGACGGTAGAGAGACCTCGGTCCCATCTCTACCTGCCATCTGGAGGTCATCCCAGGACCAGTCAATGAGGTCTGGTTTTGCTTGTCGAGTAGGTTGGGGCTCCACGAAGCTGAGCAGGTGTTGGTAGTCCTGCTCCAGCTCCCACTCTCTCGTTACCAGGTGGGTCATGTCTTTGCTCACCTCGCCTTCATCAACCCAGACATACATGCCCATCCGGTAGTCGTAGATGTCCCAAAACCTAGACCCCTCCGTGCTGCCAAGATCAATGTCGTCCTCCAAGGCATCCCATAATAAACCCGGGCCATCATAATCATACCCCTCCGGTAAGTCGTGTTCAGACATCCAGGGAGTAAGTCGAACGGTATGCCACCAGAGGGCCTGGTATGCGTTGTCTAGCCAGATTTCTCTCCATACCAGGGTCTCTAGTCTTGTCACCCACTCATCCAGGGGCTGCTCTCCCAATAGATACATCCACATCGCCACACGCTTCTGTAGCCGCTGCTCATCACTGGGGAGACTCTCACCTCGCCGCCATTGGGCATCTTCCAGGGCATCATACCAGAGTTCCTTTCTGTCTGCATCCCTGTAGTCAGCGACCGCCTCCTCCTCCTCATCATGGAACGCTGTCCGAAAACTAGCCGGTTCCATCCTGCTGTAGCCAGGGGCGCTGTACGGATATTAGCGTTGCCCTCAATTTGTAACTCCAAACGTTACCAGTGTCTCCTGGCTGCTTTTCCTCTTACTAGGATGCCATCCCACCACTGCCAGCCAATGTAACGGACCTCCGTTTATGGACGCGTCCTAGTTTTCGCAGAGGACTACAAGCACCGCACCGGACACCACAACCACCACAGACTCCACAACCGCCGTAGCTTAACTGGAGCCGCGACATCTTCCTTCCACCCTGTATGAATCTCCAGCATCCAGGATCGTGTGGGGAAGACCTCTCCTCCAAGGAGAGTACATCAGGAACAAGGTTTCAGTTGTTTAAAGCTCAAGGGAGTATGCAAAGCATAGCAATCCCCAGTATGACCTGGGGATGTCCGGACAAAAGTATTTGTTGGTCAATTCTCTAGTTTGACAACCCATCAGCATTACTGCAATTCACATTTACTCACATTTCACATATCCCCAGATAGCTGGGATCTGAGCGCACAAAACTACCGAATAGCGCTCAGATCCTATTCACACAGTTCAATTGCCATGTAGCTAAAGTCTTTCCCATAGTCTTTCATTATATGAATGGGCTCCATGGCATAGCTATCTGGGGTATCACCGCTCCCACAGGGCAAGTACCGAATGACCCCCCTGTATGTAAAAGGCCAGAATGAGTGACATACACTCTGGTATGGCCGAATACTGTGTTTAAAGGGCAATATGTCCCAGGGCCATAGTCGCAGGGCAGGAGGCTGGCAAACAGTCCTCTCTAAGACAAAGTGGTGAAGGGCCCTTCGTCACATAGGCCCCAAACATACCTTAGAAGACCAAGTGGAACCATATAGGCCCCAAACATACCTTAGAAAGACCAAGTGTGACCATATAGGCCCCAAACATACCTTAGAAGACCAATTGTGACCATATAGGCCCCAAACATACCTTAGAAGACCAAGTGTGACCATATAGGCCCCAAACATGCCTTAAAAGACCAATCAGGACTGTATAGGCCCAAACCAGTGGATCTTGGGATTCAAGAAAACAACAACATTTCACTTCTGTTTAGACAACACAATAATCAATGTCAAACAAACACGTTGAATTAGCATATGGATAACCATATGAGCAGTAACGCCACGCCAAGGCTTCAACAATTGTTACTGACCATTTACACACCTTTCATAGCTCCTTCCATATGCACACCCACACACCATTCATACTTTACTTACCACTAGTTATTTTTGGTGGTTCGGTGGTGCCATTTCTGAGAACTTTACTTACCCTTGAAGGTGCCTCCAATTCCTTCAAACCAATGCATTCAACTGCTCCAGGGCCATGGTGCTTCCTAAATACCTTTTTATCCTCTTCAATGTGGAGAAGCATCTTTCTGATTATGCAGTAGTCTTCGGTGTTGTAAGCAGGATTCCTTATAGCTTCACTGTCTCTGTGAAATCATTATGCAGATTAAATTGATGGTAAAGTTGGTGCAGAGCAACAGCACTCGTACAGACATGAAATTCTGGCTTACCGTACAGAAGTGACAGCTACCCTTGGAAGTGCCTCCAATTCCTTCAAACCAATGCATTTAACCGCTCCAGGGCCATGGTGCTTCTTAAATACCTTTTTATCCTCTTCAATGTGGAGAAGCATCTTTCTGATTCTGCAGTAGTCTTCGGTGTTGTAAGTAGGATTCTTTATAGCTTCACTGTCTCTGTGAAATCATTATGCAGATTAAATTGATGGTAAAGTTGGTGCAGAGCAACAGCACTCGTACAGACATGAAATTCTGGCTTCCCGTACAGAAGTGACAGCTACCCTTGGAAGTGCCTCCAATTCCTTCAAACCACGCCAAAGCTTCAACAATTGTTACTGACCATGCACACACTCAAGTAGCGCATCTCTGTTCTCGTAGATGACGTTCACGGTCCTAACGTTGAAGGCCCATCGTGTCGGTGCACCTCTAAGGAGTCTTCTACCAACAACCTCATCCAGAACTCCAGTCCTTTTTGGAGAGCGTGAAAAAAAAGATGGTATGCCGCCTAGGTTGGAAAAAAAAACTCGAACTCTTCCAATCCTTGAAACTGCTTTCTCCATTATTAGGTTCAGTTGGTGAGCATAGCAATGGACGTAGTGTGCGTTCGGGTACACGTCTTTTATTTTTCTTTGAACTCCTCCTTGATCTCCACGCATCACACTGGCACCATCGTAGCTTTGAGCTATGAGTTTCATCTAGTCTTCTGGCTCTGGGAGAACAGTATTCAGACTTTCCAGCACAACAGCGGCAATCGAGTCTGCATCCGTTGCTTTCAGTTCTGTGAAGCCATCAAATCTTTCCACCACTTGATGCTTCAATGTAGCGATAGACTACAACGCACTGTGTCCTAGCGGAAATATCGGTTGTTTCATCCGCTTGGATTGCCACAAACTGGGCTTCCTTAAGCTGCTGGTGAATGACTTCCTTAATAACTTCCAGCATGCAGTCCAGTAGCTCATTCTGCACGGTTTTGGATGTGCCCTTAAACACAGTTGCAGTCTTCAAATGCTGTTCCATTGCTCTATCGATACTGCCAACCAAATCCACCAGGCCTCGAAACACTCCTGGATTTAGCGATGTTTCACTTTCGTCGTGTCCTCTTAATGCCAGTTCAAAAGCGCCACAAAAGCGAACACAATCAATTATCTTCGAAAGGATGTACCGGTTCTTAGCCACTTCTTCATTGTGTTTTTGAATACTGACTTGGTATCTTTGGTCCAGTTGAACTGCAATGTTCGCCTGTCCAAGCATCTCAAACTTGATCCTGTTATCCAAGGGAGATTTAGCAGTTTTGTGTTTCACCAATTTATCTGCTAGATGTCCAAGCAGCGTCACCACCAAATAGGATGCATGGAAACCAATATAAGGACTTCCTAGAAATGCTTCCACAAAGCCAGTTGTTCTTATTGTACCATTCAGTATTAAGAGTACGGATATATTGCTTCCCTCTATCTCTTGCGATTTGCTGCAGATTTATCTCTGGTTGGTCAGGTCCTAACAGTTTTACTTCCACCTTCTCCTCATAGGTTAGGGTGCCGAAAGGCTTCACAAGTAGAGAGTCATGTATTCACGTTCAGTAAGTCAACCAACGAGTCCAAACAAATCTGCTTCCACAGAGAGTTTGCACCTGGGGGTGATAGAAAACAACAACAAAAAAATTAGAACGTTCAAGACCCAAACCGTAACTTTTAAAACCTTAAAAGACCAAGTGTGACCATGTAGGCCCCAACCGCACCTTAAAAACATTAAAAGACCAAGTGTGACCATATAGGCCCCATCTGCACCTTAAAAACAATAAAAGACCAAGTGTGACCATATAGGCCCCAACCGCACATTAAAAACATTAAAAGACCAAGTGTGACCATATAGGCCCCAACCACACCTTAAAAACCTTATAAACCTTAAAAGACCAAGTGCGACCATATAGGCCCCAACCGCACCTTAAAAACATTAAAAGACCAAGTGCGACCATATAGGCCCCAACCGCACCTTAAAAACATTAAAAGAACAAGTGTGACCATATAGGCCCCAACCGCACCTTAAAAACATTAAAAGACCAAGTGTGACCATATAGGCCCCAACCGCACCTTAAAAACCTTAAATGACCAAGTGTGACCATATAGGCTCCAACCGCACCTTAAAAACATTAAATAACCAAGTGTGACCATATAGGCCCCAACCGCACCTTAAAAACCTTAAAAGACCAAGCGTGACCATATAGGCCCCAACCGCACCTTAAAAACATTAAATAACCATGTGTGACCATATAGGCCCCAACCGCACCTTAAAAACCTTAAATAACCAATCAAAACCATATAGGCCCAAACTGTACATTAAAAGAAATGAAATAAAAATACAAAAAAAAAAAAATATATATATATATATTGAGATTATATATATATATATATATATATATATATATATATATTGATTATATATATATATATATATATATATATATATATATAGAGAGAGAGAGAGAGAGAGAGAGAGATATAGATATATATATATATATATCAATATATATCAATATATATCAATATATATATATATATATCAATATATATATATATATATATCAATATATATATATATATATATATATATATCAATATATATCTCAATATGTATATATATATATATATATATATATATCAATCAATATATCCATCAATCAATTGGTATTAGACATTATTTATTATACATATTACAGTGCTATTTATTGGCTATACATGTTACAGGATATTATCCTGTAACATGTATATCACATAAATAGCCCTGTAATATGTATAATACATAAAGGGTCACACAAGTTCACACTAACCTTTTTTGCCCTTACAGGCTTCCATACCTGCTTTGCTAATTTTTTAAAGACTCTGATTGGTTGAAATCAATGTCAATCAAAAAATTTCAGCCAATCAGAGTCCTTCAAAAATAGTATAAAAGGCGGAGCGTGGAAAAAAATCAATTAGTCGCGGGGGGAGCTCCTTGTATTAGGAGCTCCGTTAGATTGTTGTGGTTTTTTTTTAGAGCGTCGTTTTTTTTAGGTGGAGGCCTCTTGCAATGGGCCAGAATGGATGGACAATGGCTTCAATCAAGATGAGGAGGACAAGGGCTTCTATCAAGATGGAATGACATGGGCTTCAATCAAAATTGATTGGAATGCCCAACTATCCAGGGCAGAAGGCCACCGCTGGAGGGGTCAATTTGACAGGTAAGTATGTGCTGTTGTTTACTTTATTATTGTTTTTTTTTTCCCCTTCCCTTATTTTTATTTTATCTTTAAAAGTGAGAGGCAATTTATTATTTTTATTTTAACTGCAATGTTAAATATACATTGCCTGTTACTTCTAAAAATTGAATACAAATATGGGGGGGGTTGTGTTTTGTGTTTAACTGTAGTGTTAACATAGGCAGGTAGGTTGGTAGTTAGGTCAGGGTGGGGTCAGGTGTGGTCACTGGGTCAGGGGGGTAGGTGGGTTTGTAGTTGGGTCAAGTTGGGGTCAGGTGTGGTCACTGAGTCAGGGGGGTAGGTGGGTTGGTAGTTGGGTCAGGGTGGGGTCAGGTGTGGTCACTGGGTCAGGGGGGCAGGTAGGTGGGTTGGTAGTTAGGTAGGTTGGGGTGGGGGTTGGCCAGGCCCCGGTGTACCTACAGGGGGGTGATCAGGGGTTGGCATAGGCCCCATGGGGGTGGCACAGGCCCCATGGGGGTGATCGGGGTAATCGGGCGGTGGCGTAGGCCACATGGAGGTGATCGGGGGTGGCACAGGCGCCATGGGGGTGATCTGATCACCCCCATGGGGCCTGTGCCCCCCCCAGGATCACCCCGATTACCCCCATGTGGCCTATGCCACCGCCCGATTACCCGATCACCGTGATCGGGGTAATCGGGCGGTGGCATAGGCCACATGGGGGTGATCGGGGGTGGCACAGGTCTTTTGGGCCTACTGGCACTGCGGGGGTGATTGGGGGTTGCCCAGGCATTGCAGGCCTAGGTAGGTAAGTTGGTGGGTGGGTGGCAGGCAGGCATAGTGGGGTAACTGGGGGACCCTTCCTTTTATTAGGGGGACTAGGGGTTTGGCCAGGGCAGTTAGGACTTACTGTTAGGTTGGGTCAGTCTGAGTGAGTAGTTTCAGCCAGGGAGGTCTCTCAGTCAGTCTCAGCGGGAGCAGTAAACGAAAAGAGGGATGGAACCTGGCTTATGGTGGTTTTATTAACAGGGGCTGTCAATCAAAAAGTAAACTCGAGGCTCTATTAGCTGGCGGGCGCTCTGAGATAACGGTCTGGGTGGGTTTAGGTGGTTCTCCCGACAACTGTACAGCCTTCCATCATTGATTGGTCAATGATGGAAGACTGTCAGTCATTGAAATGGATACATTATCACTGCCCATGCATAGCGTCATTGTGCTGGTGGGCGGAATGCATTAATGTTAAGGACTCATTCATAGAGTCTAAAGGTTACTAGTGTAGTGTAATATGATCACACAGCGATGCAGGGAAAGCTACAATGGATACACAGCAGTTAATGTATAAACACACAAGGGCAAGGGGTTATCTTAAAGTGACAGTGTCCCAGGGAATAGTTTGCTTCATTTATTACTGTAATAATGCTTGAATGCTAATGTACACATTATATTTGTTTTTTGGTTATTACTAATAAATTATTGTGTTTTTTTATTGCAGGGTCACGAAAATATTTGGGGGGCGCTTGCCCCGACGCCCCTATGGACGGGCCGCCACTGTAACTGTCCTCAAAATAAAGAACCATTTTTGTTCCTTATGGTGGAATCTTTTTTCTTCTAAACACAAAGCATGTCCTCTTGACAGTTGAAAACATCTTGGTAAAAATGTTTACCTAAAAAAAGCCTTATATTACCCATGGATGTATTTAAATGAGATAATCATATCCCCACTTTCTTCAAAGGCTAGTCCATCCATTCCCACTTAATAGTTTTGTTGCTCATCTATATACTTTTTCGAGCTCTATAATGTCCTTTTTGTTTTAAATAGTGTCCAAAATTGTACTCTATATTCTCCTCTTAATACATATTTATTTTTTATTTGGCTTTGCAGCTGCTGCCTGACATTGAACACTAGTAAGTAAGTTGGTAGCTGTCCACCAGCTGCTAAATCCCTTTCTATCTCTGATATCCCTCGCTTACTTGAGTGGCTGCCCACATGAAGCAGATATTTGGCTATGTGGCCAAGCCTCTACCCCATTATCTATTATGTTGTTTATTGAAAGACTTCAAGGTCTATAGCCTCATTACTACTATATGTACAACTACATTTTTGATGAATTCTAAAAATTGAAATGGCATTGACAGAAACAATTAAAAAATATACAGATCACATAAAGTAAATGTCCAGGTATAGCCTGGGGTTTGTGGGAATGGCCCCTTCATACCTTCATAAGCCCTTCCAGCCCGCCTCTTCCTTCCACCCTTTAATTCACTTTTGAGTCTGTGCTTGGAGGTCGCTCCTCTGTGATTCCCTGTAATTTTGGCCCCTATCCACTAAGCCATGCCCTTCTCTGGATCTCCCAAACCATTAAAACAGGCTACAAAGGGCTCAAGTAGCATATGCCAACTGACAGCTATTAGGAAATCTATGTAAAGTTGCTATTCCTTTTCCATCTGAATAAGAAAGGTATAAATATAATTTTGAGGACAGGTCGGGTCCAATTTCTGCCTGACTATCTCAACCTTCCTCTCTGAGAATGCCATAAGAAAGTTGATGCACCTGAATATTTTGTTATGTTTCCCGGGAACATATTGAATCCATAACACAAGTCGAAGAAATTAATTTCAAGTCTTCAGTTGAAAGCCCATAATTCAAGTCTATTTCAGAAAGCAAACTGGTGAATACATGAGAAAGAGAATTTAAGAGGTTGTTCAACATCCACCAACAGAGAACAAGTGAATATACTGCAGTACATTTAATTATGTTACATTGCCCTATTAAAAAATAAGACCTTACTTTCTCCTAGATGTAGCTAATAAACTCAAACGTCTGACGGAGCACGCTTACTGCTGACAAAAACTCTTCGTCGTCATATTTAAATTGGTGCCCAAACATAATGCATCAAATGAAATTCAAAAATATTATTGTGTAACGGTACCCCCCACACATATAAGGGGTTGCCAAGGCCGTTTTAGTTGATCTGCCCGTCCAGTGATATAGGGACAGCTACTGCAGGACACCCATTCCCCCAAACTGGATCCAAGGGGAAAATGCTCCAAGCCTGGAACTGGAACCTCACGAATAGCTGCTAGCAGCTGAACATGAAAAGCACCCCAAGATGCTTACACTCCTGGCAGTCAGTCTGTAACAGCATACCATGAATCCCCCTAATACCGAGACATAAGCTCTGTGTTTGAGGGTCAAGCAGTGAACTCCCTTTATTGAAAAAACACACATTTTTAAACACTTCACATACACAGTAGGGGCAGTGACTACCTTTGGTCAACCCCTAATTACCTCTGGCCAATCAGACAGGGTTAATACATGGTAGCCAGGAGTCACCTCTCCCAGCAGCCACCCACTAGGCGTGGCTAACTGCTCATTCTACCTCTGGCGGTGGAGAGAGTAACATCCCTAGACTCCCTTACTCCCCTGCTGGGAGTATGGGGAAACCCCAGGCCATCTTATTATTCAAGAGTCCTTACCCCCATTGTTCATGGTGCCATCTTGTCTGCTAAAACCCTTTTGTTCTGCTATATCTTGTGTGTTTTAGCAGATAGTATTAAGAGGCAGATGGGCAACTCCTGACCAAGTGTATGAGACCAAAGATATTTGACTGCATACCACACAATACAATATTTTTACAGATATAACCACAACATATTATAACCCAGAACATATCTGCAGATAGCTTAGGTCTGAGCACACATTATTACTGAATGGCGCTCAGACCACATGCATACAGTTCAATGGCCATGGAACCAAAGTCTTTCTGCATAGGAAATTAAAGTATTTAAATGCCGGTCCATAGTCAAAAGGCACCAGGCGGGCAACCAGGCTCCTCCAATGTACAGTGGCGAGATTGGTCTCGTCACATATTGGGTTGAACAAAGTCCCTGGAACATGGAGCAACTTTGGGGCAAGATGTGGACATTAAATGAAAAATTCCACGTGTAAATTTTGGTTAAAGTTTGATATATGACTTTCCCATTATCAGTTGTATTTCTTTGAGGCATTCTCAAACGGAAGGTGAGGAGTGTAAGGTCTCTAACATCCACCAGCTCCGTGATGTCATCATGGAAGAGTGGAAGAGGACTCCAGTGGCAACCTGTGAAGCTTTGGTGAACTCCATGCACATGAGGATTAAGGCAGTGCTGAAAAATAATGGTGGCCACACAAAATATTGACACCTTAGGCCCAATTTGGACATTTCTACTTAGGAGTTTACTCACTTTTGTTGCCAATGGTTTAGACATTAATCGCTGTGTGTTGAGTTTTTTGAGGGGACAGCAAATTTACACTGTTATATAGGCTGTACACTTACTACTTTACATTGTAGCAGAGTGTCATTTCTTCAGGGTTGTCACATGAAAATATATAATAAAATATTTATAAAAATTTGATGGGTGTACTCACTCTTGTAATATACTGTATTAGTAACATGTCCAAGCGATGGGTGAGCAATTCAATGGACCCACTTGCCTGCCTCCATGTCATTCCCCAAATGCCACACCATCACACCTTCCACTCCTCTTTGTGTATGCCAAATTGCAAGCCGTCATGGGAAACTGCAGCAAAACGTTCCGCCCAGTAAACACATGAATGGCCAATCAACCACAGCTGCTTCTGGCGGCCTGCAATGGTATGCATCTGTTAGTATGCGGCAGTGGACAGCCTGATGTACAGTTTAAAAGAGGTTGATTCCTATCTTCCAATTCTCTTAAGCATCTCAACTGGAAGACCCAATCCAGCTGCTTCAGTAGCAAAGTCTATCAGTCTATCCTGAAAGAGTGTGCCCCAAACTCCAACTGGTTCAAACCCAGCCTCTTCAATCATGTTTTAGCACCTTAGAGAATAGAAAGTGAGATAGTGCCCAACCGTCTGCTTGTTTCAAAAAAGGCCCAGGTTTCCCTGGCCGCTGCTGCACCATGTGGTTAACACATTCAAGGGCAACAATCCGTTCCCACCACTCCCTTCCTTTCCCGGCCTGATCCGTCTTGGATTTCTACGCTGTCTCCCTGCAGGTGTACATCCTCCACCTGAACCCCTTTCTTACCCTGCCTATTGGAGGCGACCAACTCTCCGAAAAGCACCGAAAAAAGCCAGGGAAAAAGCTGAATGGAACAACAAGGCTTTGTATTCTGTGTAACAAACTTCTTTCACTGCCACTGACAGCCGAAGCAACAACGAAAATGTGATAGGATGCCTTTTGTCCTTTGTACCGCTCTCCTGTGCTACCAGCGTAGCACCCATCTTACTAGGAACTCCTTGGTCGGCTCCTTTTGCCCGGCTAGTTTGAACATAAAACTATGGCCATTACCTGCCTTCCCAACGATATGGCCGTCATCCTTACACCTAAAGATGAACCACAACAGGATTCCCAACCTTTGTTCCTCCTGCCATGGCCACCATATACGACCATGTAACGGAACCCATCACTGTTTTACCCTGTTTTATGATTATTATGGTTAAAATATGATCCTACTATATGTATGTTGGTTTATGTTCTGCAGAATATTAGCCAGACTTTTGCAGACCTATGCTAATAGATAATCCTATTACAGAGACTCAAGAGATAAGGGAGTCGATTGTATAAATTGTTTTCATTCTCAGAAAAGAACAAAGAAGGCTGATTTAATCATTGTCTGATTATATCAAGTTGCCTCAGGGAGGGGTGACCACACCTATTGTCCTATATGTGTATTGTGTGGGGGATATGTGAAATATCTGTGTGTTATGTGAAAAACATACTTTTACTAACTTTTGAACCCCTGGTCTGATTCATGCCATTTTTTAATATGGTGTTCCCCTGGGTGAGAGATATTGAACGGTGCTGGACTTAAAGGTGTACCCCCTGTTTTTGGGGTACATCCAGAATGTGGTTAAAATTGTGTCTGTTTTAATTGTGTTACCTGTTATCTGAGGGGAGGAGACGTGGGGGTAGAACCATGTATATAATTGGCTGTGATAATTATGTGGGTGTAGCCCTTCAGAGGGCACCATTGCATAAAAGGAGATTTCCCTGTCATTAAAGATAGTTCTACTTGACCCTTCAAAACGTAGCCTTGTCTCGTTTTTGGAGGGGATCGCTATCATACTGGGGATTGCTATGCTTTTGCATACTCCCTTGAGCTGTAACTACTGAACGCTTGTTCCTGATGTACTATCCTTGGAGTCTGTGGTGGTTTTGGTGTCCGATGCAGTGCTTGTAGGCCTCGACGCAAGCTAGGACGCGTCCATCAACGGAGGTACCCGGTCGAGGTGCCAGTAGATCCGTTACATCATTTTTACCATGCTTTCCTGTATGCTATCCAAGTCGTTGAGTCAAAGATCTCCATACTACTGCTACTTTGGAAAATGTTGCCAGAATGTGCTCGCATATTTCCTGGTTCCTAGGACTGACGAAGAGGAAGTCAATCAAGTAATGTACCAAGCTCTCGTATCCAGATTCCTGCACCGTTACCCATTGGAGAAAGGTGCTAAAGGATTTGAAATACGCGCACGAGATTGAATACCCGATCAGTAGGCAAAGGTCCAAATAATACAGCCCGCCTAAATGGCACCCCAGCAGACGGTAGCTGTTTGGGTGCACTGGCAGAAGCCGAAAAGCAGACTCAATTACCAGTTTTACCATTTCACTATTTTGATCGCAGGGTCAAATGAGGATATATCCTTGTCAATCCCGTCATTAACTGAGTTACCCTTCAAGTAGGACAGGTGATGGATGAGCCTGAACTTTCCTTCCTCCTTTTTTGGTACAGCCTCCAAAGAAAAGATCCTCAGGTGGGGAATAGGGGGTTCCCGATAGAGATCGCCATCCTACCCAGACTTACTTCCTTTTTTATCTTCTCCTCTGCCACCCTGGGGTACTAGGCTACTGATTTTAGTTTCGTAGGCTGCAGATCAACGTTATCGTCTATTTCCGACAAAATGATGAAACCCTCGTAAAATATGTCCTCCAGTATCCTTGCTGTCTTCCCTCGCAGCCGACCATAGCGGGCGAGCTACGGCAGCATTGCTTCCAGAACCACCGGCCTCCTCCTTTGCCACCATCCTTTGTTTTACCACATCTAAGCTCAGTGTAAATTCCCTCCACAGCTAGAGCAGGCATGTTTGAAACATCAGTTAGGTGCCCATTTGCTACCTCTTCATTGAAGGAGTAGCAAACCCTCTGTGTCACGCCCGTGGGAGCGGCAGGTGATCTGGGCCTGCTGACCCCTCCTTATAAGGGCAAAGCTGCTCTCATGGGGGTCATCTCATTTACTAGTGGGCCACTGCCTTGTCATTCCAGGCCATGCCATGTCAGAAGGCCAAGCACTGGTGGAAGTTTTCATCGTACTGGAGCCACGCCATGCCTCTGTATGTCCGATACATGCTCCTAATTTCATTTAGGTAAACAAAAAGTGAGGAGCACTGACTGGGAATTTTTTTTCCAATAATGCATGCCAGGATGGAGTAGGCTTGCAGCTTACGACCTGGGAATCCTTCTCTGCACTCGCCTCCTGTCATCCACTTCCAGACGAGCATGGACAGGAGCAGGGAAAATATATACACCTACTCCCTCCTCCATATGCGCTCCTTGACAGCTGCTGCGTGGTGAGCTCCT
The DNA here is from genome assembly GCA_027410445.1 of Discoglossus pictus. Classification (NCBI taxonomy): domain Eukaryota; kingdom Metazoa; phylum Chordata; class Amphibia; order Anura; family Alytidae; genus Discoglossus; species Discoglossus pictus. The sequence continues at coordinate 64,209,267 of CM050170.1, forward strand.
AAGTTGTCCAAGCTAAAGACCACAATGGACCGCATAGACTCTTTGCACGAGCTTTCCGCCCCGTTAATTAGAGGTTGGCCTTGAGGTTTCTCTTGTCTCTGACTAGCTGCACACCCCCACCCTTTCCCTGCTAGGCCCCAGACCCATTCACCTAGACCATCCTTACTAATCTGGATGTTATATGATTCCAGGAAGTGTCGTAAGCCTGTCAGAAAGGTGTGTGTTTGTATGGCATCAGTGCAGTCGCCAGTTGCCGGTGCCTCACCTGAGTCCCGTCTGCACGGGGTGTGCCGTGGACCCCCGCATTCCTGGCTGGTACTTCGTTGGGATTTCCTATGTCTCCTTTGTCATGTGCATGACTCTCCTCCTGACATTGGCAATGTCTCGACCTGCAGCTCATGGAACGTGACCTGTCGCGTGAAGACCTGCTAAAGCAATGAGAACCCTGAGTTGGCTGTCTGTGCCTGCGCTGCCCTGCGACCCGGTCACCCCCTAGAAGAACCACTGCTGTCAGATCTAATGCCTGAGGGACTCCCGCGCTGACAGTAGGACATGACTTCTCTCCAGTCACTGCTTTCCAGGCAAGATCTACTTGCCTGGCCAACTAGGCCCTCAGTACTCATCTCAGTCCCAGGTTCTCCTGCCCTCCCATCTGCTTTGTCAGCTGTCATTGTCAGGGGAGGCATGTTGGTATCAGTAGTGGTGTGCTTAACCCTCCTGGGTGTCACAAAAGTGAACAGACTGTACCTTGAGAGGGCGCGTTGAGCTCTGGGCGTGCAAGGCACCCCCTGGACCACCTCCCTGACCTCCTTGGCCGTAGTTTGACTCTGTTCTCTGATCTCAATCTCATTCTTCCTTCTCTGCATGGAGGACACTTGGGTGGCAGCCCTGCCCCCAGACTGTGGAGCCTATATGGCTCCTTCATCCCTACTTGGGCTAGTGGATGGCGGGGGTTGACATGTCTGAGCTCGGCATAAGCGTCTCCTTTTTATCTCACCTTAACGGTTCCTGGGAACCCTAGGCTCACTTGTTAGGGGCTGTGGTGTCACTGAATCGACACCAGAGCATCTTTTTCCTAGCTGCAGAACCCCAGACCCCAAAAGGGGAAGGACCCCCAGGGGGAACAGCTATTTTAGGCTGGTCCCTGGTGACTAAGGAGAGCTTCCCTTCACTGAGGAAGGGTGGACTATCCCCTGAGGTAAGCTGGCTATCATCCAGGTGGCCTTCTAGCGACCTTACCCTGTGACTAAGGGCTCTGGCTCTCAACTGTGCCAGTAAGCCATCCAGTGCAGCAGACTCAGCAGCATCCTTACTACTAACTAAATGTAGGGCACAAAGGGGGGGGGGAGCAAAGAAAAGCCCAAAACACAAAACAAACTTTTTAGAGTTTTTAACCTGGCTCCTTCCAGTCATTCCTTGATTGTTCATGGGTTCAGTACTGTCCAGGTTCCCAAGCTTACTCATGTATTGACCTGATCTTCTGACCACATTTGACTGTACTGGTCATGGACCTTTGCCGGTGTGATGATCTATGACTGTTCCATGTTCTAAATCACAGCCAGTATGTACTTTTTGTGCTTGCCAACTTGCTGAACAATGCAACAATGTTCAGTCAGCAAAAAAAATATTTTTATTCAACAAGAGCTTCACAAACATTACTGGTCTCTTCTCTGCATCTGGGTACCTTTCAAAACCACCAATAGTTCTAACTACAGTTCATTATTATACAAATTCCAAACAAACCTAACCACGGGCATACATTACTCAGGTGTTCCCAAGCGTGGTATCTGAAACTTATAAACATTTCCACTGACTTGAACGGAAAGGGCAAGCTTAATTTGCTTATTTAACCCAATAAAATGATAGTGAGCGACCAATGAATATGAGCTTTAGGTAGCTTAAACGGGGCAGTGACTGATAGATGTGGCTGACATACTGGCGCACCTAGGATCAAAAGAGAGTGGGACAGAAACAAATATACAACAACATGATGGAGACCATAGTTTAGCACATATTTAGGTTGTTTATAGTACAAACTTACAGCCTTATTAAATTGCAATTCAGCCAATTGAATAGGGCTCTATTTAAGCACACAGCATATTTTTTTACAGACTTTTTAGTTAGTGAAGACCTTGCTTTTGGATAGAAGTTCACCAACTAAAAACTACTGTAAAAAAATATGCTCTGTGCTTAAATAGACCCTATTCAATTGGCCCAATCACAATTTAATAAGGCTGTTAGTTCTTAACTTCAAACAATGCTGGGCATGCACATCTAACTTAATATTACCTTCTAGCTTCACACAATGCTGAATATTTCTACCAGGCTTTAGACAATGCTGAATATTCCTACTAAGCTTCAAATCATAAAGAGTATTCCCACCAAGCATCACACAATAGTAAGTATCCACACCAAGCTTCAAACAATTGAGTGTCACCACCAAACTATACATAACTAGCGACTTGCCCGTCAAAAAATGACGACAATAACAATTTTAAGGCAGGTAATGCTGTTTGGTCAAGACATTAATTTTGTTGGTGGTCCGAGATCTTTCGGCGCTCATTGCACCTTTGGCGCTCACTGCGAGGCTGTTGGTTGTAGTATTTTTTTTGTCTGATAGGCGCTTTTGGTGTTATTCTTTGGTGATCTGTTTTTTGCACTTATTGCAAGGCTTTGTGTGCTATTAGCAGCGTTGGCGCTCGTTGTGAGTCGCGCAGTGAATGGCTTTTGTGTTTATTGTGAGAGTGTATTTTTTTTGTGGATATGTTTTTTTGTATGCTAATTAAATAATAAAAAAATTAATATACTTTACCTATTTTGAAGTAATATATGCAGGAAGCATTGTGCGTGTGTGAGGGAAAGCCGTTAGGGTAGCTGTGTACTTCCGCATTGTGTAAGTTAGTGTTGTAAAATGGCAGCGAATGTGTATGTGCTACGCGGGTTTGGATGATGTAGTGTATCATGGACCTCGTACGGCTTTTTGCAAAATCCGTAGGTGTTTGGTGGTGTTTTGCGTGTTTAGGGTCCTGTAGCCACATTTCGTTTTGTTCGGCGGCCATTTTTTCTCCATCTTTGGGGATTTTTGTGTGTCTAAACTCGGGAATTTGGACTTAAATGGAGGTGTAACTTCCCTTGCAAAGGTCCTGGGTGCCCCCCCCCCCCCCCTGCTGTGGGTAAGCTTTTTATGTGTTTGTTGTGTGTATTTTTTTGTGTTTTTAATGTTTTCATGTGCATGCGGTTAGGGTGTTAAGGTCGTATTTTTGCGAGGGCATACTGTTTTTATTTCTAAGTCCCGCGGCTCATATTTTTTGATGCTAAGTCCATAAATTTTCCATTGTAAGTCCCGCCTGCAGCTCATTGCAGCCGATGTGGGAGCCTCCACCTCCGCAAATGCGGCCCCTCGCTTCACGGTCCAAAAGTCGTAGAGGGTCGTAGTAAAAAAATGCTATTCACATGTAACTCAGTATTCCCTCCTACCAAGTTTCACACAACGCTCATTATAACTATCACATAATGTAAGTATTAACACCAAGCTTCTCACAATGCTGAGTAACCCTCCTAACTTCACACAACATTGAGAACCCCCAGCACACTTCAGAATGTCTTGTGAAATTTATATAACCTTAGATGTGCAACTTGATGCTTTCTATATCAAAACTCACCTGGGTACCCATCACCTAAGAAGTGTTCTCCCTCTATAGTTTTACAGATGAGTGACAAGTATGGTACTGTGTTTACTGTCTACTTTGGCACACAGAGAGTAGTGGTTGTGAAGGGGTACCAAGCAATAAAGGAAGCTTTAATGGACCGGGGGGTGAGTTCAGTGGTAGAGTGGTAGAGATTAAATGCCCACCATTGATAAATGCTAGCAAAATAAAGTTAAGTAGGAATACTCTGCATTGTGTGAATCTTGGTGAGCACTCTGTGAAGTCTTGTGTGATGCTTGGTGGTAATATTCAGCATTGTTTGAAACTAGGAGGGAATACGGAGTTAGATGGGAATATTCAATATGGAAGCTAGTGGAAATACTCATTATCGTCGGAAGCTAGGTGAGAGTACTCGGCATGGTAGGAAGCTAGATGGGAATACTCGGCATGGTAGGAAGCTAGATGGGAATACTCGGCATGGTAGGAAGCTAGATGGGAATACTCGGCATGGTAGGAAGCTAGATGGGAATACTCGGCATGGTAGGAAGCTAGATGGGAATACTCGGCATGGTAGGAAGCTAGATGGGAATACTCTGCATGGTAGGAAGCTAGATGGGAATACTCGGCATGGTAGGAAGCTAGATGGGAATACTCGGCATGGTAGGAAGCTAGATGGGAATACTCGGCATGGTAGGAAGCTAGATGGGAATACTCGGCATGGTAGGAAGCTAGATGGGAATACTCGGCATGGTAGGAAGCTAGATGGGAATACTCGGCATGGTAGGAAGCTAGATGGGAATACTCGGCATGGTAGGAAGCTAGATGGGAATACTCTGCATGGTAGGAAGCTAGATGGGAATACTCGGCATGGTAGGAAGCTAGATGGGAATACTCTGCATGGTAGGAAGCTAGATGGGAATACTCAGCATTGTGTGCAGCTAGGTTGAAATTAAGAGAAAAGAGGAATCAGAGAAAAAATATAATGAATTCAATTTAAACAAATTAAACAAAAAGTGTGATTATAACCGTAGTATATATTATTTATTTATTAAGTAATTTCCCAACAGACCATAACGCATAGATCGAAATTGTATTTAAAATAAAGATGTTGTTTTTCTGTGTTTGCTTGAATTCCTTATTTATTTTCTTTTGCTATATTATACTGTGCTAAATGTTTCACTTAGTTGTATTTCATCTTTGTGGCTCAAACCACTATTGTGTTCATATCAGTTTTTCCTATCCCTCAATGTATGTGCTTTTCTAAAAATATTCCAATTATTATGATAACAGCATTATGTTTCCATTATGTTTTCCATGTTTACTTGTTTTTCTTGGTTAACGTGGTCTTGCTGTCAAGATCCACTGCTATACTGCTAGGAGTTCCTTCTTTTTTGATAATAAATGCCCATTATACTTCAAATAAGGAACAGTTATCATTTAGATAATGGCACTATGCACCTTAGTATGTTCTATTGTGATCTCCTTTTTTATATATAGGTACTCGGTTGTTGAGTACACTATTTATCTTTCCTTAGAATTTGGACTTTTTTCCCCTCTTTTTTTGAAAAAAGGCGCACCCTATGCATGCTCTGTTATTTCAAACAGCCTTGTATATCGTTACTTCTTTTCTTTAATGGTATCAGGTCTTTCTTATTTCTTAATCTGGTAAATGCACTATGTGCTAGCTGGAACTTATTTAGATCTTTTAAATAGTGGCACTATGTGCTTAACTGAGACGCATTTTGCTTTTTTAAGTAGTGGCACTATGTGCTTAACTGAGACGCATTTTGCTTTTTTTAAGTAGTGGCACTATGTGCTTAACTGAGACGCATTTCGCTTTTTTAAGTAGTGGCACTATGTGCTTAACTGAGACGCATTTCGCTTTTTTTAAGTAGTGGCGCTATGTGCTTAACTGAGACGCATTTCGCTTTTTTTAAGTAGTGGCACTATGTGCCTACTTAAATATATTGTATGCTGGCTTTCATTTATATATGAAGAGCTTTGCTTATAAAGTGCACAATGTGCCTATCTCTCCGGTATAAGCCGTTTTCTAGAAATAGATGCACAGTCTACTTGGCTATAAGGTTTAAATTCACACCAATTTTTAATCATTGGCAGATGCAGTTCTACTTTGCTGACATTAGATTGCAATGAATAATTCAAAGTGGGTTTTCTTGCACTATGTTTCCCTACTTCTTGCTCAGTTGGGTTGTTTGCAATCTTTGCAGCTGGCTCCATGATAGTAATCATCAAATAAATATTATAATTGACAAACTGCGATTCGATTTGACAACTGGTTGATCGCAAATCTCCACTCATGCGCATGCACACTGCGTTGGGGCTCGCGCATACGCATTGTGCAGCGTTAGCCGCGCATGAGCACTGCGTCGGTACGCGCATGCGCATTACGTCACAGGAGGCAGAGAAGGGAGAAAGAGTGCTGGCAGGGACAAGTAGATAATAAATGCCAAAGTAGGGATAAATAATTATGGACGATTATGGAAGGAACTTTAGCAAAAGTGTCCAGATATTAGAGATATATAATAAAGTACCTTAAAAACACACAAGTATTCTCTCTCCCTATCTCTCCCTCTCTCTATGTCTTTCCCTATCTCTCCCCATCTCTCTCTCTCTTATCTATTTCCTCCTCTTTAGCTCTCCCTACCTCTCTTTCCTCCAGCACTCTCCATCTCTCTGCCCCTTACACTCTCTCACTCCCTCCCTCCCTCTCTCTTTCTCTCTCTCCCTCCCTTTATCTTGCTCTCCCTCCCTCTTTCTCTTCCCTCTCTCTCTTCCTTTCTCTCCATCCCTCTCACCATCTTTCTCTCCCACTCTCACATTTTCCCGCTCTTTCTCTCCCTCCCTCTCCTCTCTCACCCGCTCTCCCTTTATCTCTCCCCTTCATCCTAAAACCTTCCATTTTCCTCTTTCCCTCTTTTCTCGCTCTGTATCTCCCTATTTCTCCCTTGCCTCTCTCACTTGTCCTCTCCCTTTCTTTTCCTCCATCACCCCTTTCTCCCTTTCTCTCTCTTCTCCTTCACTCTTTCACTCTCTCTCTCTCTTTGTCTCCCTCCCTAACTCTTAACTCCCATTTGCCCCACTCTATCTCTCGCTTCTTCTCTTTCTCTCCCTCTATCTCTCTCTCCTTTATTGTTTTTTACCTCTCCCTCTCCTTTTCTCTACATCAACCTCTTTCTTTCTCTCTCTCCCTCACCTTCTCTCTCTTCTTTTGCTTTACTTTCCCTCCTCCTCTGCACTCTTTCGTCCTTTCTCCCTTACTCTCCATCATTATCCTCTCTCACCTCTCTCTCACACTGCCCCACTCTTTTTCTCTTTCCCTCTCTCTCCCACTTTTTATCTTCCTTTCTCGCCCACAATCTCCATATTTCTCCCTCTCTATCTTTCTACCTACTCTGTCCACCTACTCTCCCTCACTTTTTCTTTCTGACTTTCCCTCCCTCTCTCTCTCACCCTCTCTGTCCCTCCCTTTATGTTACTTCACTCTCTCTCCCTCCCTTTCTCTCTCCCCCTCTCTCCATTGCTCTTCCCCCTCTATCTTTATCTCTTTCCTCTTTCTCGCTCTCACGCACATACTCTCTCTCTCTATCTTGCTCCTTTCACTCTTTCACCTCTCTCTCTTCCTTGCTGTCTCTCTCTCTTCTGCTCTTTCTTTTTCTCCCTCCCTCTTTATTTCTCTTCCTCCCTCCATCCCTTTCTCTCTATCCTTTATATTTCTGTCTTCTCCCCTCATCATCATGTTTGTTTCTCTGCTCCCCCCCCCCCGCCTGCATTTATCTCTCTCAACATACACTCTGTATGCACAACCCCCCCCCCCCCCCATGTACATATATTTTCTTATCAGTGGAATTTGTACAGTCAGTGCCCAGCAGATACATGCAACGTTGCATAATGGCTACATAATGGTGTCATACAGTGCCTTGCAAAAGTATTTACAACATGAGGATTTGCATCATTTAATTTACAGAACATGCCCACAACTTTGAAGATGTTTTTTTTTTTTTATTATTGTGAAGCAAACAACAAATAGGACAAAATAACAGAAAAAGTCAATGTGCATAACTATTCACCCCCCTAAAGTCAATACTTTGTAGAGCCACCTTTTGCGGCAATCACAGCTCCAAGTCCCTTTGGATAAGTCTCTATGAGCTTGCCACATCTTACCACTGGGATTTTTGCCCATTCCTCCTTGCAAAACTGCTCCAGCTGCTTCGAGTTGTTGTACATCTCAACAACATTGTCCCTTACTTGTTTGGAGAGTTCCTTGGTCTCCATGGCAGTGTTTGCATAATTGGTGCCTCTTGCTTAGGTGTTGCAGCCTCTGGGGCCTTTCAAAAAAGTTGTGTATATGTAATGACAGATCATGTGACACTTAGATTGCACACAAGTGGACTTCATTTCACTAATTATGTGACTTCTGAAGGTAATCGGTTGCACCAGAGCTTTTTATGGGCTTCATAATAACGGGGGTGAATACATACGCATATGACAATTTTCTGCTTTCTATTTCTAAAAAATAGTTTTATCTATATATTTTTCTGATTTCACTTCACCAACTTAGACTATTGTGTTCTTGAAGGAGCTGGAGCAGTTTTGCAAGGAGGAATTAGCAAAAATCCCAGTGGTAAGATGTGGCAAGCTCATAGACTTATCCAAAGTGACTCGGAGCTGTGATTGCCACAAAAGGTGGCTCTACAAAGTATTGACTTTAGGGGGTGAATAGTTATGCACATTGACTTTTTTGTTATTTTGTCCTATTTGTTGTTTGCTTTACAATAAAAAAACATCGTCAAAGTTGTGGGCATGTTCTGTAAATTAAATGATGCGAATCCTCAAACAATCCAGGTTAATTCCATGTTGTGAGGCAAAAAAACACGAAAAATGCCAAAGGGGGGTGAATACTTTTGCAAGGCACTGTAAAATGTTATTCCCGTCATTTTTGACAGGCAATTTTCTAATATATATATAAAACTAATATGACCATGTTAATTAAAAAAAAAATGCATTTCCCTACAATAAACTAACATCTAGGTTTGCCATTTTTAGATGCTAGTAAGTCTTTCTGATCCACCTATGAATAGATATTTTATTAGTGAAAGATCATTGTCATTAAATACTGACTAGATACTGACAAGGCGCTCATCGTGAGGCCCGTAAAGTATACGCTGGGAGGCCCGCAAGTTACAGGGGGAAGAGCCAAGCATTGTCTGGCAAACAGCATTGCCAGCTTTCAAATTGTATTTCCGTAACTTTTGACGAGCAATTTCCTAGTATATATATATATACATATATAAGTGTGTGTGTATATATATATATATATATATATATATATATATATATATATATATATATATATATATATATAATGCACAGTTTATTTTAAAATATTGTATACCAGAGCCCTTAATAAATACTGATACACTTTTCTGTAGCTCCCATTGGTTACCTGGGCTGTGTGTAAGCATTACCTGGAGGGTGCTGTGAGTCTAAACGAGTTGCACAAGTTACAAAGTGTATGTTGTGTCTGGGATTATCAGATAACATTCATTCCAAGGGAAGAGGGGAGGCCAACCTGGGGGTGAAAGGGTGGAGGCCTAGTAGGGGAGGAGGCCCAGTAAGGGAGGTGATAGAGTGGAGACCCAGTAGGGGAGGTATTACTGAACAACAAGGCAAACAAAGCAGAAGAGAAAGGTAAGACATGTTAGGGCTAAAAATTAGGAGTGGTATGGGAGTCATGTTAGAGAGGGAGAGGAGTGTGAGGGAGTTATGGGACACATATGCGTTATATGAGGAAGGGAGAGGGGTGTGAGGGGGTATGGGAAAGTGACACATAAGCGTTATATGAGGAAGGGAGAGGAGTGTGAGGGAGTTATGGGACACATATGAGTTATATGAGGAAGGGAGAGGGGTGTGAGGGGGTATGGGAAAGTGACATATGAACGTTATATGAGGAAGGGAGGGGAGTGTTAGGGGGTATGGGAAAGTGACACATAAGCGTTATATGAGGAAGGGAGAGGGTTGTGAGGGGGTATAGGAAAGTGACATATGAACGTTATATGAGGAAGGGAGGGGAGTGTGAGGGGGTATGGGAAAGTGACACATAAGCGTTATATGAGGAAAGGAGAGTGGTGTGAGGGAGGTATAGGAAAGCGACATGAACGTTATATGAGGAAGAGAGAGGAGTGTGAGGGAGTTATAGGAAAGCGGCATGAACGTTATATGAGGAAGGGAGAGGAGTGTGAGGGAGTTATAGGAAAACAGCATATGAGAGTTATATGAGGAAGGGAGAGGAGTGTGAGGGAGTTATAGGAAAGCGGCATGAACGTTATATGAGGAAGGGAGAGGAGTGTGAGGGAGTTATAGGAAAGCGGCATGAACGTTATATGAGGAAGGGAGAGGAGTGTGAGGGAGTTATAGGAAAACAGCATATGAGAGTTATATGAGGAAGGGAGAGGAGTGTGAGGGAGTTATAGGAAAGCAATATATGAGAGTTATATGAGAAAGGGAGAGGAGTGTGAGGGAGTTATAGGAAAGCAACATATGACCGTTATATGAGGAAGGGAGAGGAGTGTGAGGGAGTTATAGGAAAGCAACATATGAGAGTTATATGAGGAAGGGAGAGGAGTGTGAGGGAGTTATAGAAAAGCAGCATATGAGAGTTATATGAGGAAGAGAGGGGAGTGTGAGGGAGTTATAGGAAAGCAGCATATGAGACTTATATGAGGAAGAGAGAGGAGTGTGAGGGAGTTATAGGAAAGCAGCTTCTGAGAGTTTTATGAGGAAGGGAGAGGAGTGTGAGGGAGTTATAGGAAAGCAACATATGAGAGTTATATGAGGAAGGGAGAGGAGTGTGAGGGAGTTATAGGAAAGCAGCATATGAGAGTTATATGAGGAAGGGAGGGGAGTGTGAGGGAGTTATAGGAAAGCAGCATATGAGAGTTATATGAGGAAGGGAGAGGAGTGTGAGGGAGTTATAGGAAAGCAGCATATGAGAGTTATATGAGGAAGGGAGAGGAATGTGAAGGAGTTATAGGAAAGCAGCATATGAGAGTTATATGAGGAAGAGAGAGGAGTGTGAGGAAGTTATAGGAAAGCAACATATGAGAGTTATATGAGGAAGGGAGAGGAGTGTGAGGGAGTTATAGGAAAGCAGCATATGAGAGTTATATGAGGAAGGGAGGGGAGTGTGAAGGAGTTATAGGAAAGCAGCATATGAGAGTTATATGAGGAAGGGAGGGGAGTGTGAGGTAGTTATAGGAAAGCAGCATATGAGAGTTATATGAGGAAGAGAGAGGAGTGTGAGGGAGTTATAGGAAAGCAATATATGAGAGTTTTATGAGGAAGGGAGAGGAGTGTGAGGGAGTTATAGGAAAGCAGCATATGAGAGTTATATGAGGAAGGGAGAGGAGTGTGAGGGAGTTATAGGAAAGCAACATATGAGAGTTATATGAGGAAGGGAGAGGAGTGTGAGGGAGTTATAGGAAAGCAGCATATGAGACTTATATGAGGAAGGGAGAGGAGTGTGAGGGAGTTATAGGAAAGCAACATATGAGAGTTATATGAGGAAGGGAGAGGAGTGTGAGGGAGTTATAGGAAAGCAGCATATGAGAGTTATATGAGGAAGGGAGAGGAGTGTGAGGGAGTTATAGGAAAGCAACATATGAGAGTTATATGAGGAAGGGAGAGGAGTGTGAGGGAGTTATAGGAAAGCAGCATATGAGAGTTATATGAGGAAGGGAGGGGAGTGTGAGGGAGTTATAGGAAAGCAGCATATGAGACTTATATGAGGAAGAGAGAGGAGTGTGAGGGAGTTATAGGAAAGCAGCATATGAGAGTTATATGAGGAAGGGAGAGGAGTGTGAGGGAGTTATAGGAAAGCAACATATGAGAGTTATATGAGGAAGGGAGAGGAGTGTGAGGGAGTTATAGGAAAGCAGCATATGAGAGTTATATGAGGAAGGGAGGGGAGTGTGAGGGAGTTATAGGAAAGCAGCATATGAGAGTTATATGAGGAAGGGAGGGGAGTGTGAGGGAGTTATAGGAAAGCAACATATGAGAGTTATATGAGGAAGGGAGAGGAGTGTGAGGGAGTTATAGGAAAGCAACATATGAGAGTTATATGAGGAAGGGAGAGGAGTGTGAGGGAGTTATAGGAAAGCAGCATATGAGAGTTATATGAGGAAGGGAGAGGAGTGTGAGGGAGTTATAGGAAAGCAGCATATGAGAGTTATATGAGGAAGGGAGGGGAGTGTGAGGGAGTTATAGGAAAGCAACATATGAGAGTTATATGAGGAAGAGAGGGGAGTGTGAGGGAGTTATAGGAAAGCGACATATGAGAGTTATATGAGGAAGAGAGAGGAGTGTGAGGGAGTTATAGGAAAGCAGCATATGAGAGTTATATGAGGAAGGGAGAGGAGTGTGATGGAGTTATAGGAAAGCAGCATATGAGAGTTATATGAGGAAGGGAGAGGAATGTGAAGGAGTTATAGGAAAGCAGCATATGAGAGTTATATGAGGAAGAGAGAGGAGTGTGAATGAGTTATAGGAAAGCAGCATATGAGAGTTATATGAGGAAGAAAGGGGAGTGTGAGGGAGTTATAGGAAAGCAACATATGAGACTTATATGAGGAAGAGAGGGGAGTGTGAGGGAGTTATAGGAAAGCGACATATGAGAGTTATATGAGGAAGGGAGAGGAGTGTGAGGGAGTTTTAGGAAAGCAATATATGAGAGTTATATGAGGAAGAGAGAGGAGTGTGAGGGAGTTATATGAAAGCAACATATGACCGTTATATGAGGAAGGGAGAGGAGTGTGAGGGAGTTATAGGAAAGCAACATATGAGAGTTATATGAGGAAGGGAGAGGAGTGTGAGGGAGTTATAGGAAAGCAACATATGAGAGTTATATGAGGAAGGGAGAGGAGTGTGAGGGAGTTATAAGGAAAGCAACATATGAGAGTTATATGTAGGAAGGGAGAGGAGTGTGAGGGAGTTATAGGAAAGCGACATATGAGAGTTATATGAGGAAGAGAGAGGAGTGTGAGGGAGTTATAGGAAAGCAACATATGAACGTTATATGAGGAAGGGAGAGGAGTGTGAGGGAGTTATAGGAAAGCAGCATATGAGAGTTATATGAGGAAGGGAGAGGAGTGTGAGGGAGTTATAGGAAAGCAGCATATGAGAGTTATATGAGGAAGGGAGAGGAGTGTGAGGGAGTTATAGGAAAGCAGACATATGAGAGTTATATGAGGAAAGGAGAGGAGTGTGAAGAGTTATAGGAAAGCAGCATATGAGAGTTATATGAGGAAGGGAGAGGAGTGTGAGGGAGTTATAGGAAAGCAGCTATGAGAGTTATATGAGGAAGGGAGAGGGAGTGTGAGGGAGTTATAGGAAAGCAGCATATGAGAGTTATATGAGGAAGGGAGAGGAGTGTGAGGAGTTATAGGAAAGCAGCATATGAGAGTTATATGAGGAAGGAGAGGAGTGTGAGGGAGTTATAGAAAGCAGCATATGAGAGTTATATGAGGAAGGAGAGGGAGTGTGAGGGAGTTATAGGAAAGCAGCATATGGAGTTATATGAGGGAAGGGAGAGGAGTGTGAAGGAGTTATAGGAAAGCAGCATATGAGAGTTATATGAGGAAGGGAGAGGAGTGTGAGGGAGTTATAGGAAAGCAGCATATGAGAGTTATATGAGGAAGGGAGAGGAGTGTGAGGGAGTTATAGGAAAGCAGCATATGAGAGTTATATGAGGAAGGGAGAGGAGTGTGAGGGAGTTATAGGAAAGCAGCATATGAGAGTTATATGAGGAAGGAGAGGAGTGTGAGGGAGTTATAGGAAAGCAGCATATGAGAGTTATATGAGGAAGGAGAGAGGAGTGTGAGGGAGTTATAGGAAAGCAGCATATGAGAGTTATATGAGGAAGAGAGAGGAGTGTGAGGAGTTATAGGAAAGCGACATATGAGAGTTATATGAGGAAGGGAGAGGAGTGTGAGGGAGTTATAGGAAAGCAGCATATGAGAGTTATATGAGGAAGGAGAGGAGTGTGAAGGAGTTATAGGAAAGCAGCATATGAGAGTTATATGAGGAAGGGAGAGGGAGTGTGAGGGAGTTATAGGAAAGCAGCATATGAGAGTTATATGAGGAAGAGAGAGGAGTGTGAGGGAGTTATAGGAAAGCAGAATATGAGAGTTATATGAGGAAGGGAGAGGAGTGTGAGGGAGTTATAGGAAAGCAGCATATGAGAGTTATATGAGGAAGGGAGAGGAGTGTGAGGGAGTTATAGGAAAGCAACATATGAGAGTTATATGAGGAAGGGAGAGGAGTGTGAGGGAGTTATAGGAAAGCAGCATATGAGACTTATATGAGGAAGGGAGAGGAGTGTGAGGGAGTTATAGGAAAGCAACATATGAGAGTTATATGAGGAAGGGAGAGGAGTGTGAGGGAGTTATAGGAAAGCAGCATATGAGAGTTATATGAGGAAGGGAGAGGAGTGTGAGGGAGTTATAGGAAAGCAACATATGAGAGTTATATGAGGAAGGGAGAGGAGTGTGAGGGAGTTATAGGAAAGCAGCATATGAGAGTTATATGAGGAAGGGAGGGGAGTGTGAGGGAGTTATAGGAAAGCAGCATATGAGACTTATATGAGGAAGAGAGAGGAGTGTGAGGGAGTTATAGGAAAGCAGCATATGAGAGTTATATGAGGAAGGGAGAGGAGTGTGAGGGAGTTATAGGAAAGCAACATATGAGAGTTATATGAGGAAGGGAGAGGAGTGTGAGGGAGTTATAGGAAAGCAACATATGAGAGTTATATGAGGAAGGGAGAGGGAGTGTGAGGGAGTTATAGGAAAGCAGCATATGAGAGTTATATGAGGAAGGGAGAGGGAGTGTGAGGGAGTTATAGGAAAGCAACATATGAGAGTTATATGAGGAAGGGAGAGGAGTGTGAGGGAGTTATAGGAAAGCAACATATGAGAGTTATATGAGGAAGGGAGAGGAGTGTGAGGGAGTTATAGGAAAGCAGCATATGAGAGTTATATGAGGAAGGGAGAGGAGTGTGAGGGGAGTTATAGGAAAGCAGCATATGAGAGTTATATGAGGAAGGGAGGGGAGTGTGAGGGAGTTATAGGAAAGCAACATATGAGAGTTATATGAGGAAGAGAGGGGAGTGTGAGGGAGTTATAGGAAAGCGACATATGAGAGTTATATGAGGAAGAGAGAGGAGTGTGAGGGAGTTATAGGAAAGCAGCATATGAGGGTTATATGAGGAAGGGAGAGGAGTGTGATGGAGTTATAGGAAAGCAGCATATGAGAGTTATATGAGGAAGGGAGAGGAATGTGAAGGAGTTATAGGAAAGCAGCATATGAGAGTTATATGAGGAAGAGAGAGGAGTGTGAATGAGTTATAGGAAAGCAGCATATGAGAGTTATATGAGGAAGAAAGGGGAGTGTGAGGGAGTTATAGGAAAGCAACATATGAGAGTTATATGAGGAAGAGAGGGGAGTGTGAGGGAGTTATAGGAAAGCGACATATGAGAGTTATATGAGGAAGGGAGAGGAGTGTGAGGGAGTTTTAGGAAAGCAATATATGAGAGTTATATGAGGAAGAGAGAGGAGTGTGAGGGAGTTATATGAAAGCAACATATGACCGTTATATGAGGAAGGGAGAGGAGTGTGAGGGAGTTATAGGAAAGCAACATATGAGAGTTATATGAGGAAGGGAGAGGAGTGTGAGGGAGTTATAGGAAAGCAACATATGAGAGTTATATGAGGAAGGGAGAGGAGTGTGAGGGAGTTATAAGAAAGCAACATATGAGAGTTATATGAGGAAGAGAGAGGAGTGTGAATGAGTTATAGGAAAGCAGCATATGAGAGTTATATGAGGAAGAAAGGGGAGTGTGAGGGAGTTATAGGAAACCAACATATTACCGTTATATGAGGAAGGGAGAGGAGTGTGAGGTAGTTATAGGAAAGCGACATATTACCGTTATATGAGGAAGGGAGAGGAGTGTGAGGGAGTTATAGGAAAGCAGCATATGAGAGTTATATGAGGAAGAGAGGAGTGTGAGGGAGTTATAGGAAAGCAACATATGAGAGTTATATGAGGAAGGGAGAGGAGTGTGAGGGAGTTATAGGAAAGCAGCATATGGGAGTTATATGAGGAAGGGAGAGGAGTGTGATGGAGTTATAGGAAAGCAGCATATGAGAGTTATATGAGGAAGGGGAGAGGAGTGTGAGGGAGTTATAGGAAAGCAGCATATGGGAGTTATATGAGGAAGGGAGAGGAGTGTGATGGAGTTATGGGAAAGCAGCATATGAGAGTTATATGAGGAAGGGAGAGGAGTGTGAGGGAGTTATAGGAAAGCAGCATATGAGAGTTATATGAGGAAGGGAGAGGAGTGTGAGGGAGTTATAGGAAAGCAGCATATGGGAGTTATATGAGGAAGGGAGAGGAGTGTGATGGAGTTATAGGAAAGCAGCATATGAGAGTTATATGAGGAAGAGAGAGTAGTGTGAAGGAGTTATAGGAAAGCAGCATATGAGAGTTATATGAGGAAGGGAGAGGAGTGTGAGGGAGTTATAGGAAAGCAGCATATGAGAGTTATATGAGGAAGGGAGAGGAGTGTGAGGGAGTTATAGGAAAGTAACATGAGAGTTATATGAGGAAGGGAGAGTAGTGTGAGGGAGTTATAGGAAAGCGACATATGAGAGTTATATGAGGAAAGGAGAGGAGTGTGAAGAGTTATAGGAAAGCAACATATGAGAGTTATATGAGAAAGGGAGAGGAGTGTGAGGGAGTTATAGGAAAGCAGCAAATGAGAGTTATATGAGGAATGGAGAGGAGTGTGAGGGAGTTATAGGAAAGCAACATATGAGAGTTATATGAGGAATGGAGAGGAGTGTGAGGGAGTTATAGGAAAGCGACATATGAGAGTTATATGAGGAAGAGAGAGGAGTGTGAGGGAGTTATAGGAAAGCAGCATATGAGGAAGAGAGGGGAGTGTGAGGGAGTTATAGGAAAGCGACATATGAGAGTTATATGAGGAAAGGAGAGGAGTGTGAAGAGTTATAGGAAAGCAGCATATGAGAGTTATATGAGGAAGAGAGGGGAGTGTGAGGGAGTTATAGGAAAGCAGCATATGAGAGTTATATGAGGAAGAGAGAGGAGTGTGAGGGAGTTATAGGAAAGCAGCATATGAGAGTTATATGAGGAAGAGAGGGGAGTGTGAGGGAGTTATAGGAAAGCAGTATATGAGAGTTATATGAGGAAGGGAGAGGAGTGTGAGGGAGTTATAGGAAAGCAGCATATGAGAGTTATATGAGGAAGAGAGGGGAGTGTGAGGGAGTTATAGGAAAGCAACATATGAGAGTTATATGAGAGAGAGAGAGGAGTGTGAGGGAGTTATAGGAAAGCGGCATATGAGAGTTATATGAGGAAGGGAGAGGAGTGTGAGGGAGTTATAGGAAAGCAACATATGAGAGTTATATGAGGAAGGGAGAGGAGGGTGAGGGAGTTATAGGAATGCAACATATGAGAGTTATATGAGGAAGAGAGAGGAGTGTGATGGAGTTATAGGAATGCAACATATGAGAGTTATATGAGGAAGGGAGAGGAGTGTGAGGGAGTTATAGGAATGCAACATATGAGAGTTATATGAGGAAGGGAGAGGAGTGTGAGGGAGTTATAGGAAAGCAATATATGAGAGTTATATGAGGAAGTGAGAGGAGTGTGAAGGAGTTATAGGAAAGCAGCATATGAGAGTTATATGAGGAAGGGAGAGGAGTGTGAGGGAGTTATAGGAAAACAACATATGAACGTTATATGAGGAAGGGAGAGGAGTGTGAGGGAGTTATAGGAAAGCAGCATATGAGAGTTATATGAGGAAGGGAGAGGAGTGTGATGGAGTTATAGGAAAGCAATATATGAAAGTTATATGAGGAAGGGAGAGGAGTGTGAGGGAGTTATAGGAAAGCAGCATATGAGAGTTATATGAGGAAGGGAGAGGAGTGTGAGGGAGTTATAGGAAAGCAGCATATGAACGTTATATGAGGAAGGGAGAGGAGTGTGATGGAGTTATAGGAAAGCGACATATGAGAGTTATATGAGGAAGGGAGGGGAGTGTGAGGGAGTTATAGGAAAGCAGCATATGGGAGTTATATTAGGAAGGGAGAGGAGTGTGAGGGAGTTATAGGAAAGCAACATATGAGAGTTATATGAGGAAGGGAGAGGAGTGTGAGGGAGTTATAGGAAAGCAGCATATGGGAGTTATATGAGGAAGGGAGAGGAGTGTGATGGAGTTATAGGAAAACAACATATGAGAATTATATGAGGAAGGGAGAGGAGTGTGAGGGAGTTATAGGAAAGCAGCATATGAACGTTATATGAGGAAGGGAGAGGAGTGTGAGGGAGTTATAGGAAAACAACATATGAACGTTATATGAGGAAGGGAGAGGAGTGTGAGGGAGTTATAGGAAAGCAGCATATGAGAGTTATATGAGGAAGGGAGAGGAGTGTGAGGGAGTTATAGGAAAGCAGCATATGGGAGTTATATGAGGAAGGGAGAGGAGTGTGAGGGAGTTATAGGAAAGCAGCATATGGGAGTTATATGAGGAAGGGAGAGGAGTGTGATGGAGTTATAGGAAAGCAGCATATGAGAGTTATATGAGGAAGGGAGAGGAGTGTGAGGGAGTTATAGGAAAGCAGCATATGAGAGTTATATGAGGAAGGGAGAGGAGTGTGAGGGAGTTATAGGAAAACAACATATGAACGTTATATGAGGAAGGGAGAGGAGTGTGAGGGAGTTATAGGAAAACAACATATGAACGTTATATGAGGAAGGGAGAGGAGTGTGAGGGAGTTATAGGAAAGCAGCATATGAGAGTTATATGAGGAAGGGAGAGGAGTGTGAGGGAGTTATAGGAAAGCAACATATGAACATTATAGGAGGAAGGGAGAGGAGTGTGAAGGAGTTATAGGAAAGCAGCATATGAGAGTTATATGAGGAAGGGAGAGGAGTGTGAGGGAGTTATAGGAAAGCAACATATGAACATTATATGAGGAAGGGAGAGGAGTGTGAAGGAGTTATAGGAAAGCAACATATGAGAGTTATATGAGGAAGGGAGAGGAGTGTGAGGGAGTTATAGGAAAGCAACATATGAACATTATATGAGGAAGGGAGAGGAGTGTGAGGGAGTTATAGGAAAGCAACATATGAGAGTTATATGAGGAAGGGAGAGGAGTGTGAGGGAGTTATAGAAAAGCAACATATGAGAGTTATATGAGGAAGGGAGAGGAGTGTGAGGGAGTTATAGGAAAGCAACATATGAGAGTTATATGAGGAAGAGAGAGGAGTGTGAGGGAGTTATAGGAAAGCAACATATGAGAGTTATATTAGGAAGAGAGAGGAGTGTGAGGGAGTTATAGGAAAGCAACATATGAGAGTTATATGAGGAAGAGAGAGGAGTGTGAGGGAGTTATAGGAAAGCAACATATGAGAGTTATATGAGGAAGAGAGAGGAGTGTGAGGGAGTTATAGGAAAGCAACATATGAACATTATATGAGGAAGTGAGAGGAGTGTGAAGGAGTTATAGGAAAGCAGCATATGAGAGTTATATGAGGAAGGGAGAGGAGTGTGAGGTAGTTATAGGAAAGCAGCATATGAATGTTATATGAGGAAGGGAGAGGAGTGTGAGGGAGTTATAGGAAAGCAGCATATGAATGTTATATGAGGAAGGGAGAGGAGTGTGAGGTAGTTATAGGAAAGCAGCATATGAGAGTTATATGAGGAAGGGAGAGGAGTGTGATGGAGTTATAGGAAAGCAGCATATGAGAGTTATATGAGGAAGGGAGAGGAGTGTGAGGGAGTTATAGGAAAGCAGCATATGGGAGTTATATGAGGAAGGGAGAGGAGTGTGATGGAGTTATAGGAAAGCAGCATATGAGAGTTATATGAGGAAGGGAGAGGAGTGTGAGGGAGTTATAGGAAAACAACATATGAACGTTATATGAGGAAGAGAGAGGAGTGTGAGGGAGTTATAGGAAAGCAGCATATGAGAGTTATATGAGGAAGGGAAAGGAGTTTAAGGGAGTTATAGGAAAGCAACATATGAACATTATATGAGGAAGGGAGAGGAGTGTGAGGTAGTTATAGAAAAGCAACATATGAGAGTTATATGAGGAAGGGAGAGGAGTGTGAGGGAGTTATAGGAAAGCAACATATGAGAGTTATATGAGGAAGAGAGAGGAGTGTGAGGGAGTTATAGAAAAGCAACATATGAGAGTTATATGAGGAAGAGAGAGGAGTGTGAGGGAGTTATAGGAAAGCAACATATGAGAGTTATATGAGGAAGAGAGAGGAGTGTGAGGGAGTTATAGGAAAGCAACATATGAGAGTTATATGAGGAAGGGAGAGGAGTGTGAGGGAGTTATAGGAAAGCAACATATGAGAGTTATATGAGGAAGAGAGAGGAGTGTGAGGGAGTTATAGGAAAGCAACATATGAGAGTTATATGAGGAAGAGAGAGGAGTGTGAGGGAGTTATAGGAAAGCAACATATGAACATTATATGAGGAAGGGAGAGGAGTGTGAAGGAGTTATAGGAAAGCAGCATATGAGAGTTATATGAGGAAGGGAGAGGAGTGTGAGGGAGTTATAGGAAAGCAGCATATGAATGTTATATGAGGAAGGGAGAGGAGTGTGAGGGAGTTATAGGAAAGCAGCATATGAATGTTATATGAGGAAGGGAGAGGAGTGTGAGGTAGTTATAGGAAAGCAGCATATGAGAGTTATATGAGGAAGGGAGAGGAGTGTGATGGAGTTATAGGAAAGCAGCATATGAGAGTTATATGAGGAAGGGAGAGGAGTGTGAGGGAGTTATAGGAAAGCAGCATATGGGAGTTATATGAGGAAGGGAGAGGAGTGTGATGGAGTTATAGGAAAGCAGCATATGAGAGTTATATGAGGAAGGGAGAGGAGTGTGAGGGAGTTATAGGAAAGCAGCATATGAGAGTTATATGAGGAAGGGAGAGGAGTGTGAGGTAGTTATAGGAAAGCAACATATGAACATTATATGAGGAAGGGAGAGGAGTGTGAGGGAGTTATAGGAAAGCAGCATATGAGAGTTATATGAGGAAGGGAGAGGAGTGTAAGGGAGTTATAGGAAAGCAACATATGAGAGTTATATGAGGAAGGGAGAGGAGTGTGATGGAGTTATAGGAAAGCAACATATGAGAGTTATATGAGGAAGAGAGAGGAGTGTGAGGGAGTTATAGGAAAGCAACGTATGAACATTATATGAGGAAGGGAGAGGAGTGTGAAGGAGTTATAGGAAAGCAGCATATGAGAGTTATATGAGGAAGGGAGAGGAGTGTGAGGTAGTTATAGGAAAGCAGCATATGAGAGTTATATGAGGAAGGGAGAGGAGTGTGAGGGAGTTATAGGAAAGCAGCATATGGGAGTTATATGAGGAAGGGAGAGGAGTGTGAGGTAGTTATAGGAAAGCAGCATATGAGAGTTATATGAGGAAGGGAGAGGAGTGTGATGGAGTTATAGGAAAGCAGCATATGAGAGTTATATGAGGAAGGGAGAGGAGTGTGAGGGAGTTATAGGAAAGCAGCATATGGGAGTTATATGAGGAAGGGAGAGGAGTGTGATGGAGTTATAGGAAAGCAGCATAGGAGAGTTATATGAGGAAGGGAGAGGAGTGTGAGGGAGTTATAGGAAAGCAGCATAGGAGAGTTATATGAGGAAGGGAGAGGAGTGTGAGGGAGTTATAGGAAAGCAGCATATGAGAGTTATATGAGGAAGGGAGAGGAGTGTGAGGGAGTTATAGGAAAGCAGCATATGAGAGTTATATGAGGAAGGGAGAGGAGTGTGAGGGAGTTATAGGAAAGCAGCATATGGGAGTTATATGAGGAAGGGAGAGGAGTGTGATGGAGTTATAGGAAAGCAGCATATGAGAGTTATATGAAGAAGGGAGAGGAGTGTGAGGGAGTTATAGGAAAGCAACATATGAGAGTTATATGAGGAAGGGAGAGGAGTGTGAGGGAGTTATAGGAAAGCAGCATATGAACGTTATATGAGGAAGGGAGAGGAGTGTGAGGGAGTTATAGGAAAGCAGCATATGAGAGTTATATGAGGAAGGGAGAGGAGTGTGAGGTAGTTATAGGAAAGCAGCATATGAGAGTTATATGAGGAAGGGAGAGGAGTGTGATGGAGTTATAGGAAAGCAGCATATGAGAGTTATATGAGGAAGGGAGAGGAGTGTGAGGGAGTTATAGGAAAGCAGCATATGGGAGTTATATGAGGAAGGGAGAGGAGTGTGAGGGAGTTATAGGAAAGCAGCATATGGAAGTTATGTGAGGAAGGGAGAGGAGTGTGATGGAGTTATAGGAAAGCAGCATATGAGAGTTATATGAGGAAGGGAGAGGAGTGTGAGGGAGTTATAGGAAAGCAGCATATGAGAGTTATATGAGGAAGGGAGAGGAGTGTGATGATGTTATAGGAAAGCAGCATATGAGAGTTATATGAGGAAGGGAGAGGAGTGTGAGGGAGTTATAGGAAAGCAGCATATGGGAGTTATATGAGGAAGGGAGAGGAGTGTGAGGGAGTTATAGGAAAGCAGCATATGAGAGTTATATGAGGAAGGGAGAGGAGTGTGAGGGAGTTATAGGAAAGCAGCATATGGGAGTTATATGAGGAAGGGAGAGGAGTGTGAGGTAGTTATAGGAAAGCAGCATATGAGAGTTATATGAGGAAGGGAGAGGAGTGTGAGGGAGTTATAGGAAAGCAGCATATGGGAGTTATATGAGGAAGGGAGAGGAGTGTGAGGTAGTTATAGGAAAGCAGCATATGAGAGTTATATGAGGAAGGGAGAGGAGTGTGATGGAGTTATAGGAAAGCAGCATATGAGAGTTATATGAGGAAGGGAGAGGAGTGTGAGGGAGTTATAGGAAAGCAGCATATGGGAGTTATATGAGGAAGGGAGAGGAGTGTGAGGGAGTTATAGGAAAGCAGCATATGGAAGTTATGTGAGGAAGGGAGAGGAGTGTGATGGAGTTATAGGAAAGCAGCATATGAGAGTTATATGAGGAAGGGAGAGGAGTGTGAGGGAGTTATAGGAAAGCAGCATATGAGAGTTATATGAGGAAGGGAGAGGAGTGTGATGATGTTATAGGAAAGCAGCATATGAGAGTTATATGAGGAAGGGAGAGGAGTGTGAGGGAGTTATAGGAAAGCAGCATATGGGAGTTATATGAGGAAGGGAGAGGAGTGTGAGGGAGTTATAGGAAAGCAGCATATGAGAGTTATATGAGGAAGGGAGAGGAGTGTGAGGGAGTTATAGGAAAGCAGCATATGGGAGTTATATGAGGAAGGGAGAGGAGTGTGAGGTAGTTATAGGAAAGCAGCATATGAGAGTTATATGAGGAAGGGAGAGGAGTGTGATGGAGTTATAGGAAAGCAGCATATGAGAGTTATATGAGGAAGGGAGAGGAGTGTGAGGGAGTTATAGGAAAGCAGCATATGGGAGTTATATGAGGAAGGGAGAGGAGTGTGATGGAGTTATAGGAAAGCAGCATATGAGAGTTATATGAGGAAGGGAGAGGAGTGTGAGGGAGTTATAGGAAAGCAGCATATGAGAGTTATATGAGGAAAAGAGAGGAGTGTGAAGGAGTTATAGGAAAGCAGCATATGAGAGTTATATGAGGAAGGGAGAGGAGTGTGAGGGAGTTATAGGACAGCAACATATGAGAGTTATATGAGGAAGGGAGAGGAGTGTGAGGGAGTTATAGGAAAGCAGCATATGAGAGTTATATGAGGAAGGGAGGGGAGTGTGAGGGAGTTATAGGAAAGCAGCATATGAGAGTTATATGAGGAAGGGAGAGGAGTGTTAGGGAGTTACAGGAAAGCAACATATGAGAGTTATATGAGGAAGGGAGAGGAGTGTGAGGGAGTTATAGGAAAGCAACATATGAGAGTTATATGAAGAGGGGAGAGGAGTGTGAGGGAGTTATAGAAAAGCAACATATGAGAGTTATATGAGGAAGGGAGAGGAGTGTGAGGGAGTTATAGGAAAGCAATATATGAAAGTTATATGAGGAAGGGAGAGGAGTGTGAAGGAGTTATAGGAAAGCAGCATATGAGAGTTATATGAGGAAGGGAGAGGAGTATGATGGAGTTATAGAAAAGCAACATATGAGACTTATATGAGGAAGAGAGAGGAGTGTGAAGGAGTTATAGGAAAGTAACATGAGAGTTATACGAGGAAGGGAGAGGAGTGTGAGGGAGTTATAGGAAAGCAACATATGAGAGTTATATGAGGAAGAGAGGGGAGTGTGAGGGAGTTATAGGAAAGCAACATATGAGAGTTATATGAGGAAGGGAGAGGAGTGTGAGGGAGTTATAGGAAAGCAACATATGAGAGTTATATGAGGAAGGGAGAGGAGTGTGAAGGAGTTATAGGAAAGCAACATATGAGAGTTATATGAGGAAGGGAGAGGAGTGTGAAGGAGTTATAGGAAAGCAACATATGAGAGTTATATGAGGAAGGGAGAGGAGTGTTAGGGAGTTATAGGAAAGCATCATATGAGAGTTATATGAGGAAGAGAGAGTAGTGTGAGGGAGTTATAGGAAAGCAACATATGAGAGTTATATGAGGAAGGGAGAGGAGTGTGAGGGAGTTATAGGAAAGCAACATATGAGAGTTATATGAGGAAGGGAGAGGAGTGTGAGGGAGTTATAGGAAAGCAACATATGAGAGTTATATGAGGAAGAGAGAGGAGTGTGAGGGAGTTACAGGAAAGCAGCATATGAGAGTTATATGAGGAAGGGAGAGGAGTGTGAGGGAGTTATAGGACAGCAACATATGAGAGTTATATGAGGAAGGGAGAGGAGTGTGAGGGAGTTATAGGAAAGCAACATATGAGAGTTATATGAGGAAGGGAGAGGAGTGTGAAGGAGTTATAGGAAAGCAACATATGAGAGTTATATGAGGAAGGGAGAGGAGTGTTAGGGAGTTATAGGAAAGCAGCATATGAGAGTTATTTGAGGAAGAGAGAGTAGTGTGAGGGAGTTATAGGAAAGCAACATATGAGAGTTATATGAGGAAGGGAGAGGAGTGTGAGGGAGTTATAGGAAAGCAACATATGAGAGTTATATGAGGAAGGGAGAGGAGTGTGAGGGAGTTATAGGAAAGCAGCATATGAGAGTTATATGAGGAAGAGAGAGAGGGGTGTAAGGGAGTTATAGGAAATGGAGATAGTATAATGAGGTGTGTAAGTAAATTATAGGGAGCTATAGGAGAGATATAAGTGATGGAGTTGTTGGGAAGGAAGATAAGAGAGTTATATGGAGAGAGAGGCAGTTATAAAAGTAATTATAAGTGTGGTATTTATTAGGAGGGTGTGTGAGGGAGTATAAGGGTGAGGGGTTATAAGAAGGGAGTGGGTCTGAAGGAGCTGTTAGGAGGAGAGAGGGGTGGCGAGGGAGTTAATAAGTAGATATTGATGTGAGGGAGGTTATAGGAGGAGGTGTAGAGAGGTCTGAAATGGAGTTGTAAAGATGGAGGTTAGACCATTATAAGGGGGTGTGAGGGAGGGGGTGAAGTAAAAAAGTGCAAAAAGGAACTTGTTTATGGGCTCAGTCCCTGCCAGACCCAAATTGTACTAATGGAAAGGACATGTCTATGGACTTAGTCCCTAATAGGGCCAGAGTGTACTAATGGAAAGGATATTTTATGGGCTCAGTCCCTGCCAGACCCAAATTGTACTAATGGAAAGGACATGTCAATGAACTTAGTCCCTAATGGGGCCAAATTGTACTAATGGAAAGGACATGTCTATGGACTTAGGCCCTCATTCAATTGCGATTTGGCCAATTGAATAGGGCCCTAAATAAGCACATAGCATATATTTTTTAAAGAAGTTTTTAGTTAGTGAAGACCTTGCTTTTGGATAGATGCCTACTAACTAAAAACTTATTTAAAAAAAATATGCTATGTGCTTATTTAGGGCCTTATTGAATTGGCCAAATTGCAATTGAATGAGGGCCTTAGTCCCTAATAGGGCCAAATTGTACTAATGGAAAGGACATGTTTACGGGCTCAGTCTCCGCTAGGCCCAGCGTGTACTAATGGAAAGTACATGTTTACTGGCTTAGTCCCTGTTAGGGCCAGAGTGTACTAATGGAAAGGACATGTTTACGGGCTCAGTCCCTGCTAGGGCCAGAGTGTACTAATGGAAAGGACATGTCTACAGGCTTAGTCCCTGTTAGGGCCAGAGTGTACTAATGGAAAGGACATGTTTACGGGCTTAGTCCCAGCTAGGGCCAGAGTGTACTAAAAGAAAGGACATGTTTACGGGCTTAGTCCAAGCTAGGGCCAGAGTGTACTAATGGAAAGGACATGTTTATGGGCTTAGTCCCTGCTAGGGTCAGAGTGTACTAATGGAAAGGACATGTTTACGGGCTTAGTCCAAGCTAGGGCCAGAGTGTACTAATGGAAAGGACATGTTTATGGGCTTAGTCCCTGCTAGGGCCAGAGTGTACTAATGGAAAGGACATGTTTATGGGCTTAGTCCCTGCTAGGGCCAGAGTGTACTAATGGAAAGGACATGTTTACGGGCTCAGTCCCTGCTAGGACCAAAGTGTACTAATGGAAAGGACATGTTTACAGGCTTAGCCCCTGTTAGGGCCAGAGTATACTAATGGAAAGGACATGTTTACGGGCTCAGTCCCTGCTAGGGTCAGAGTGTACTAATGGAAAGGACATGTTTACGGGCTTAGTCCAAGCTAGGGCCAGAGTGTACTAATGGAAAGGACATGTTTATGGGCTTAGTCCCTGCTAGAGCCAGAGTGTACTAAAAGAAAGGACATGTTTACGGGCTCAGTCCCTGCTAGGACCAAAGTGTACTAATGGAAAGGACATGTTTACAGGCTTAGCCCCTGTTAGGGCCAGAGTGTACTAATGGA
The DNA here is from genome assembly GCA_027410445.1 of Discoglossus pictus. Lineage (NCBI taxonomy): Eukaryota > Metazoa > Chordata > Amphibia > Anura > Alytidae > Discoglossus > Discoglossus pictus. The sequence continues at coordinate 64,235,893 of CM050170.1, forward strand.
AAGGACATGTTTACGGGCTTATTCCCAGCTAGGGCCAGAGTCTACTAATGGAAAGGACATGTTTACGGGCTCAGTCCCTGCTAGGGCCAGAGTGTACTAATGGAAAGGACATGTCTACAGGCTTAGTCCCTGTTAGGGCCAGAGTGTACTAATGGAAAGGACATGTTTACGGGCTTAGTCCCAGCTAGAGCCAGAGTGTACTAATGGAAAGGACATGTTTATGGGGTCAGTCCCTGCTAGGGCCAGAGTGTACTAAAATAAAGGACATGTTTACAGGCTTAGTCTCTACTAGGAGCAAAGTGTACTAATGGAAACTATGTTGTTTTTTTTAGCTTAGCCCTGCTAGGACAAAGAATACTAATGGAAAGGACATGTTAAAGAGTTCAGGTCCTCCTAGATCCAAAATGTACAAATAGAGTCCCTACTAGGACCAAAGTATAGTAATGGCAAGAACATTATGTCGAGTCCTTGCTGGACTTTCTCTCTCTGACCCCTTGTTCCTAATTACAGATTCCTCCATAATGGATTTTCCTGGTGGGGGGACGTTGCTTCTGATCTTCTGCCTCACCTGCCTCATATACATTTTAACATGGATGACTAATAAGAAGAACAGAGGAATGCCCGCAGGACCAACACCTTTGCCCCTCCTGGGAAACTTGTTACAGATGAACATGAGAGAATTACCCCAGTCATTCAGAAAGGTCAGTTCAATCCATCAGATGAGTTACGGAAATGATCAATAAAAGCCAATTAAATGTAAATTCACACATTGATTAACTCAATTCCATTTAATTGTCTAAATACCCATATTTGCCCCTTTTTTTTTTTTTAGAAAAAAAATTAAAGTTGCTCTAAAGTTCAATCTTTCTCGTCTTAGTGTGATGAACCTTTGTATTTGTTTAAAGTGATATTTTCTTTATTCCAATCTCAAGGGGTGGTCTATTGAATCATTCCCTCTACTCTAGTGGTGACCTTTTATCTGTGTTCCTCAAGTGATGATCTGTTTGTCTAAACCTCAAGTGGTTCCATTTTGTCTCTATTCCTTTAATACCTCTGACCTCTTGCCTTTTATGTTTCTTATAACCTCAAGGGTTGACTTCTAGTCTCTTTTCATCTACCCTATTGATCTATTGTCTCCTTTCCTATATTGTCAACAGTCAATCTTTTTTCTTCAATCTTCTAAGCTAAAGGGGGGCATCTTGCCTCTTGACCTCTAAATGTAAGGGTTGACATATTGCCTCATTTCCTCTAACATCAAGGGTTAACCCTTTATTTCCTTAGCTTGAGTGTCCACCTGACAGAACCTTATACCGAACTTAGATACATTTATATAAGGTCATCATATCACCTCCTTGCACTTTTATCTATATCATATCAATATAATTTTCCTTAGAGATTAGTTCCTCCAGCCAACCTTCTTAGTCACATCCTTTTGGGGATTTGAAACATGTTTTTTCTTCTATTTCTAACCGAGACGGGGCTCTTTTTTGGCAAGATCATGGTTGGACTTCAGAACTGCTTCAAATTCGGCCAATATGGAGTTGGGAGTTCTGTAGTCAACATGGTCAAACTATTACCTGATTTGGTTTTCTCACAGCTTGCAAAGAAATATGGACCTGTGTTTACTGTGTATTTGGGCCCCCGTCCAGCGGTTGTGCTGTTTGGATATGATGCTGTTAAGGAGGCTCTTGTAGACAACGCAGATGTGTTCAGCAATCGAGGAAACGCTCCAGCTGCTCAGCTGTTATTCAAGGGCTATGGTAAGGAATAGGTCTCATTTCCTGCACTGTGGCCTTCAGTTGGTAGAGCTCAACACAAAAGTGCTCAATGTGGTTCTTTTGTTTTCAGGTATCATACTGAGTAACGGGGAACGATGGAAACAGCTACGTCGGTTCTCTCTCACTACTCTCCGAAACTTTGGGATGGGGAAGAGAAGTGTTGAGGAGAGGATCCAGGAAGAAGCAAAATTTCTTGGTGAAGAATTTAACAAAATGAAAGGTAGGTGGCATTAAACATCACACTGCTTCAAATTGGGACCAACCTTTTAAACGAGCCTTTACTACTTCTCTCTAGGCTCACCTTTTGACCCAACCTACCTCCTGTCCTTGGCGGTTTCTAATGTAATCTGCTCCATTGTCTTTGGGGAGCGCTTTGACTATGAAGATGAGAAATTTCTTGGTCTTCTAACCATGTTGAAGGAAACCTTTAAGACGTTGAATTCATTCATGGGACAGGTAAAATCAAGGGAGAAAAGTGGTCTGATTTCTTCTAGAAAATGACGATTCAAAAAGGCAAAATTGTAAACTCAAAAAAATAATAGTAGACCACCAGATAGCCAAGGGAAGAAGGCACAGAAACCATAAACAGGTATACACCATAGCTTATATGCTTTGGGAACATTCAACCCATCATATGTCTGTTCAAAGAGGACTATGCACCTAACCGTTCATAATATATTGGTCTTCCCTTTAAGTAAAATCACAGATGTTTTCCCAATTCGATAAACATACTTTTATTTTGGTATCTTGTCTACAGCTCCTCAACACATTTCCAAACGCTTTACAACACATCCCTGGACCGCATCAAAAGGTGTTCAAGAACATTAAGAAACTCAAGGGCTTTGTGATGGACAAGGTGAAAGAGCATAAGGAGACATTGGATGAGAACTGTCCCAGGGATTATATTGACTGTTTTCTTATCAAGATGAATGAGGTAAATGAAACGGAAAGAGGATGGGGGATCATGGGGATGGCTGATAACAATTTACTGTCAGTCTATGTAGAATTGGGAGGGAAATCTGTTTGATAAATAGGGATAGTCCAAGATGTAACTATATTTTTAACTATATAAAACAGAAAAGACCTTAGATAAACTTCTCTAGAAAATGCAGCTCAAGCAGTGGGTGGAAAAGTATAATAATATGATGGATAATGGATAACTAATGGCACACAATCGATAAAAATAGTAAATAGGAAAATCCAAAGGTGGTATATGTTTAACTAACTTTAACAATTTTCTACAGGAGCAGAACAATCCCAACACAGAATTTCATCATGAAAACCTATTTGTTTCTGTGATGAATCTGTTTTTTGCTGGAACAGAAACCACAAGCATGACCCTGAGGCACAGCTTGCGACTTCTTCTCAAGTACCCAGACATTGCAAGTAAGTCTATTTGAATGTCATCAATATACCTCAGTTGAATGGTATTCCAAAATAATGTTGTTGTTTTTTTAACTGATAGAGAAGATTCATGATGAGATTGACCAGGTGATTGGAGAAAATAGATGTCCTTCAGTGGAGGACAGAATCAAGATGCCCTATACAGATGCAGTGATACACGAGGTCCAAAGGTTTGCTGATATCGCACCCTTGGGACTCCCACATGCAGTTGACCGAACCACCACATTCAGAGGCTACAGGATCCCCCAGGTGAGAAGTGGAGTTATACATAAGATCAAGGAGATGTTATGATGAAATGATACATTTCACTTTGAGATCCACCACTTTCAAAGCATGACAGATTGGTTAAAATGTACTATGTGTGCTTTGCACTTTTCTTACCACTTACAGTCCAGTTAATTTGGACTACTGATAATCAGATCTTGAGCTCACACCTAACCATTCTTCTATTGCTATTATTTTAGGGGACCACGGTACTTCCAATCTTAACATCAGTGCTGAAGGATCCTGAACATTTTGAGAATCCCAATGAGTTTGATCCAGGACATTTTCTTGATGAGAGAGGCTGTTTCAAGAAGAATGATGCCTTCATGCCATTTTCTGCAGGTAGCTACAAAACTAACAAATACTAGTTGTAGGTGAGGATGCAGTCTAGTGATATACACATCTCAAAGGTCTCTTTCATTTGAACAGAACTCTTCAAACCCTATAGATCTCTTCTTCACTTCTACAGAACTTCCAAAACCATACCAATCTCGTATTCACCTGGAGAGAGATTCCCAAACCTCACAGTTCTCTTCTTCATTTGGACAGAACTCTTCAAACACCAAAGATCTTGTCTTCTCTTCTACAGAGCTTTCTAAACCTCACACATCTCTTGTTCACCTGTCTCCAACATCTTTACAGAACTTTCTAAACCTCACATGTCTTATAGTCACATGTAAATAGCTGTATAAATCGCACATGTCACTTTATCGATCCTAACACAATACAATACACTACTAGATTTTAATGAGACATTCTTGGTACTAAATTTGTCCAATTCTTAACCTCTCCAGGAAAGAGAATATGCCTTGGCGAAGGGATGGCCAGAATGGAACTGTTCCTATTTCTCACATGCATCCTACAGAAATTTTCTTTGAAATCTGATGAGGACCCCAAGGACATCAATCTCTCTCCTCAACCTCTCACCAATGGTGCCATCCCTCGCAATTACGAGTTGAGTATTGTTCCTCGTTGAGAGCGGTGAAGATGAGCCTGCATAAAAACACACAGATATCAAGTTTATCTTCGTTTGATCAGAGTATAAAGAAAACCGGAGATGAAAACCAGAACGTCATATAATTGTTGAACATATCAAGAATATTTAATGAAAAATACATGATAAAGTAATTGTTGAGTATATTATTGTGGTGGCTCGCCATAGTCAAAACACACTATGAAAATTAGTATATGGGATAAAAGTCAATATGTTTTCTTACTGGTAAAATTGTTTGTTTCCTCCTCAAGCAGAACAGTTTTTCTCACTTAAAAAATGTTGCTATTTCATTAATGTATAATTATATGTAGACAATATAATTTACCTTGATTAATGTTTAATACAAAATATATTTGTTGGAACAGCAGGGAATGAACCGTTAATTGCTTCTTTCACCCACATTAGCTTTTAAGTTGGCATTGTCCCATTGCTGGTCAAAGGTTGGAGATGGTGGTGATGATGGTAGTAAGCTGATGATGGTAGTGAGCTATATGGAGAAAGTGGTACATTTAGGCACAGGTAGGTATAAAAGCTGACATTAATGTATGTATGGATATTGGGGTAGAGTATGACGAACAACATAGAACAACCTATATAGGTTATTAGTCACTTACAATTACACATATAACGATCACCAATACCCCAAAATGAATAATGTAATGCCACCAGCATGACCATTTAATATGTAACAATCAATGGGTGCCTTCAGGTAACCAGAACCATAACCATTATACAAAACATAAATGTAAGACAATATTGTGTAGAATCGATCATTACAAAAATAAAATAGGTATAAAGTGGTGTCCTAGTCATGTCCAGCTGGGACGCACACAGGACTGGGTTTGAGTATTTCTTTTCTGTGCACAGGTGAGTCAATCAAGATGACTGATGAAGCAATAGTCTCACCTGGGCGCAGCAGGGATATCCTCAAATCCAGGCCTGTGTGGCCCAGCAGGACCGAACTTGGACACTTCTGATATAGGTACAGAAGGAAGGTAGAGGTGAGACAGTGGTATAGCTAGGTTGAATATAGACTTAAGGACCGTAATGTGTTCAAAGCAAGAAGGTGTTGAACAAAGGAATTTGGTGAGAAAAAAAGTGGTAATTTTTTGTTGTATATGTAAGAAATTAACTAATAATTAAAAAATTAATGTATAATTTCTACAAATAATAAGTTCTTTTGGACAAATCAATAAATGAACAAGTTTGTAATTAAAAGATATATTTTGCATAAATCAATATACGGTTACACAATGGGTTTTAGACAAACAAATAGACAGTAGGGATAAAACGATATTTACAAAAAGATACTTATATGAATAATATACTACATTATTACTAGATACTACACCAAAGGTCAGCAATATCTTTAGAGTCCATGGGCCTCATTCTATTAGCGGCCGCAGCCGTTGCGGGGCCGCAAGGACCGGCCGCAAGCTATTCTGCTATTCTATTCCCTTACGGCCGGGGATTCCGGCAGGCTTGCGGCCGGTGCCTTGCTATCTCTTGCGGCCGCTCGCGCCGGAGGAAATCCTTTGATCTAAAACGGCCGCAAGAGATTTGCAATTCAATTGCTCCGGGAAACCTCTCTGCAAGGCTAAAAGCGAGCCGCAGCTTACTTGCAGGAAAGAGGTCTCGCTAGCACCAATTAAGCACATAAAATAGCTCAAATAAAGCCATTCTGCACTTTGAGAAGACTATAAAGGGATTTTAGGTGTTAGAAAAAATAGCACATAATTATCCTATACTCAAATCCGTAAAATATTTTATTTTTAATATCCGTAAAATATCCATGTAAAAAGTCCAGAGTGCTTGGAGCACCTCAGACACACCCACGCCGCAGCCGGAAAATAAACAGTTAATTTGAACTCGGGTTTGGGCTGATGTGCAAGCTTGAGAGTGGGTTTCTTTTAATCCTCATGTCCCCCAATATGATCCCTAGCATTTACAGAGCTGTACAGTGCAGGCTTGAATTTATTTTTCAGTTTTTATATTTCACAGCTTACGGCCGGTTCAAAGATATGCGGTCGGCCGTAAAAGGAGATCCTTGCGGGGCCGTATAATAGAATCGCGAGTTAACTGAACCCTCGCAAGGAATCGCAGCCTTACGGCCGATTTACGGCCAATAATAGAATGAGGCGTCATGTCTTTAGGCCTCAGGTCACACCACGGCATGACTTCTGTCCAGCTCTGGATGACTCTTCTGGAACCACCTCTTCATGGACACACACACACTCCTAGACTTCCAAACTTAGACTGACTAAACTCTCTGGGCTTTTGTATATCTTTCTTGGACACTCCCCCTTGATATGTGACTGACCATCTCACTAAAATCATCTCACCTTCCCCCAAACTCCATAAAAACTCCATAGATGGGAATCTCACACACACAGATCTCTCACACACACAGATGTCCCCTTGTTTACATATAAACACTCTGGCCAAGAGACCTCCTATTAGGCTGTTTATATGATAGATGTAACAGTCCACCACACCCAACTGTTCTGGTGGTAGAATTAAGTGAGAGATGCAGGGGTCCAAGGAGGCATACGAGACCGTTCAGAGATAGAGAAGATATAGTTAGGGGTAGGTATGTGATCAAGAGTTGTCCTACTAAAAGTATTTACCTGATGTCATCATAACCAATCTGAAGTGGTTATTGCAGACAAACCTTAAAAATAAGATAACCTCCTGGGCAGATCTGTCATTTCTGGGCACCAAACAGACTCTGCAGAGTAGCACATCAGCAATAAGCCACAATGCTAAGTTCAAATTTAACATTTACAAAGCTACATTGGATTTATTTTAGCCAAAAAATGATTTTATCCCACATAAACACATTTTATAATCTCTAATTTGGTCTCTGTAGCTTAACCCCTTCTGGATCACTACCTTGTCCTGGTGAAGGGGCTTGTGTACCTCAATGAAGCTGTAAGCTACACCATGTAGGGTGACTCAAGATAGGCAGGTCATAGCAGAGAGGTCAGACAAATCTCACTCCACTGGAGAAGGAACTGGCAACCCACTCCAGTATCTTTGCCAAGAAATTCATATGGATAGGCACAACCCAGACATATGTGCCTGGCGTGCTGTGACCATATGGTTACAGAGAGTCGGACATGACTGAAGGACTGAACAATGACAACAAATGTTATATCTACATAAAAACGCATACATCATGACCACCTGTCCTGGAAGGCCTCTCTACTTAAGCAAAACCTCTTTGTAAGTAACATTTCCTCACCCTATCGCTTTTTCTAAAAAACGCCCTTGTGACATCCTAATCCAAAATCAACAACTGCTTGTGGGAGGATTCTGGGAGTTGAGAGGTTAATTCAGACAAGACACAAGGGAGGGGCAAGCCTAGAGAAATGCATTGTGGGAAGAAAACAAGCCAAGCTAAAGTCTAATTGAGAGGTGAGACACACATATACACACTGTATCACTAAATTGTACAGATTGCATTATAAATACACTGTTATATACGCATAATAGTGTTTTATCTTCAGGAATATGCAGCAAAACATTTATATAATGTATCAAAAAGTTACACTAGAAAATACCAATAATATATATTACATAACACACTGTCACACAACTGATACAATGTGTCACACAGTTACACAATAATATATATTGCATAACACACCGTCACACAACTGATACAATGTGTCACACAGTTACACTAGAAGATACACAATAATATATATTACATAACACACCGTCACACAACTGACACAATGTATATCATATTATTATGTGTATTCAGTTACACTAGAAGATACACAAAAGTAACACTGTCATGCAGAAATAAAATAACACACATACAACTACACAATATTAAACATTAATAAATACAACCAGTAATATAGTAACACACATGTATTAAAATACACAATAATTAAATTATAACACAGTCAGGCAATAATTAACACAAAGGTAAATGCACACACACAATTCCCCAGTAACACACCACTCTTGTTTACAGTCCGATGTCCAGAGCTCGGTGATGGAGCCATTGGGAATTGGGGCACTTCTCCTGACCTTGTGTGTGATTGTCTTAGGGGCCCTACTATTCTGGGGTAGAGGGCACAGATCTGGGAATCTGCCCCCTGGACCGACCCCCCTGCCACTGCTGGGCAATGCCCTTCAATTAGACTTCAGGAATATAGTCAGGGAGTTCACAAAGGTAAGTGGACCAAAGTCTCAACAGTCTCTTCTTCACCTATATAGATCATTAACTGAGCTCGCAGGTCTCTTCTTCACCTGTGTAGACTTTCCAATACTTACAGGTCTCTCTTTCACAAATATAGAGCTCTCCAAACCTCACAGGTCTCTCTTTCACAAATATAGAGCTCTCCAAACCTCACAGGTCTCTCACATATATAGAGCTCTCCAAACCTCACAGGTCTCTCTTTCACAAATATAGAGCTCTCCAAACCTCACAGGTCTCTCACATATATAGAGCTCTCCAAACCTCACAGGTCTCTCACAAATATAGAGCTCTCCAAACCTCACAGGTCTCTCTTTCACAAATATAGAGCTCTCCAAACCTCACAGGTCTCTCTTTCACAAATATAGAGCTCTCCAAACCTCACAGGTCTCTCTTTCACAAATATAGAGCTCTCCAAACCTCACAGGTCTCTCTTTCACAAATATAGAGCTCTCCAAACCTCACAGGTCTCTCTTTCACAAATATAGAGCTCTCCAAACCTCACAGGTCTCTCTTTCACAAATATAGAGCTCTCCAAACCTCACAGGTCTCTCTTTCACAAATATAGAGCTCTCCAAACCTCACAGGTCTCTCACATATATAGAGCTCTCCAAACCTCACAGGTCTCTCTTTCACAAATATAGAGCTCTCCAAACCTCACAGGTCTCTCACATATATAGAGCTCTCCAAACCTCACAGGTCTCTCTTTCACAAATATAGAGCTCTCCAAACCTCACAGGTCTCTCACATATATAGAGCTCTCCTAACCTCACAGGTCTCTCACATATATAGAGCTCTCCAAACCTCACAGGTCTCTCACATATATAGAGCTCTCCAAACCTCACAGGTCTCTCACATATATAGAGCTCTCCAAACCTCACAGGTCTCTCACATATATAGAGCTCTCCAAACCTCACAGGTCTCTCACATATATAGAGCTCTCCAAACCTCACAGGTCTCTCACATATATAGAGCTCTCCAAACCTCACAGGTCTCTCACATATATAGAGCTCTCCAAACCTCACAGGTCTCTCACATATATAGAGCTCTCCAAACCTCACAGGTCTCTCACATATATAGAGCTCTCCAAACCTCACAGGTCTCTCACAAATATAGAGTTCTTCAAACCTCACAGGTCTCTTTTTCATCTGGACAAAGCTCTCCAAGACTCACAAGTCTGTCTTTCACACACACATAGGTAGTGAGAGCTCTCCAAACGTCACAGGTCTCTCTTTCACATATATATAGAACTCTCCAAACCTCTCTCCGTCACCTGTACATAGCTCTCCAAACCTCACAGGTCTCTCTTTCACACATATAGAGCTCTCCAAACCTCTCAGGTCTCTCTTTCACACATATAGAGCTCTCAAAACCTCAGAGGTCTCTCTTTCACATGTATCAAGCTCTCCAAATGTCACAGGTCTCTTTTTCATCTGGACAGAGCTCCCAAAATGTCACAGGTCTCTCCTTCACCTGTACAGAGCTTTCCAAACCTCACAGGTCTCTTCTTCACCTGTACATAGCTATTCAAATATCACAGGTCTTTTTTTCATCTGGACAGAGCCCTCCAAGCCTCACACGTCTCTCTTTCACCCACACATATATAGAGAGCTCTCCTAATATCACAGGTCTATCCTTCACCTGTTCAGAGCTCTCCAAACCGCACAGGTCTCTCTTTCACCTGTACAGAGCTCACAGGTCTCTATTCACATGTATCAAGCTCTCCAAATGTCACAGATCTCTTTTTATTCTGGACAGCGCTCTTTTAACCTCACTGGTCTTTCTTGAACACATATAGAGCTCTCCAAACATTGCAGGTCTCTTACTTATAGGTACAGAACTCTCCAACCCTTACAAGTCTGCTTTTCACCTATACATAGCTCTCCATTCCTCAAAAGTCTCTTTATCACATTTACAGAGGTTTACTTGAGGAATAGAAGTTATAAAGAAGGTTTGTATTGAGCAAGTTGATGAGATATAAGGAGCAACAGAACAATCACAGGCAGTGGTTATATGGAACAATATAGTATATTTATAAAAATAGGTTGTAAGCAAAAGTTATAGAAAGCACATATAATAGTTGTCAAACTTTGAGACGTCGTCACGCTTTGCGAGGTGCGTATGAGTTAGCCGATAAGCGCCAAAGGCGCTCATCGCTGCGAGCCTTGCTAAGCGAGGCGAGTCGTTAACGCGTAGGACTTAGACGATGAGCGCCAAAGGTGCTCATCACCGGCGAGGCGAGCCATTAGGCCACTACAGAGCGCAGGACTTAGCCAAAAAACACTTCCTAATCATGGGATCGCCTTGGCGTGCAAACGTCTCACAACCGCAGGACTTAGAAAAAAAAAAGACGAGACACAGGACTTAGAAAATGAGGGCTGAAGGTCCTCACAGTCCAAAACGGTTTACATTCTGTGTGAAACAGCATTCCCATGGCTTGAAATGTTATTGCCCCATAAATTTTGACAGGCAAGTCGCTAGAAGAAAGTTATAATGAACAACACTATGAGTTGAAAGATGGTATAATGAGCAGTAAGTGTGGTTATCAGGAGAGATCATAAGAAGACATCAGGAGTTATAGGGAGAAAACATATGAAGAAATAGAAAAATACATATAGAGAGGTAATATAGAGCAATAGGTGGAGTTATAGGGGTAGGTCATAAAAAGCAATAGGATGATTTATAGGAATATGTTTTATAGGAAAATTAACATAATTATAAGAGGACTAGCGACTTGCCCGTCAAAAAATGACGGTCAATAAAAATTAAATGTTGTGAAATTTGTTTGCAACACAAAATGAGTCAGCTACATTTGTCCCTTTTTTTTTTCTAAAAATAAAAACACATTAATTGTTTTAACTTTTTATTTTTTTAATTTTCAACTTATATTTCACAAACATGAAAGTTTGTAACATGCAACTTGTATATTAAACATTCGTTCAACATTTTGTTAACAATACTAACACTTTTCAATACATATTTATCACTGAGTAACTGTGGACTATATTAACTTAGAGTAAGTAAATTGTTTTAACAATAAAATGCTTTTTATCATTTGTAACATTTTTGTTAATCTCTTGTTAAACTAAATTAGCATTAAATCCAGAGGAAGGCAAACAATAAAGCCCCCCTATTGAAACTTGGCCAATTGTATCAAAGAGGGAAAAAAATTAATTCCTTCCTGACCCCATTAACTGGCGATCGGATTTCTCCCTGAATCAATACTTTGGGCCTCATTCTATTATTGGCCGTAAAATGGCCGCAAGGCTGCGATTCCTTGCGGGGGTTCAGTTTTCTTGGAATTCAATTATACGGCCCCGCAAGGATCTCCCCTTACGGCCGGCCGTATATCTTACAACCAGCCGTAAGCTCAGAAAACTTTAAACGCAAAAATAAATTCAAGACGGCACTGTACACCTCTGTAAATGCTAGGGATCATATTGGGGGACATGAGGATTAAAAGCAACCCCCTCTCAAGCTTGCACATCAGCCCAAATCCGAGTTTACATTAACTGTTTATTTTCCGGCCGCAGCGTGGGCGGGTCTGAGGTGCTCCAAGTCCTCTGGACTTTTTACATGGATTTTTGACATAAATAAAAAAATAATTTATTTACGGATTTGAGTGTAGGGGAATGTTGTGCTATTTTTGCTAACACCTACAATCACTTTATAGTCTCATCAGAGTGCAGGATGGCTTTATTTCGGCTTTATAATGTGCTTAATTGGTGCTAGCGGGACCTTTTTCCCGCAAGTAAGCTGCGGCTCGGTTTTAGCCTTGCAGAGAGGGTTCCCGGAGCAATTGAATAGCAACCGGGATTTTCATGCGGCCGAAACTCTTGCGGCCGTTTTAGATCAAAGGCTTTTCCTCCGGGGCCAATCATGTTAATATGAAACTTTGAACCCATTCCAACCTGTTTAAGGATATTTTACTGTTGTTTTTTTTTTTTTTTTTACAGTTTGTCCATTCTGCAAATATCACATAGATTTTCATAAGTGAAATAGTGGTCCCCTATTTAAAGAGTCCCAGAGTACTTTAATTTTGTCATGGAAGTTAAACCACTGTTCTGTATGTTTTTTTTGTCCATTGTTTATCTGTTTTACTTGAAATATTGTTTTTGTGCAATCAGATTGAGTACCATTAAATGGCATTAAAATGAAACCATTGTTCTCTATCTTTCCAACACCTCATAGTAGACAATGTTTTTGGTGTAAACACATCCATCGTCCAATAAATGACCTTGAGTTTCGTTTTCTTCAACATGCACTTTAATTTCTTTTGGATTAGTGCACCTTGAAAAAGCCACATAGAGTTGTCCATGTGCAAAAACTGGTTCCTTTAAAAAAATCCCAACCGACTTAAAACTTTGTCCTTGGGATTTATTGATGGTCATGGCAAATGCCATGATAACTGGAAATTGTCTCCTTTGAAGGACAAAAGGCAAACCACTCTCACTTGGAGCTAAATCAATTCTTGGTATAAAAACTCGTTCACCTTTATGGGTACCAGTTATAATTTCTGCATGTATAAAATGATCTTTTAACTCATGCACAATTAATCTGGTCCCATTACAAAGTCCTTTTTTTGGATTCATATTTCGCAATAACATGACAATTGTGCCTTTTTTCAATTGTAAAATATGTGGGGGCATTCCAGATGGTGTTAACGAATTAATAAATTCGATACTAAAATTCGATTCACTGTCTTTATCATCTGACAGAATAGAATCTGCACTGTAATAATTATTTTGTGGTGCATTGATGTATTTAAAAATTTCGTTATTTACATTCAAGGCATCAATATTTTTTGATGTTAATATCACTTTGTTTGCAATGTCTGAGTAATCCTCATTATTAAGAGTGTTTAGAAATATGGCTGATATGAGTGATTCATTGCAAACCATTTCTGATGGAATTTCAATGGTATCATTTGGTAAATGCTGTATTTCTGGATGTTTTCCTTCTCCGATTTTAATGAGCCAGTCATTGAATTAATTTTGGCCTTCAGATCTCATATTTAATTCTAATTTGAGATGTGTAAATATTTGCCACAGTTTACTGGTCTTGATACATGTTTCAATGATCTCTGTTCTATTTCCGTGTGGCACAACAGGTAATGTTTGCCTAAAATCTCCTCCTAACAGCATCACCTTTCCACCAAATGGCAACTTATTATCCATCACTGTAACGGAACCCATCACTGTTTTACCCTGTTTTACGGTTATTTAATTACTATGGTTAAAATATGATCACATTGCTGTACTGTAGATATGTTGTTTTATGTTCTACAGAATATAGTGGCTCAGAATATTACAGCTACTAGGCTAGTAGATAATCCTATTACAGAGAATCATGTTACAGATAAGGAAGTCGATTGTATAAAGTGTTTTCATTCTCAGACATAAGAACAAAGAAGGCTGATTTAATCAATGTCTGATTATATCAAAGTTGCCAGGGAGCCTCAGGGAGGTGTGACTCACCTATTGTCCCTCTATGTGTATTGTAACGGAGCAGGAACACGCAGTCCAAAATCTCCGCTGGTATACGATAAAATACCCAAGAGGCACTACAGTTTCACCATCCCCGACCTCCCATATTGGACGACACACAATTTGGGAGTCAAATGAATACTGACTTTATTTTGTTATTGCAGAAATATTTATACATCTCTTTGGCCACAGGTAATACACATGCCCATATTTGGCCACACACAATACACATAAAGAGAACAATAGGGGGGTCACACCTCCCTGGCAACTTTGATACAATCAGACATTGATTCAATTACATTTCTTTGTTCTTATCTGAGAATGAAAACACTTTGGAAAATGCAAGGATCCTTTACAACTTTCTTATCTCTTGAATCTCTGTAACAGGATTATCTATTAGCCTAGGTCTGCAAAAGTCTGGCTAATATTCTGAGCCAATATATTCTGTAGAACATAAAACAACATATCTACAGTACAGCAATGTGATCATATTTTAACCAAGAATTAAATAATCATAAAACAGGGTAAAACAGTGATGGGTTCCGCTACACACCTCCCCCGTGACCATAAGCCGGCATACACGGTCTGATCCCAACGGATCGGCCTGGGGATGTCTAGACAAAAGTATTTGTTGGTCAATTCTCTAGTTTGACAACCCATCAGCATTACTGCAATTCACATTTACTCACATTTCCCATATCCCCAGATAGCTGGGATCTGAGCGCACAAAACCACCGAATAGCGCTCAGATCCTCTTCACACAGTTCAATTGCCATGTAGCTAAAGTCTTTCCCATAGTCTTTCATTATATGAATGGGCTTCATGGCACAGTTATCTGGGGTATCATGGTTCATACAGGGCAAGTACAGAATGACCCCCCTGTATGTAAAGGGCCAGAATGAGTGACTTACACTCTGGTATGGCCGAACACTGGTTCCAAAGGGCAATATGTACCAGGGCCATAGTCGCAGGGCAGGAGGCTGGCAAACAGTCCTCTCCAAGCCAAAGTGGCGAAGGGCACTTCGTCACACATCTCCCCTTTGGGGGGAAGTCTAACCAGGTACCTGGATATTTTGCTGTGGTGATGGGGCAACACGCTGAGGGGACTTGTGGGGCAGAGGCCAGCGGCACTCTGCCCTGATGCCAGCTCTTCTGCTGGTATAACCTGCAGGACATCCTGCTCTGTACAAGGGACAAAGGGAGGGCAGAGGCCGACTGCACTCTGCCCCGCTGTCAGCTCTTCTGCTGGGGTACTTGGGACATATTCCGGCTCAGTAGCCAGGGAAACGTGGGGGTCAGTGGGGGTTAACATTTCCTCTGTTAACCCTGGGCCACATTAGAAGTTAGCTGGGGAGGGGAATTTGTACTTACCCCCTCCTCCGGTTGTCCCAGTGACGGTAGTTGGGGATCTGGACAAGCTGTGGGCGCAGAGACCACGGTCCCATCTGCGCCGTCTGGGAGATTGGTGTCTCCCCTGGTTAGGGTAAACTGTCGCTGGGGGGGAAGGACAACACCTTCTGCCCCCTGTGTTTCACACTGCCGCTGGGGGGGAAGGACGACACCTTTGGCCCCCTGGGGTACCCACTGCCGCTGTGGAGGAAGGTCGACACCTTCTGCTCCCTGAGGTACACACTGCCGCTGGGGGGGAAGGACGACACCTTCTGCCCCCTGGGGTTCACACTGCCGCTGAGGGGGAAGGACGACACCTTCTGCCCCCTGGGGTTCACACTGCCGCTAGGGGGAAAGGACGACACCTTCTGCCCCCTGGGGTTCACACTGCCGCTGGGGAGGAAGGACGACACCTTCTGCCCCCTGGGGTTCACACTGCCGCTGGGGGGGAAGGCCGACACCTTCAGCTCCCTGGGGTACACACTGCCGCTGGGGGGGAAGGCCGACACCTTCAGCTCCCTGGGGTACACACTGCCGCTGGGAAGGATGACACCTTCAGCTCCCTGGGGTACACACTGCCGCTGAGGGGCAAGGACGACACCTTCTGCCCCCTGGGGTTCACACTGCCGCTGGGGGGAAAGGACGACACCTTCTGCCCCCTGGGGTTCACACTGCCGCTGAGGGGGAAGGACGACACCTTCTGCCCCCTGGGGTTCACACTGCCGCTGGGGGGAAAGGACGACACCTTCAGCTCCCTGGGGTACACACTGCCGCTGGGGGGGAAGGACGACACCTTCGGCTCCCTGGGGAACACACTGCCGCTGGGGAGGAAGGACGACACCTTCAGCTCCCTGGGGTACACACTGCCGCTGGGGGGGAAGGACGACACCTTCGGCCCCCTGGGGTACACACTGCTGCTGGGGAGGAAGGACGACACCTTCAGCTCCCTGGGGTACACACTGTCGCTGGGGGGGAAGGACGACACCTTCGGCCCCCTGGGGTACACACTGCTGCTGGGAGGTGGAATTAGTTGGAGTATTCCACGTGGAGCGGTTTCTGTTTCTGGGACAGTCTCTCTGCATGTGACCCTGCTGGTTACACGTGTGGCACCTGATGTACCGTGGAGGGGTTTGGTAGTTCCCACCACCCGGACGCAGTGCTGGGGGGGGGGTTAATGGTGGGAGGTGGGTTAGCAGCTCCCAAGATGGACCGCTCCCGTGCCCGCTGCTTTTCCATTATGGATTTGTGGACATCTGTCATTAACCATTCCAAGGTTTTCATGGGAAGCGTACCTGGGAAAAAGGCCAGTCTTCTTTGGAGTTCTCTTCCAAACTCATTCTGTGGGGTAATACGAGGTACTGTAACCATGAGTTCCTTTCTGTCTGCATCCCTGTAGTCCGCGGCCGCCTCCTCCTCCTCATGATGGAACGCTGTCTGAAAACTAGCCGGTTCCATCCTGCTGTAGCCAGGGGCGCTGTACGGATACTAGCGTTGCCCTCAATTTGTACTCCACGGAATGGTGTCTCCTGTAGCTGTCCTTCTGACCGTGGGAACAATCCCGCCACTTGCCAACAAATGTAACGGAGCAGGAACACGCAGTCCAAAATCTCCGCTGGTATACGATAAAATACCCAAGAGGCACTACAGTTTCACCATCCCCGACCTCCCATATTGGACGACACACAATTTGGGAGTCAAATGAATACTGACTTTATTTTGTTATTGCAGAAATATTTATACATCTCTTTGGCCACAGGTAATACACATGCCCATATTTGGCCACACACAATACACATAAAGAGAACAATAGGGGGGTCACACCTCCCTGGCAACTTTGATACAATCAGACATTGATTCAATTACATTTCTTTGTTCTTATCTGAGAATGAAAACACTTTGGAAAATGCAAGGATCCTTTACAACTTTCTTATCTCTTGAATCTCTGTAACAGGATTATCTATTAGCCTAGGTCTGCAAAAGTCTGGCTAATATTCTGAGCCAATATATTCTGTAGAACATAAAACAACATATCTACAGTACAGCAATGTGATCATATTTTAACCAAGAATTAAATAATCATAAAACAGGGTAAAACAGTGATGGGTTCCGCTACATGTATTGTGTGGCCAACTATGAGGGATGTGTATTGCCTGTGAAATGTCTGTGTGTTATGAGTAAAAGATACTTTTACTAACTTTTGAACCCTTGGTCTGATTCATGCCATTTTTTAATATGGTGTTCCCCTGGGTGAGAGATATTGAACGGTGCTGGACTTGAAGGTGTACCCCCTGTTTTTGGGGTACATCCAGAATGTGGTTAAAATTGTGTCTCTTTTAATTGTGTTACCTGTTATCTGAGGGGAGGAGACGTGGGGGTTGAACCATGTATATAATTGGCTGTTGTGATAATTATGTGGGTGTAGCCCTTCAGAGGGCACCATTGCATAAAAGGAGATTCCCTGTCATTAAAGAGTAGTTCTCCTGAAACGGTGTGTCGTCCAGTTATTGGGATTGCGGTTGGGATATTGCTATTATTTTACCTGTTGGAAACCTTGCCTGTGGATTTACCATTTACTTGTTCCTGAGCCTCACTGGGATTATAAGCGGAGATAACCTGGGGAATATTGCCTCTCCACTACAATTACTTCTTTTAAAAATCTGTCAATACATTGCAATGCATGACATGACATCATTGTTGCCTCGTCTATGATAATTAGTTTAGTTAGTTTACATTTTTTTACTTGTAAGGAATTCAATCGAATATCTGACACTGATGTTTCCAACATTGGAACTGGCAGCTTAAATCCACTATGCACAGTTCTCCCACCATCTAACAAAAGTGCAGCAATTCCAGTTGTTGCAAATGGCATAGCTATCTGACCCTGTGATCGAATATAACTCATCAAACAATTGTACAGATAAGTTTTTCCTGATCCACCTGGGCCGTCTAGATAGAAATACCGGTCTTTGACCATTTCATCATCTGTAGCATTTGTGATGGCATGAAATGCTTCTAACTGTAAAGTATTTAAAGTTGCCAGTTTTTCTTGGGTTTTTTGTTTTTGAAGCTCAGTGTCATAATCATCAAAATTGATGTCATCTATAAGTCCTGGATCTGGTAAATTAAAACTTGCACAATTTAATCCATGAGCCAACAATATTTCTTGTATTTCCATCAATGTTTTTAACAGAGCTATTGGTTCTCTGTAACGTTTCAAGAAATCTTCTGACATGTTAAATTTAAATGTTTCCCACAAAGTGAAAGCATCAGGTACATTGCAAAATATGCAAATGAATGCAAATTGTTGTCTCATTTGCTTAGGCATTTGACATAGTGCTGCTTCTTCCAGACACCTCTCCCATTCTGTATCATCAGCTATGACATTTTGATGTCTTGCAGCAAATAGGAATGTATCATAAACTATGTCATTCACTGTACGTAAATGCTCAAAACTCAGTGTACCGGGAAAATGTAGCAGAAGTAATCTTAAGCTGAAACGTTCAATGTCCCTTGGACTGACGGTATAAATGCGTGGTATAATTTTATGTGCATCTCTTCTTCGTTGTCGCCATAGACCATTTACAAATACATAGTGATATGGTATCTCTATGTATAAAAATTGTCTGGCCTGCGTATCCTTACAGTTTAATTTAAACCATGCAGTAAGTGTGGTATCTCTGTCTTCACTTTGATATAATGCAGTTCTTTCATTTCCTGCAGTAAAGCAAACCAATTGACTTTGAGGCAAATGTACAGCTAAACAATAGATAGCATGTGACCGATCATGCATCTCAAATTTTAAAAGGCGCCACATTGCTTCAGGAGCACTCACATACCGAGCATCTAAATAATTTGATAGTTCATCATGTAAAATTGGATTTTCGTTTTCATTTGCAGCACCTTGAACAACAACAGTAGCTGCATCATATCCTTTGTATATATATTTATACACATACTTAATTGATTTAATCGAAGTGCAAGCTTCCACATTGATGTGTGCATTGTACTTGATGAGCAAATGTGGATTGTATGGAACAACAAAACTATTATCAACCTTTTGACCACGGATAATAGCTGTTTGTCCTTGTGTTCTTTTATACAAAGGATATCCATCACAATTTGCATAAGTTTGCATTTGAAATTGTTTTGGAAATTGTTTAGTACATTTTTTATTTTCCATACATGGTGAATTAGTATTCATCTCTCCACATGGGCCATGAATCATTCTATGTGTAACAATCCCCAAAGTTTTGTATATTTTTCTTGGTCTGGCAATTGTGCGGAAATTACTGAATCCACTCTCTCTGCAGTGTTCAACTTATCTTTTTCCTGCAGTATTAAAAGTATGTGAGCATGTGGCAATCCTCTTTTTTGAAATTCAATGGTGTAAACAAAAGCCACACATTGTCCAAATAAGTGTGCTTTAGTGATATCATGTATTAATGAATTGAGTTTGATTTTGAATACTCTTGCCACTAAATCTGGTCGGTCAGAAGTAGTTTGTCCCAGATAAAAATTTTCCTTGATCTCTGGCCATTGTGGATTACATGTAAATGTAATAAATAAATCTGTTTTTCCAAATTTTGTGACGATAGCCATGGCATCATTATACCTTTCTCGCATATTGCGAGGAGATCCTTGGAAAGTGGATGGCAAAATAATTGCTCTTCCAGCTGGAATGTCTCTGTTGGAAGCTAAATCTGCACATAATCCATTAATCCACAATACTGTTCTACTCGTAATTTATTTTGTTGATATTTAATGAAATTTAGATTATTGGCTTCAACTTGTAAATATGAATCAATAATCCATTGTTGAGTGAGTTTTCCTCCATGTAAAATTGGATTAAAACAATCCCGGATAGCAGTTTGTGCCACTTTATATTCCAGCATGGAAATATTAGATCTAATACGAAGTTTAGTATTGGGATAACTTTCCAATTGTAATTTTGGTTCCCATCCAGGTTCCCCATTTGGAAAGAAAATGGGATATGTCACTGGATCTAAATTACAGCTTAATATATTGATGTTGATAAATGGTTGTTCTTCATTGCGTGGATATATTCTAATATCCCGCTGAAAAGGTGGTTCACCATCTTCATTTTTAAACACCATGGCAACCTCATTTACTGTAGGTAAATTATATCTTCTTTGATCAGTGTTTCGATCTCTTTTTAACACCATATTTACTCTTGGTGTAGGCAATTGATGTCTTTCAGCATGTTCCTGTTGTTCTTTTTCAAGCTGTGCTAATTGTTTGTATGCTTGACTATATGGTTTTTTTTGCATAATTTTATCCAGCTGTTCAAAGACTATGCGCAAACACTGTTTATTTTCTGGAAGTGTCATTCTTTGTTCCACAGCTTCCATTGTATCTAAGACATATAACTGTGCAAATTTCCTTTGCTCTCCTTCTTGTGGGTGTAAATGTGAAGTTCGGTGGTAAATTTGACCTTGAACTCTAAAACAGTAAGGACCATGTCCTGGTACATTTTCTGCTAATGTTGCACCCATTGAAGCAAATGAAATTGCACTGTTATAAAACTTTATCTTTTGTTTGAAATTATTATAATTTGGAAATGTTGGATCGCTCATAATGCAGTCTAAATAATATGGAAATGGGTGTCTTAGTGGAAGTTTCACCTTTCCTTTCTGACAGCAACTAATGACATTTCCGTCAGTAGGTCTTTCCTTTATAAAATGATAGGCCCCACAAAACTGACAAACCCACAATAATGAGTATCTACTTGTACTGCAGTAGTAAACACATTGTCATGCATTTCTTCAACATATATCAGACCCACTTTCTATATGTACATGTGTTTCTTGTGTGTCTACATTTAAGTCATTCTGCAAAATAGAATCATTGGACAATGGTTCACAGAGATGTTTTTGTTTACTTTTATGTTTCTTGGAAGCCCCAACACACTCACTTGCGGCTTTCTTACTCATCTTTCTTTTATTTAAAAGTCTCTGTCGATCTTCTTCTCGCAAGCGTTGTGAAGTTTCCGGTGTCTGAGCATCTCTCCACCTTTGCTTCCTTTCCCTTGCCAATCTTTTTTTGCGTTCAATTTTGTCTTCTCCATTCTCCGCCATTTTAATCTGTAATTGTAAATAGAGATGTAATTATTGTTTGTTCTTTGTTTTGTATACATTTTTTTTCCATTTTGTACTGTTCCATTAAAGTAGATGAATAAACTAATCAAGCATTTTAAAATGTTGCACTTTAGAATGAAAGAAATGAAACCATTTTTCAAAGTATTTTATTGACATGTATTAAATAGGAAATAGCTGCACATATCTATCTATATTTATATTATTATCCTTCAATTCCATTCCTTTTTGATCGAATTCACTGCATACCATCAATTTCTTTTTTTTGCAAGTGTTGTAAGCTTCTTATTTTTTTTAACTATTATTATTAATTAGTATTGTCTTTTCAACTTTTTTCAAGTTATGACTAAATATCATACGTTAATGACTCAATAAGTACTCTCCATTTTACCAAATCTAATATAGCCTTTTTCTATGCATCACTACAAAATTAAATTTTATACTTGTGAAGATGATGTTGATGTTGTTCAAAGGCTGCAAACGTCACGCTGTGTGTTGATTCCCTTGCAGATCCAAAGAAACTGTATAATCAAATTGAGAATATTTTTAATCTTTTGCTTCATCGATATCATTAAATGAACATCAACAGACATATATTTGGCTACATTAAAAACCTAAAAGCATATTTTTTAATATCTTGCTTTAGTAATATAATTAAAATTCTGTACCTGTCAAAATTATCCTTATGATGTTCAATGTGTCCAAACGTCACTATCTCTGTTCATTCAGCTACAGTTCACTGCAATTATACAAAATAGTAAAATTAATGTATATGTTGCTTCATCTGTATCAACCAATGAGGCTTAACATACATATTTTTGCATAGATTAAAAACATGAATAAATATATCAATCAATCAGCATGAACACACATATGTAAGCATAGATTATAAACATACACTCAATATTACTATTAGTCTTTAAATAAGACTCAATTAATGTGTATTAATCTTAAATTAATGTCTGACTAAATATAACGTCAAGACGTAAGCATGAGTCTATTCCCTTTTTTTTTGTTTGAGGGGTATTTTAAAATGAGTATGTTACAACTGAATTATTAAAATAATGTACATTACTAATGAAATAAGAATCAATTAATGTTCATTAATATTAAAGTAATGTGTGACTAAATCTAACATCAAGATGTAAGCATGAGTATATAGCCTTTTTTTTGCTTTATTTTATACTAAATATATATAAGAACTGAATTATTTAAATAATGTACATTAATAATTAATTAATCAACGTGTTCCTTTTTTTATGCACATTCTTAAACGTTAACCTTTTTTGATATTAATGATTAGTAATGATTAATTAATTAAATAAAGTACATTATAAATTTTATTTACAATTCTTTCACACAGGTAATCACGATATCTAACAAATTAATTATTAAATTAATGTACATTAATAATTAATGAATCAATGTGTTGCTTTTTTATTCACATTCTTAAACGTTAACTAATTTTGATATTAATGATTAATTAATGTACATTATGAATGTTATTAACAATTGTTTCACACAGGTAAGCACAATATTATTTTTCTATTAATTAAATTTACTATTTTTTATTTATTAAGTAAGTACCAATTTACTAATTAATAATTATAAATGATATTTACCTTTTTAATGTAATATTGCTGAAGCAGTATCCTGAAGAGCTAACAATCTCTTGAGATTTTCCGGCATCAGAAAACATCCAGTCAGACTGTCATCACCTGAGGAGAAAGTGTGTTCTGTGTCAAGTGTGCCCTATATATAGGCTTTGTGCGCAAGAGAAATGCATTGTTTTAGGCGGGAAATCCGCTGTTCCGTGAGACAAATGCATTGTTTTAGGCAGGAAATCCTATGTGGCGCGAGATAAAGGCGGGAAATCTGTGTTAATGCATAAATCTGTATTTGCGTTTCGTAAAATGTACTCGCTACTGTCTTTTTTTTACTCATTGTGCGGTTATTGCGCATCCTTTGTCTCGTTGTTTTTCGAACACATACGTCTGTGGCTGTGTTTTACGCAGTTCGCAGTAGTATAGCCTCGTTTTCATTTTTTTCGGCGGCCATTTTTTTCTCGCTTAGCCGATTTTCGATCTTTGTAACTCGTCTAAATCAATGTAAATTGGAGTTCCAACTCACTCCCAGACGTCCTGCCTGGTTCCCCATGCTGTAAGTGACCTTTTTTTTTATTTTTTTGTGTGTATTTAATGTTTTTTAATTGTTTTGGTTCTGCCGCTTATCTCGTAATATTTTTCATCTCGTATTTTTTTTCTAACTCCTGCATCTTGTGTAAAAAAGTGCTACGGTTTAACGGCTCGCCTCGCTATGCGAGGCTCGCCTGCAATGAGCGCCTGCGGTGCTCGTTGCCAAAGTGCTACGGTTTAACAGAAACTGCTACGGTTTAACGGCTCGCCTCACTGTCCGAGGCTCGCCAGGCGATGAGCGCCTGCGGCGCTCATCGCAAAGTCGTACGATCGGCAAAGTGGTACGGTTTAACGGCTCGCCTCGCTGCGCGATGAGCAACTTTGGATGGACAATTATAATATGTGATAAAGAGCAACATACAGTAAATTATATGGAGAGACTATGTGGAGCAATATTGGAGGTTTTCAGAGGATTTATATCCACTATACCCAGTTATAAAGCAATACGAGAGAGGTAAATAAATAACCTGTAGTGATAGTGTTCTTGAGTGTGGAGAGCAGTGATAGGTTCTTGTAGAATCCAGAGGTTGTGTCCTTCTTATATTGTGAAGGGGTCATCATTTCCTTGAGTTATTTCAAGATTAGAGTTCCATGTTTAAACAAAATGGTTGATCTTCTTGTAGTTGAGTAACTTTACATATCTATCTTACTGCTATCTTCCAACACTACTCTGATGCCACCACTCCTGGTGGGTATAGGCAGAAAACTGTAGATGAAGACTCATATCTGTCTTTGTTCCCTAAGATTGGTTCTCAATATGGTCCTGTGAGCATGGTGTACTTGGGGCCACGTCCTGTTGTGATATTGAATGGCTATGAAGTGGTGCGGGAGGCTCTTATTGAGAATGGAGAAGTGTTTGGAAGCCGAGGGATCCTTCCACTGGCTGAAATTGTTTTCAAAGGCCATGGTAAGTGGTAGACGTAATAAGTGTTACACCAGTGGACAATGGTGGTATTTGGGGAAATGATTGCTAGGGAGAGGAAAGTGAGTCGAAAAATTGTGACGGTTAATAGTGGAAGAGAGGAGGTGGGTTTAGAATGAAGGGGTCGGTGGAAGATGTGGGAAGTGAGTCATGAAGTGAGGAAGTAAGGAACGATTAAGTTGGAAGGGTATACAGAAGGTGGAAAGTATATTATATAGAGAAAGACTGCAAAACAGCAGTAGAGTAAGGAGGACAGCATTGCAGAACAATGGTAGGATGTATGGAGAAGAGAAAAATAGGATTGCAGATGGAGAGTAGAAGAGATTAAGGTACAAGAAGACTGTTGATAGAAATATCAGAGGATTGTAGATAAAGACAGAAGGCAAGTGTAAATAGGGTAGAAGAGAAGAAGGCTGTAGATGGAAACTGTAAAATAGGCCTGTAGATACAGGGTTTGGAGGAGGGGACTGTAGAAACAAAAAGTGAGAGAAGAGTATGGTAGAGAGAGAAATTGGAAGAAGATAGCCAAGGTAAAGGGGAGGGGAAGTAAAGAGAGAGAGACCAGGACAAGAGGACAGTAGAGAGAGAATAAGTAAGAGAATTGTACTATAGAGAGGGAGATAATGCATGTGAGGAGACATTTTCAATAAAGAGGGAGGAAATTAAATGAACTGTAGATAGATAGAGAGGGATTTGGAATATAGTGGAGGAAAGAAAGACAATTAGAGAGACTGAGTAAGTAACAGGTAGAAGGTGTGCCAGTGAGGATGAAGAGGACCATGACAGATTGAAAATGAGGGGAGGAGGAAGTGATGCAGTGAGAGAGAAAGGAAGGTGAGGGTGGGAATGGAGGTGGGAAAGGGAATCAGGTACAGAGTGTAAGACAGAGAGAATGAGGCAGAATGGACTAAGAAGGACAAGAAATTAGGATAAGGGGATAATAATAAAAGGGGCCAGCAGAAGAGGGGACTGCAGGACAAATAAGGGCTAGGGAAGGTTGGAATAAATTAGAAAATGGGGGGGGGGGGGGGTTTAGGCAGATACATTTATGGGAGCCCACATGGCTGCCAGCCTTTGGTTTCCCATTGGTCTAGTCATGAGTTTTATTTGCATCTGAAAACTCCTAGCTTTATTTTGTAAGATATCTGGGAATAACATTCTGGGTAAAGTTTACACCTTTTTTGATTGTGTGCTATATTCCTGAAATAATGCATGGCAATCTCCATATACCCTCTATAGGGGTACTTTTCAGTAATGGGGAACGCTGGAAGCAGATTCGACGGTTCTCCCTCAGCACGTTAAGGAATTTTGGGATGGGAAAGAGGAGTGTGGAGGAACGAGTGCAGGAAGAGGCTCGGTGTCTAGGAGAGGAATTTGAGAGAAGGAAAGGTCTGGTGACCTCTTCATATATTTATGTTGATTTCTTTTCTTTCTATCTTTCTTTTACGTGCTTTTCTCTCTCTTGTTTTCTCTTTCTTTTGTTCTCTCACATTCTTGTTTTCTATCTCTTTTGTTCTTTTCTTTGTGTAAGTGTGTCTACCCCTTTCTCTCTCTTTCTCAAGCTCTTTCTCTCCATGTATATGTCTCTTACTTTCTCTCTTTCTCTCTGTCTCTCTTTCTCACTCTTTCTTTCTTTCTATCTCTTTTTTAGACCATCTCTTTCTTGCTGTCAGTCTTTTTTTCTGTCGCTATGTCTCCTCCTCTGTGTCTCTCTTTCTACCACTTTCTCTCTGTCTGACTTTCACTTTGCCTCTCTATCTTTTTGTTTGTTCCGCCACACTAGCTAAGGTATAACCTCTTGTGTGTAACAGATGTCCCTTTTGACCCCACATTCCTTCTGAGCTTGGCAGTCTCCAATGTTATCTGCTCTATTGTATTTGGGGATCGTTTTGACTATGAAGACAAGAAATTTCTGTCCATGTTGGCCTTGATGAAGGAGACCTTCCAGATTTTGACCTCACCCTGGGCTCAGGTAAGTGGCAAAAAGAGGTACACCTTCATCCAGATGACACAAAACAGATGGTGATCAACATAATCAGAGACCTTCCCAGCATCTCCTTAAAGTTGGCCTTGATTCAGAGGGGGTAATGTTGAAACTTTAGTCTATTCTATGCAATGTTGATGTCATCAAGATGACATTCACACTATCCCCACACAATTAATGTTACCTCATTGTCACAACAATGGGCTCAGTACACCCCTAATTCTCCTACTATAGCTTATAAGACAGGTTGTGACTTTATATTCATCTCCGCACCCAGCCAGATTAGAACATCATTCATGGAGAAAGAAGAAATCAGATCAACACCATTGCTTAGTTCAGAGCAGACAAACCAGTTGATTATTATCATAGATTTTTCAAGCACATAAAGATCTTACCCACACCCCTTATACTCCCTGTTAGAGGAGGTCTGAATTCTTAGTGTGACCTCCTCAACCCATCACCAGCCACAACCCCCCACCCTTTGCCTGATACACAAGAGCTGGGGTCATCTTGCTAGCTCACCAATATTCCACACCTGTGTTCATCCTGAGGCCTGCAGGGAGGGGGATAGAGGGCATTCAAAACTCCAGGTCAGAGACCAGAGACCTGGCAAGTTGCTGTATCTAGTTATACAATAGTTATTTGCTTATATGTGCTATTGGGGTAGGAAAAAACCTAGGATAAAAGTCTGTGTATTACAACATACATTTTTTATACATTATACTTAAAATGAAAAACACCTCTCAGTCCTTAGACCACATCCCATGTCCATCTTGATAGCCTTTAATTTTAGCAACCAGATGTGATAGAGTCCAAAACAATAGAGTTATTTGTGGGGTGCAGGGGGGTTCCATCCTGGCCCTAAAATCAGTCATGACACTCATTCATTGGATATAATCCTCATTCTGCTTCTGATAACAAGCATCTGACCTGTATAGTATGTTAATATCTCTATTTCCTTTCTACAGGTGTTTGGCCTTGCCCCCAATATCCTGAAGCATCTACCGGGTTCTCATCGTACTGTGTTCAATAATTTCTCCAAGTTAAGAGAGTATGTGATGGAGAAAGTCAAAGCCCATGAGGAGACACTAGATGTAAACTATCCAAGAGATTACATAGACTGCTTTCTTATAAAAATGAATGAGGTAACAGCATAAAAAACATAAATTTGTACTAAAGTTATCAGAACCCCCGCATTTATTTTGTGAACTGAATTATTATTATTACTATTATTATTATTATTATTACTACTATTATTATTATTATTATTATCGTTACCGTTTTATTTGTAACGCTCCAACATATTCAGTAGCACTATAGATAAGTTGTGATCAAGGCAAAACTATATTTACACATTACAAAAGATGGAGGGCCCTGTCTTTGACCTTAGAATCCGGTATCCATAGAACTTTCTCCAAAGCACATTGCAAGACTGAAAACTCGCAGACTTACAATCTAAAGGTACTAACATAATGGGACACAGTTGGAAAGTGCCAAGTGGACAACAAAAGACAATTATATAAGAGAGCACTTCTTCATAAATATGCTTGTTTGTAGAAATTATTTGTAGTATTTGATACATAAGTAAAATAATCATTATACATAAGGTACATTATACATAAGTGAGAGCCAACTTAATGTATAAAACATTACACAATAATATCCTTTGAGTCTACATAGGTTTCCTTAGATACTGTAATTACTGAAGAAGACTTCCTTAGCAGAAAACTCTAATACTTTGCAAGTTATGATAAACAGATATTAACTTAAATAGATGTTAACCCTAGTAACTTCAGTTTGTGATCCCCAGGAAAAAGCCAACTCAAATACAGAATTTAACTATGAAAACCTTTTTATGACCCTGATCAACTTGTTCTTTGCCGGAACAGAGACCACCAGCTCAACACTGAGATATGGGATTCTGATTCTCCTCCGATATCCGCATGTTGAAAGTAGGTAGTACTGCCATGATTCTAACAATAGAAGTATAATTTAACCAATCTCCATGTATGCAAACCATTCAATGTACCATTAATGGCACAGTATAAAGATTGTTGTTGAAAGTTGGGTTTTAAATCATTATAACTAATCCAATGGATTTGGGAAAGTCTAAATGTACTATCTGCAGATCCTGTGATCGGAAGGGAGAGTCTTCTTTCTTTATTAAAGTTGTAAGACCAACCTGTAATAAATAATCCATATTGTTAGACTTTCTAACATGGAGCCCGATTCAATTGAGCAATCGTAAGTTACCGGAGTTACGATTGCTTGAATCGCAAATCGCTATTCAATTGCTCCAATTCCCCAAGCCTGCAAATGGTTTCACACCCGTAAACGGAAAATGTAGGAGAAAATAATACGAGTGCTAGAGAGGACCCGCAAGGGGGTTTAACCCCTGTCTGCAGCACTGTAAAACGCAAATACAAATCAATACTGCACTGTAAATAACAGGGACAGTGATGACAGACAGAATTAAGTGCACAACAGTCTCAAGCTCGCAAATCGGCAGTAAAAAAGAAATAGATTTTTATGCTTCATTTCGGGGTTATATCGATCTCTGCAATTAATGATTTAATACATTTCTGGCCTCCCACATGGACTTGAACAGTATTGGCATTCATTTTTATAATTTTGTATTTTGAGGGTTTGCGTGTCCCATTGCATATCGGACCCCCAAATTTTAATTGATTGACATGTAAACTCCATGTTTTACTCCGGTAATGATGGCGGTCTCATTTTCTATTGGCTGTTTCAAAATGGGTGGTTACGGCCTTGCTTAGTTGATCATATTCCCGCCTTGAACTGCTATGGACGAGTGCATGGTTTACGGAGTCGGCTATCGGCCCATAACTTTCGGCCTGTATCCGCAGACATACGGCCTGTATCCCGTGAGATGCGGGCTTGCAATTGAATCGGGCTCTTGGTATTTACATCAAAGAAAGGTTTTTCAGTTCTTATTGTTTTGGTTCTGTTTTATAATTCCTTAAGTGGTTCCTTACTGTATCTGCTGTAGAAGGCTTATGTAATAGAGTAAGATCTTAAAACAAAATTCCTTGGACTATAAGCCAGGGTGACTATTTTTGTTGCTGTTACTTTCTCACAGAGAAAATTCATGAGGAGATTAATCGAGTGATTGGGCAGAGCAGGTGCCCATCGATGGAGGACCGGAGCAAAATGCCATACACCGATGCAGTAATTCACGAGATCCAGAGGTTCTCAGATATTGCCCCCTTTGGGCTCCCACATGCCACTACCCAGGATATAAAGTTGAGAGGTTACCACATTCCTAAGGTCAGTGCTCTAGTCTCCCAATACAGAACTCATTGCCTGTCTGCAGCCCATCTTTATCAACTAGGGTATTCTGTATCCACTCCTCTCTACAAATATACCGAAGCTTACTAAAACCCCTTCTAAATAGACCATATGAAGGAACATCCCCCTTACTGCTATATGAAACATTGTTTTTCTAGAGCCCTTTCTTGTCCCAATATATCAAACAATTGAAGGAAACAAATGCCATGTTACTGTATATATGCATCCATGTGCCCTACCAGAAAACCACGGCTACATTCTCCATGTCTATGGCAACTCACAAGTGTTTTATCTAGACTCATGATACTTCCAAACTGGCCTGCATCACTTCCTGAAGGTTGTGTCGACCTCCTCGACTTACTCCAAGAGAATAAGAAAGATCTTGAACTAGTAAACTAGGAAGATGTTGAGTTGTAAGATTGAAGAGATAAGGAGATGCTCAAAAGAGAAAGTCTATCTCTGAAACAGGAAGAGCTTGGATGTATATTGCTGCTAATGTGGGGTTACATTGTCTTCTTTTCTAGGGCACTACTGTGTTCCCTATGTTAACTACTGTACTAAAGGACCCCCGATTCTTCAATGACCCAGAGAAGTTTGACGTGAGTCATTTCTACAGTGAGGATGGAGGAGTTAAAAAGATTGATGCCTTCATACCATTTTCCATAGGTAATTATTAATCTTACTATTTATGTGGAGTTTATAGACAATAACTGGGAAGTTTCAGTATCAACTTGACATTATAGCGTTTAATGCTGAAGGTAACCACAGTGAAACAAATCTAAACAGACTATATTCATGAGTCTGCATCCTTCATAAATGTTCTCCTATTCTTCCTTTTACCCTGTATTACTTAACCCATCCCTGTAACTCCTCAAATCTTTCTAAACCTTTCTTTATCCACCCCCAGGGAAAAGAATCTGCCTTGGTGAGGGCTTGGCTCGCATGGAGCTCTTCCTGTTCTTCACCTCCATCCTACAGAGGTTCAACCTAAAATCCCACATGGATCCTGAAGACATAGATATCAGCCCTCAGCCATTCAGTGCTGGCAACTTTCCTCGGCATTACACATTCTACGTTGAATGTATGCTAGCAGATTAACACAACTTCTATGCAAGACTAAGATCTGTTGGACAACTGACAATAAGACTGTTTGGAAGCTTTGGCAACCTTATACTTAATAAGCCTATACTGGTTCATTAAAATTTGAGACTGACTTGCTTTATTGGTATGTAGTACTAATAGATGTTCCAACTATATATATAGGTAGAGATAGGTTTTCAGAGAAAGTTTGAAGTGAAGAGTAGGGTGAAGCTGGCTCATTTAGAAAATCCCATAAGGTGGAGACCGGAACATAAGGAAGTGATAATGGGTAATGAGAAGTTTATTTAGTGGGCAGAACATAGGGGTGGACTGCTCTAAAATAAGATCTGAGATGTAGAACACTTTTCATTTTTGGAGGCTCTTTAGACGAGCGTCAGTATTTTATATTTTATTCTAGAAGACAGTTAAACCCAGTGGAGGAATTGGCAGAGCGAAAAAGTCGAGGAGAAATTACTCTTCAGATAGAGTCTAGATAGGCATTTTACATGAGTAGAATGGGCAGTTTCTAGTAAGGATACGACTGGTTAGGAGTGAGATACAGTAATGGATGCAGGAAATAAATGTGTAAAGTAGGATTAGGATTATAAAAAATATGCGTTTTGGAGATATTTCACAGGTGAAAATGGAGTTTGTGTCAGAAGAAAAAGGTTAAAGCTCTTCTTTGGACACTTTGGGGATGGGAATCTGGAACATAAACATGTTATTGCATTGAGGCATATAAAGAGGTCAGCGGTTGGTTCTGTATTTATACTGGTATAATTGTGGTGACAAATAAATCACAAGCTTACACAATCACACAACAGGCATAGGGGCTACGAGTGAAACTCTCTTGCAGTAGCAAAAATCTTATAAGGATAAGTGCTAATTCAGACCTTCTTTTAATACTGTAGACTGAAGAGACATTTCATTGACAAACAAGCAGCCTTATTAAATTGCGATTCGGTAAATTTAAAAGGGCTCTATTTAAGCACATAGCATATTTTATTTACAGAAGTTTTTAGTTAGTGAAGACCTTGCTTTTGGATAGAAGTTCACTAACTAAAAACTTCTGTAAAAAAAATATGCTGTGTGCTTATATAAAGCCCTTTTAAATTTACTGAATCGCAATTTAATAAGGCTGAAGGTTCCTCCAAGGTGGCTAATCCTATAAGACATAAGAAAACTCTGCCTAGTTGGCCTAATGGTTAATGGGAGCAGCTATGGGAAAGGGTTTTGGGGAGGGCCACTGAGTGAGTTGGTATCGGGTGGCAGAGCAAAGTCTGTTTTTCCTACCCTTTTGGGGGCTACCTAACTTTTTTTGCTCCAGGGCATTCCAATTTCTAGCTCTGCTTCTGTTAGTGATATAAGAAATGGGGCAGCTACACTTTCTATCTCACTTTACTTTTTAACTCAGTTTTGTTGCTCCATTTTTAGCACTGTTTTTCATCTCCTGTTGTAGATCTGTTCTTAAACATTTGTCAGCCCATGTTAGATGTCATTGTCATCTTCTCTTCTGCACCATTACTTATATCACTAACAGTGGCCAAGCTAGAGAATGGAGTGCCACGGTGCAAAAAAAAAGTTTGGGCACCCTTGACGGATGAGGGCTGGGGTGGGGACCCTGTGGGCTTGCAATGCACCACCTGTACGACTGGTAGCTCCATCCCTGATGTACATCTAGTTAACAAAGTCCATGTGCACTTGTTTTTACTTTTATTTAGTTGTAACACTCCAATATATGAAGTAGTACTATGCATGGGGTATAATACACACATAAAAATATTATTATAAGTGTATAAAGAATTGGGGAGCCCAGCCTTTAAACTAACAATAGATGTGCATTGATAGTTTTGGATGTGATTGATACCAGATGAGGTAAGGTGGAGGATGGAAGTGGAAGATGAGAACAAAATGGCTGCAGTAAGATATAATCATTTTAAGCATTCATTTGTAATTTAGCTGAGGGATTGATTATGTTGATGTGGATATTAGAGTATGGTTTACACTTCTTCACCTAGTACTCAGAAAATATAACATCTTGGAGATGTGATCATGGTCAAACACTATAATCCACTGAACTTACTTCCCATCATGGCCACCTACTCGCATTATAGTAACATTCTGTCATCCACTTCACCTACTACCCATCATGGTCACACGCCACTATCTTGTGCAATTACCGTAACTCATGGTCATACATCTTCTTCTACTTCGCTAACCACCTGTCAGGGTCACACATTACCATCTACTTCTTCTGTACTTACCAGCCATCATGGTAAAACAACTAGATCTTCAGTACTTACCACCCATAATGGTCACACACTGTCATTTACTGTACTTACTATCCATCATGGTCATGCCCTGCCACCTTCAGTATCTTTTATATCCTTCAGACACTGGGTGTCACTGTTAGATTTGTTTTATTTTAGGCTTTATTTTTTTCTAAATGTTTCAACCACTAGATGTCCCACTTAGGACATTTTTAAATTCCAGCTATATCCCCACATTCTGTGTTACTAAATTACTAAAGGGATCATATAATATAGGAAGTGATGTAATGCAACCAGAGCTGTAGTAACAAGAAGTAATGTAATTTAGCCCCCAAAAACAAGTATATATTTTTTTAATTATTCCATAGAAGAACGCCATTACATATTCAAATCCATCGTTATCCACATCCATTGTTTTATGAATACTCTGTAAAAAGGAAAACAAGTTTATTGATTTCATAGGGTTGTTCAGTGAAGTTTCAAATAGTTAACTCTTTGTGTGTACGTGCTATTTAGTCATATTTTTGACATTTATTTAGTAGCATTGTACCTTGCGTGATAAAAGAAAATCGTTTTTTTACTTACTACACCAGTAGGTCTTATTTTGCTATCCTCTATTATTTGCACACTGCCATCTACTTCACTTTCCATTCATAATCACACACTGCCAACTGCTCATCATTCATCATGGTGACCCATTACCATTTACTCTACTTACCATTTTATTATAGTCTTACACTGCCATCTACTGTACTTACCATCTATCATGGTCAATCTATTGCACTTACCATCTATTATAATCATACTCTGCCAACTGCTCATCATTCATTATGGTGACCCGCTACTATTTACTATACTTATCATTCATTATAGTATTATACTCCCATCTACCGTATCTACCGTCCATCATGGTCCAACACTTGCATCTACTGCAATTACCATCCATCAGCGTCACACACTGTCATCTACTGCACTTACCTGCCATCTTGGTCAAACATTGCCATCAACTATCACATATCTAGTTCTCAGCAGCGCGACCTTGCCAAAATCCGTTGGTAACGCAACGTTAAAACTGCGGGCTCGCGAAGCTACTGTGCACCGCAACTGCGGACCTTGCGAAGCGAGGGCCGCGTTTGCTGCCAGGCAAGGATGCCGAAGATGCTCCTTGCGCTGGTAGAGGTGAGCGCCATAGGCGCTCATCCCTACAACCCGGTACGACTTAGGCAGGGAGCACCGAAGGCGTTTACTGTGCTGGTGGAGATGAGCGCCATACCTACATCCCGCAGAACTACACATCAACAGAAAACTCAAATACACAATTCATAGTGCGAGACCCGTAGAACTTTAAAAAAAGCGCTTCAAAATAATTACGGCCCATAACACTTACAAAAGGAAACTCGAACTTAGAAAAAAAAAAATACAAACTTACCGGCCAAACCACGCACCGCGAAAAAACAGGAAAAACACACAAAATACGTTACATGCAAATTCAAGTCAAATTTCAAGACTTTCGCCACTCGAAAATCCCCTAAGAGAGAGAAAAAATGTCAGCCAAAAACAAAACGAGGCTACACGACCCCTAAGCACGCACAACACCGCCAGGCACATATGACTTTCACACAGAACCATACGAGCTACAAAATACACTATTAGGAAAGGCGCAAAATGCTCCACGCCCGCGTAAAACATACACAACACTAACTGCAAACTAATAACATTACCATTACAAAATGAGGAACTACACAGCTAAACAAACGGCCTTCCCTCGCGCACGCAGCCTATTTACACTACACACTGCACACATTGCTGACACACCTCAGATCACCAACACTGCAAATCTACCTTGTATGCTGCAGGAACATCAAAACAGATTGTTAGTTCTTCAGTACAATGCTTCCTGCATATATTAATTACAAATAGGTAAAGTATATTAATTTTTTTTTTTTTTATAATACTTTATTTTTTCTCGTTTTTCTCTAACAAACATCAAAAACATAACAAAACAATCATACATTCCAGAGGTATCAATAATTCAACAGTTTAGCAATTGCATATGTATAAATACACTGTTAAAATCTCCTCCCTCCCATCTCTTCGAATACCAATTTTTATGTAATATCTTGTACTCCTGATGGGAAGGCAATTCCCTAATAGCAAGGTCACTTAACTTGATACCTCCAACAAGCATACAAAGGAACTGGCACTACTCTCAATATAGTTAACAGTTTAGCACAGAAATCATGTGCTTCTGGGGAGACTCGGGTGAAGAAGGAAAACAAAAAAAAAAATATCTTTCCTCTTCCCTTAGACCCTCCCCCCCTCCCTCCCCCCACTCCAATAGGAGCAGAGAAGAGAAAAGAAAAGGAAGGGAGAAAGAGAGACGGAGAAAAGCAAACAGAAAGAGGAAATCTGATTTAACAGCAAAGGCATATAACACCAATAATAACCAATTATCAAACATAATTTCTCATATATTAACCTTTCTATTGCAATATCTATCCCAAACAGACCATCTGTCTAGTCCTTTTCTTCCAGTTCGCTTGATCGAGCTCTCTCCTTGGACTTCAAACTTTCTATTTCTTATAACACAATTTATAATTTGTTGAAGAGATGGGGAGAGCTCTGATTTCCAATATTTCACAATATACATTTTAATAACCAAAAGAATATGAGAGACCAGGAGGTAGACTTTTGGAAAAGTCTCCATTATGTTTATATGTAATTGGAGCAGCTCTGGAACAAAAGAAACTCTACCTCACATATGTCCTCAATCAGATATGTACAAGCTCTCCAAAAAGGCTTTATTTTTGTACAGTTCCACCAAGCATGGAGTGAATCACTGTTC
Organism: Discoglossus pictus; assembly: GCA_027410445.1. Lineage (NCBI taxonomy): Eukaryota > Metazoa > Chordata > Amphibia > Anura > Alytidae > Discoglossus > Discoglossus pictus. Next base: position 64,272,142 of record CM050170.1, read on the forward strand.
AATGTAGTTACTAGAGCAGGAAGAGATTTTTACGGTTTTTAGAGCCTTCTCCCATTTATCTCCGTCCATTAATATATGTAGATCTTTCTGCCACTCCGACATACCTTTCGTTGGATTTACTTTATCCTGTGGCATTAGAATCTTATGACATCTTGAAATTCTATGCGGTAACGCCTTCTGATATAGCATACTTTCAAAGTCAGTCATCAAATAGCTAATCTTTTTACCATATCCCTTTGCTTTCACCAAGGATTGTAGAGATCTAAATGCCAACCATTGGTTGTTCTTAAGTTTATATTTTTGTTTCAAGTTAGACCAGGATAGTTGGACACCAGAGGCGTAGAGATCATCTATAAGGGATATTCCCTACAATTTCCACCCACCTATTAAGTCAACATTGAACGGTGATAAGAGACACTCTATAGGGGCACCTAACGAAGGATACATTGAAAGATTCAATTTATCTCTATTTGTCACCCAGAATGTTAACAATGTTCTTACTCCTCTGGGTAGCCGTTCACTCTTGACATCATTTAACCCATCAATCCACAGCAATGAATTAGGAGTGTCTATTTTTAATATATCATATTCTAAGGACTTCCAACCTGGATTAATGGCAGGAGTACTCCATATCATAATTTGAGAGAGGACAATAGCATTATATATATCTCTTATAGAGGGTGATGCCAATCCACCCCTAAGCATGGGTCTTTTGGTAATTGAGGGAGGGATTCTAGTTCTTTTACCACCCAAAATAAATACATCTATACTTCTTTGCAGTTTAACAATCCAATATTTTGGCGGAACTTCCGGAATTGTTCTAAGGATATAAGTAATTTTAGGGATCAATATCGTCTTACTAATTGCGATTCTAGCTGACCATGAAAATTTTACATCTTTCCACTCTAAGAGGATTTTCTGAATCTGTTTCCATATCTTTTCTAGATTAGCCTTCAAAATCTTATTAACCTTGAAGGATAGGTCTATACCCAGATGACTTATTTTATTAGAGTTTCATTTAAAATTAAATGAGCTTTTTAAACTTGTAATTTCTTCAAAGGAGAGATCTCTCCATATAATATCTGATTTCTCATGGTTGACCTTATAATAAGAAAGTCTTCCAAATTCTTTAAAGATGATGTCAAGAGCTCCCAAAGATTGGATAGGGTTCTTCAGAATAACTTCAGATCATCTGCATATATAGCAATTTTATACTCTTTAAGACCAACTTTTACTCCCTCAATATCCTTTGCTTCCCTTATTTTCAATAGAAGAGGCTCTACATAAAGATTAAATAATATGGGAGACAAAGGACAGCCCTGCCTTGTTAAATTTTTTATGGGAAAAAAAGATGTTTCATAATTAGGCCCACTAATCTTAGCTGTAGGGTTAATATAAAGAGCCATAATTGCTTTAGAAGCAAATTCCTCTAGTCCATAACTTTCCAAGGCAATTTTAAGGAAGTCCCAGCTGACTTTGTCGAAGGCTTTCTCTGCATCTATCGACCGATCCAAACTGGGGCCCCCATCACTCATCCCTATAGAGAGAATATCTATCAATGTTCTTATATTATCCCCTCCTTGTCGGGACTTAACAAATCCTGTCTGCTCTGAATTAAACAACTGCGGGATTAAAGGGATCAAACGATTAGTTAACACCTTAGAATATATTTTTAGATCGTAATTAATAAGAGAGATAGGTCTATAGCTCTTCCTATCTTCCGGGTCTTTTCCTTTTTTTAGTATATTTATAATTTTTGCTTCAGTTAACTCCTCTCTAATAGAGATGTCCCGAATAGTTCGCCGGCGGACTGTTCCCGGCGAACATAGCATGTTCGCGTTCGCGGCGAACTGCCAACATATGCGATATTCGACCCGCCCCCTATACTTTATCATTGAGCAAACTTTGACCCTGCATGTCACAGTCAGCAGACACATTCCAGCCAATCAGCAGCATACACTCCCTTCCAGAGCCTTCTAACTCATGGACAGCAGCCATTTTGGAATCATAACTAACTTGCAGTCTTACTGAGAGGAGGCTGAGTGTAGGTGATACTGCATCAATAGGGAAAACCATAGCTAGGCTACTGTACACAGTGTGCAATACAGTCCTGAAGGACTCTATTGATCTCTGCTGCAAGGACACCCCTGTGTCTCTTCCCCCCCTTATCATCATCCTCCCCTCACCTTAGCACCCAACCCTAACACCCCTCACACTTATCCATAACACCTAACCCTAACACCTAACCCTAACACCCCTCACACTTATCCCTAACACCTAACCCTAACACCTAACCCTAACACCCCTTACACTTATCCCTAACACCCCTCACCCTAACCCTAACACCCCTCACACTTATCCCTAACACCCCTCACCCAAACCCTAACACCCCTCACACTTATCCCTAAAACCCCTCACCCTAACCCTAACACCCCTCACACTTAACCCTAACACCTAACCCTAACACCTAACCCTAACACCCCTTACACTTATCCCTAACACCCCTCACCCTAACCCTAACACCGCTCACACTTATCCCTAACACCCCTCACCCTAACACCTAACCCCCTCACCCTTATCCCTAACACCCCTTACCCTAACACCCCTCACACTTATCCCTAACACCCCTAACCCTAACACCCCTTACACTTATCCCTAACACCCCTCACCCTAACCCTAACACCGCTCACACTTATCCCTAACACCCCTCACCCTAACACCTAACCCCCTCACCCTTATCCCTAACACCCCTTACCCTAACAACCCTCACACTTATCCCTAACACCCCTAACCCTAACACCCCTCACACTTATCCCTAACACCCTTCACCCTAACCCTAACACCCCTCACCCTTATCTCTAACACCTAACCCTAACACCTAACCCTAACACCCCTTACACTTATCCCTAACACCCCTCACCCTAACCCTAACACCCCTCACACTTATCCCTAACACCTAACCCTAACAACTAACCCTAACACCCCTTACACCTATCCCTAACACCCCTCACCCTAACCCTAACAACCCTCACACTTATCCCTAACACCTAACCCTAACCCTAACACCCCTCACACTTATCCCTAACACCCCTCACCCTAACCCTAACACCCCTCACACTTATTCCTAACACCCCTCACCCTAACCTTAACACCCCTCACACTTATCCCTAACACCCCTCACCCTAACACAAATCCCTAACTCCCCTCACCCTAACACCCCTCACACTTATCCCTAACACCCCTCAGCCTAAAACCTAACCCCCTCACCCTTATCCCTAACACCCCTTACCCTAACACCCCTCACACTTATCCCTAACACCCCTCACCCTAACCCTAACACCCCTCACACTTATCCCTAACACCTAACCCTAACACCTAACCCTAACACCCCTTACACTTATTCCTAACACCCCTCACCCTAACCCTAACACCCCTCACACTTATCCCTAACACCTAACCCTAACACCTAACCCTAACACCCCTTACACTTATCCCTATCACCCCTCACCCTAACCCTAACACCCCTCACACTTATCCCTAACGCCCCTCACCCTAACCCTAACACCCCTTTACACTTATCCCCAACACCCCTAACCCTAACACCCCTCACACTTACCCCTAACACCTAACCCTAACACCTAACCCTAACACCCCTTACACTTAGCCCTAACACCCCTCACCCTAACCTTAACACCCCTCACACTTATCCTTAACACCCCTCACCCTAACCCTAACACCCCTCACACTTATCCCTAACACCTAACCCTAACATCTAACCCTAACACCCCTTACACTTATCCCTAACACCCCTCAGCCTAACCCTAACACCCCTCACACTTATCCATAACACCTAACCCTAACACCTAACCCTAACACCCCTCACACTTATCCCTAACACCCCTCACCCTAACCCTAACACCCCTCACACTTTTCCCTAACACCTAACCCTAACATCTAACCCTAACACCCCTTACACTTATCCCTAACACCCCTCAGCCTAACCCTAACACCCCTCACACTTATCCATAACACCTAACCCTAACACCTAACCCTAACACCCCTCACACTTATCCCTAACACCCCTCACCCTAACCCTAACACCCCTCACACTTATCCCTAACATGCCTCACCCTAACCCTAGCACCCCTCACACTTATCCCTAACACCTAACCCTAACACCTAACCCTAACACCCCTTACACCTATCCCTAACACCCCTCACCCTAACCCTAACAACCCTCACACTTATCCCTAACACCTAACCCTAACCCTAACACCCCTCACACTTATCCCTAACACCCCTCACCCTAACCCTAACACCCCTCACACTTATCCCTAACACCCCTCACCCTAACCCTAACACCCCTCACACTTATCCCTAACACCCCTCACCCTAACACAAATCCCTAACTCCCCTCACCCTAACACCCCTCACACTTATCCCTAACACCCCTCAGCCTAAAACCTAACCCCCTCACCCTTATCCCTAACACCCCTTACCCTAACACCCCTCACACTTATCCCTAACACCCCTCACCCTAACCCTAACACCCCTCACACTTATCCCTAACACCTAACCCTAACACCTAACCCTAACACCCCTTACACTTATTCCTAACACCCCTCACCCTAACCCTAACACCCCTCACACTTATCCCTAACACTTAACCCTAACACCTAACCCTAACACCCCTTACACTTATCCCTATCACCCCTCACCCTAACCCTAACACCCCTCACACTTATCCCTAACGCCCCTCACCCTAACCCTAACACACCTTTACACTTATCCCCAACACCCCTAACCCTAACACCCCTCACACTTACCCCTAACACCTAACCCTAACACCTAACCCTAACACCCCTTACACTTAGCCCTAACACCCCTCACCCTAACCTTAACACCCCTCACACTTATCCTTAACACCCCTCACCCTAACCCTAACACCCCTCACACTTATCCCTAACACCTAACCCTAACATCTAACCCTAACACCCCTTACACTTATCCCTAACACCCCTCAGCCTAACCCTAACACCCCTCACACTTATCCATAACACCTAACCCTAACACCTAACCCTAACACCCCTCACACTTATCCCTAACACCCCTCACCCTAACCCTAACACCCCTCACACTTTTCCCTAACACCTAACCCTAACATCTAACCCTAACACCCCTTACACTTATCCCTAACACCCCTCAGCCTAACCCTAACACCCCTCACACTTATCCATAACACCTAACCCTAACACCTAACCCTAACACCCCTCACACTTATCCCTAACACCCCTCACCCTAACCCTAACACCCCTCACACTTATCCCTAACATGCCTCACCCTAACCCTAGCACCCCTCACACTTATCCCTAAGATCTAACACCCCTCACACTTATTCCTAACATGTCTCACCCTAACACCCCTTACACTTATCCCTAACATCCCTCACCCTAACACCCCTCACACTTATCCCTAACACCCCTCACCCTAACCCCCTCACCCTTATCCCTAACACCCCTTACCCTAACACCCCTTACACTTATCCCTGTGTCTCCCTCTGTGAGGATGATGAGGGAGGGGGGAAACAGAAACAGGGGAGGATTATTAAGGAAGGGGGTAAAGAGATACAGGGGAGGATGATGAGGGAGGATGATGAGGGAGGGGGGATGAGACACAGGGGAGGGTGATGAGGAAGGGGGCAAAGAGACACAGCGGAGGATGATGAGGGAGGGGGTAAAGAGATACAGGGGAGGATGATGAGGGAGGTGGGAGGATGATGAGGGAGGGGGGATGAGACACAGGGGAGGATGATGAGGAAGGGGGGAAAGAGACACAGGGGAGGATGATGAGGGAGGGGGTAAAGAGATACAGGGGAGGATAATGAGGGAGGGGTAAAGAGATACAGGGGAGGGTGATGAGGAAGGAAGGGAAAGAGACACAGGGCAGGATGATGAGGGAGGGGGGAAGAGACACAGGGGAAGATGATGAGGAAGGGGGGAAAGAGACACATGGGAGGATGATGATGGAGGGGGGAAAAGACACAGGGGAGGATGATGAGGGAGGGGTAAAGAGATACAGGGGAGGATGATGAGGGAGGGGTAAAGAGATACAGGGGAGGGTGATGAGGAAGGGGGGAAAGAGACACAGGGGAAGATGATGAGGGAGGGGGAAAAGAGACACAGGGGAGGATGATGAGGGAGGGGGGGGAAGAGACACAGGGGAGGATGATGATGGAGGGGGGAAGAGACACAGGGGAGGATGATGAGGGAGGGGGTAAAGAGATAGATACAGGGGAGGATGATGATGGAGGGGGATGTTAGGTTATTTATGCCCTGTATGGATTAAAACCAGACTCTGCATCAACTATGTAATTTTCCATGAGAGTTTTGACATGGATCCCCCTCCGGCATGCCACAGTCCAGGTGTTAGTCCCCTTAAAACAACTTTTCCATCACTATTTTGGCCAGAAAGAGTCCCTGTGGGTTTTAAAATCCGCCTGCCCATTGAAGTCTATGGCGGTTCGCCGGGTTCGGCGGTTTGTGAACATTTGCGGCGGCTCGCGTTCGCGGTTCGCGAACCGAAAATTCTCCTTCTACTACTAATAATGCCGCTGTTCTTAATCTCATTAAACATACTGGCCAATATAGGGGCCAGCTTGTCTTTAAACGTTGTATAGAATAGTTTATCTAGGCCATCAATACCAGGGGCCTTATTGTTTTTTGTTTCATTAACAACCTTTATTATCTCTTTCTCCGTTATTGGTTCATTTAGATATATTAGTTCTTCCTCTGATATCTTAGGGAATTTAATATCCTTCAAAAAGTTATTTATCTCACTCAAACTAGGTTTCTGAAAATCGTTCTGCTTCTCAATATTGTATCATTCTGAGTAGTATTGGAAAAATATGTTGCCAATTTTTTCTGGATGGTTATATAGCTGATTATTTTCTCCCCTGAGTCCCTGGATATGGTTTTGAATTTTTTGATTCTTAACTTTATTGGCCAAATATTTCCCCATTTTTCCTCCCATGAGGTAATTGCTTTGTTGTGCTTTCCAAACCATTCTATCTTGAATTAACTGAAAGATCTTTTTAATTTGTAAATTAATATCATTAATTTTTTCCATCTTTGGCATGGATGGAAGATTTTTATTGCTATTCTGTAATATATCTAATTGAATATAAAACTTTCTTAGGGTTGTTCCCCTAGCTCGCTTCATTCGCACTTCTTTTTCTATTAGAATGCCTCTAACAAATGCTTTTAGTGTACACCATATGAGTGAAGGAGATGATACTGAATCTATATTTAAGCGCATAGATTCTCTGATAGCTGTTCTTATTTCTTCTATATATATCTTATCTTTTAAAATCAGAGGTTCTATTCTCCAATTTCTTATTTTACCATAGGTTTCAACCCCTTTTAGTTCCAACATCAATGGAAAGTGATCTGATAATGCAGTAGATAAGATAGTTATTTTTTTTGTATCATATACCACTAAAGGATCCCCGAAGAAATAATCAATTCTAGAGTATACATTATATTTCTTTGAGTGATATGTAAACTCTATCTTTTCTGGATTATATGTTCTCCAAATATCAAAGAGATCAAACTCTATCATTAGTTTTTTAATTCTTAATCTTAAATAACTCGAAGTATTATTATTTTTCTTATATTTAGATTTTGATCTATCCTGAACTGGATCAATAGCTAAATTTAAGTCTCCACATATAATAACTTTTCCTTTTTTATATTTATGAACTAACTTCAATATTTTTATAAGAAATCTCTCTTGATTCTTATTTGGGGCATATATATTTACAATTGTATAGATGCTTTTATTTATTTCTCCTACCCACAATATATATCTTCTTTCTATATCAATCTTTTTAAACTCTTCCTCCACCACTAAGTTAGCTTTAAATAATATCGAGACTCCCCTTGTTTTACTAGTATAATTAGCATCTACTCTCTTCAAAAAAGATTTATTATTTAATAGATGGTTATACTTCATTTTCAGATGTGTTTCTTGTAGGCAGATTATTTCTGCACCTGATTTATTATATTCTGAAAATGCAATTTTTCTTTTAATGGGCATATTCAATCCATTGGTTTTATGTGATATTATCCTTAATGACATAGTTTCTTTATTGATTTAATTCCTCTTGACCTATGTTTCCCCTTCCTATCCTCACTATTTAAATGTGTGCTTCTCTGTTCCTTTAAACATACATACTGACTACAAGCATACCAAATATGACCCATACTAGCTCTCATGTTGGGTCGAATTCCTACGGGCTAATTAGCCAATGTTTAGAAGTGGTAGGTGAACCTTTCTAATGGAGGCAGCTACCTCCCAGTCTCTCAAAAAACCTATAAGCATCTATCTATGCAGGATTATTAAAGCATTTCTGACAGAATCTTTACCTCAGAATTTGAGGGAACAAACATAAAAAAGAAAAAAAATACACAAACCCAAAAACGGAAAAGGGCAATGTATTAACAAGCCCTTCTCATCCTATATATATATATATATATATATATATATATATATATATATATATATATATATATATATATATATATAGACGACCTCTATTGCCCAATTCCAACTCTGTGTAAAATTTCCTATAGTCAGGTGCCAACGCTTCATTTATTGAGATTCCTTAAGTTATATTTATTACCTGTGTCATCCTTATAACTACATTTTTATCATTAAATATGACAGTGCCAAATCCTTTTCTATAAACATAGCTATGTAACTTTTAACCTCTTAATTAAAGTGACTTGTGCTAACATTGTACCTAAGACCTTATATTATCCTCTATGTATATTTCCCTTCTTTAATAGAAGGCTATTTCTCTACCACCAATGTAAATTTAAAAAAAAGGGAGAAAAAAAAATAGCCAAATCCAATATATGCACATTTCAATCCCCTCTTTGACCTTTTTCTCGGTTTTCTCTCCCCCAACCTCCCTGTAACGGAGTTGTATACCGTTAAATATCCATATAGGAGCACTGCGCAGTCTCAGAAGCCCAGACCACCTGTAACGGAGTTGGAACACGAAGTCCAGTATCTCCGTTGGTATACGGTAAAATATCCAAGAAGCACTGCAGTCTCTCCAGCCCCAACCTCCCATATTGGACGACACTCAATTGGGAGTCAAAGAATACCGTCTTTATTTTGTTATGCAGAAATATATATACACATCTCTTTCCACAGGCAATACACATCCCCCATATTTGGCCACACAATACACATAGAGAGACAATAGGTGTGGTCACACCCCCCGGAGATTACCTGGCTACTTTGATACAATCAGACATTGATCAGATTATACGTCTCTTTGTTCTTATGTCTCATAATGAAAACACTTTATACAATAGACTTCCTTATCTTATGAGGAGTCTCTGGAATAGGATTATCTATTAGCCTAGTAGCTGTAATATTCTGTGCCAATATATTCTGTAGAACATAAAACAACATATCTACAGTATAGCAATGTGATCATATTTTAACCAAGAATTAAATAACCATAAAACAGGGTAAAACAGTGATGGGTTCCATTACACTCCCCATCTCCTATCCGCCCTCCATATGTCACTACTTAATATCATATCCATTCTAACCCCCATCCTTTAAGGCTATATGTGAAATTTTATGGCCCCTACCTATTGTAAAGGCAGGAGATTTATTAAAACCTAAAAAGTGCATAGATTTTTACCATTATTATAAAATTACCTAAGCTCACATCCGAGAAATCTACTTCTCTTCCCTCCTTACATTTTTATGACATATTGGAGGGGCAGAGGGGACGGATGTAGGGGGAGAGAACACCATATAAAGGAAAGACGAAAAGGAGTGATCTAAATAAAAAAAAAAAAAAAAAAAAAACATTTTAAAATCCAATTATCAGAAGCTGCAATTATCCTCTATTGTGAGGATCAGGTGTCACTCTTCTAGATAGATCTTCCAATTCCTTAGGCAATCTGTTCCCTCTTTGACTGAGTGAATTCTATACCATCTGGTGTCTTTAATTATTGCAAGACCCTGTGGAAATATCCATTTATAGCGTATATTTTCTTTTCTCAGCGCCAAAGTTATTCTAGAATATTCTTTACGTTTATTTAGCGTGTATGCTGATATATCCCCAAATATTTGGATGTTCTGGTATTTTGGTTTCAAGATCTTCTCTCTATAGCTTGCACGCATAATGTCTTCTTTATAATTCAACAAATGCACTTTGACCATTACATCTCTAGGTCTTCCATTCTATTTCCTGATGTCTGAATTCTATGCAATAGATCAAATTTGTTTGGTACTGTCTCAAAATCTGGAACTAGCGAGGAGAGGAGCTTTATTATATATTTTGTCAAATCTGTGTCTTTAAGATCTTCTGAAATTCCTTTTATTTGTATATTATTCCTTTTAGATCTATCTTCCAGGCTGGAAATCTTATTTGTTAAATCTTGTATTTTTTCTTCTAGTTTTTTATTCTGTGTCTGAAGCGTGTTATTTTCCATTATTTGTTTGTTCATTACTGTAACGGATCTACTGGCACCCCGACCGGGTACCTCCATTGATAGACGCGTCCTAGTTTGCGTCGAGGCCTACAAGCACTGCACCGGACACCAAAACCACCACAGACTCCAAGGATAGTACATCAGGAACAAGCGTTCAGTAGTTACAGCTCAAGGGAGTATGCAAAAGCATAGCAATCCCCAGTATGATAGCGATCCCCTCCAATAACGAGACAAGACTACGTTTTGAAGGGTCAAGTAGAACTATATTTTAATGACAGGGAATCTCCTTTTATGCAATGGTGCCCTCTGAAGGGCTACACCCACATAATTATCACAACAGCCAATTATCTGCATGGTTCAACCCCCACGTCTCCTCCCCTCAGATAACAGGTAACACAATTAAAACAGACACAATTTTAACCACATTCTGGATGTACCCCAAATACAGGGGGTACACCTTTAAGTCCCGCACCATTCAATATCTCTCACCCAGGGGAACAACATATACAAAAATGGCATGAATCAGACCAGGGGTTCAAAAGTTAGTAAAAGTATGTTTTTACACATAACACACAGACATTGCACATATCCCCCATACAATACACATATAGGATAATAGGTGAGTCACACCTCCCTGGCAACTTGGATACAATCAGACATTAATTAGATCATTCTTCTTTGTTCTTATCAGAGAATGAAAACACTTTGGAAAATGCAAGGATCCTTTACAACTTTCTTATCTCTTGAATCTCTGTAACAGGATTATCTATTAGCCTAGGTCTGCAAAAGTCTGGCTAATATTCTGAGCCAATATATTCTGTAGAACATCAACCAACATACATATAGTAGGATCATATTTTAACCATAATAATCATAAAATAGTTTAAAACAGTGATGGGTTCCGCTACACACCTCCCCCGTGACCATAAGCCGGCATACACGGTCTGATCCCAACGGATCGGCCTGGGGATGTCCGGACAAAAGTATTTGTTGGTCAATTCTCTAGTTTGACAACCCATCAGCATTACTGCAATTCACATTTACTCACATTTCCCATATCCCCAGATAGCTGGGATCTGAGCGCACAAAACCACCGAATAGCGCTCAGATCCTCTTCACACAGTTCAATTGCCATGTAGCTAAAGTCTTTCCCATAGTCTTTCATTATATGAATGGGCTTCATGGCACAGTTATCTGGGGTATCATGGTTCACACAGGGCAAGTACAGAATGACCCCCCCTGTATGTAAAGGGCCAGAATGAGTGACATACACTCTGGTATGGCCGAACACTGGTTCCAAAGGGCAATATGTACCAGGGCCATAGTCGCAGGGCAGGAGGCTGGCAAACAGTCCTCTCCAAGCCAAAGTGGCGAAGGGCACTTCGTCACACATCTCCCCTTTGGGTAGAAGTCTAACCAGGCACCTGGATATTTTGCTGGGGTGATGGTGCAACACGCTGAGGGGACTTGAGGGGCAGAGGCCAGCGGCACTCTGCCCTGATGCCAGCTCTTCTGCTGGTATAACCTGCAGGACCTCCTGCTCTGTACAAGGGACAAAGGGAGGGCAGAGGCCGACTGCACTCTGCCCCGCTGTCAGCTCTTCTGCTGGGGTACTTGGGACATATTGCAGCTCAGTAGCCAGGGAAACGTGGCAGTCAGTGGGGGTTAACATTTCCTCTGTTAACCCTGGGGCCACATTAGAAGTTAGCTGGGGAGGGGAATTTGTACTTACCCCCTCCTCCGGTTGTCCCAGTGAGGGTAGTTGGGGATCTGTACAGGCTGTGGGCGCAGAGACCACGGTCCCATCTGCGCCGTCTGGGAGATTGGTGTCTCCCCTTGTCAGGGTAAACTGTCGCTGGGGAGGAAGGACGACACCTTCTGCCCCCTGTGGTTCACACTGCCGCTGGAGGGGAAGGACGACACCTTCTGCCCTCTGGGGTTCACACTGCCGCTGGGGGGAAGGACGACACCTTCTGCCCCCTGGGGTTCACACTGCCGCTGGAGGGGAAGGACGACACCTTCTGCCCCCTGGGGTTCACACTGCTGCTGGGGGGGAAGGACGACACCTTCTGCCCCCTGTGGTTCACACTGCCGCTGGGGAGGAAGGACAACACCTTCTGCCCCCTGGGGTTCACACTGCCGCTGGGGGGAAAGGACAACACCTTCTGCCCCCTGGAGTTCACACTGCCGCTGGGGGGGAAGGACAACACCTTCTGCCCCCTGGGGTTCACACTGCCGCTGGGGGGGAAGGACGACACCTTCTGCCCCCTGTGGTTCACACTGCCGCTGGAGGGGTAGGACGACACCTTCTGCCCCCTGGGGTTCACACTGCCGCTGTGGGGGAAGGACGACACTTTCTGCCCCCTGGGGTTCACACTGCCGTTCGGGGGGAAGGACGACACCTTCTGCCCCCTGTAGGGCCGGTAGAGAGACCTCGGTCCCATCTCTACCTGCCATCTGGAGGTCATCCCAGGACCAGTCAATGAAGTCTGGTTCTGCTTGTTGAGTAGGTTGGGGCTGCACAAGGCTGAGCAGGTGTTGGTAGTCCTGCTCCAGCTCCCACTCTCTCGTTACCAGGTGGGTCATGTCTTTGCTCACCTCGCCTTCGTCATCCCAGACATACATGCCCATCCGGTAGTCGTAGATGTCCCAAAACCTAGACCCCTCCGTGCTGCCAAGATCAATATCGTCCTCCAAGGCATCCCATAATAAACCCGGGCCATCATAATAATTCCCCTCCGGTAAGTCGTGTTCAGACGTCCAGGGGGTAAGTCAAACGGTATGCCACCAGAGGGCCTGGTATGCGTTGTCTAGCCAGAGCTCTCGCCATACCAGGGTCTCTAGTCTTGTCACCCACTCATCCAGGGGCTGTTCTCTCAATAGATACATCCGCATCGCCACACGCTTCTGTAGCCGCTGCTCATCACTGGGGAGACTCTCACCTCGCCGCCATTGGGCATCTTCCAGGGCATCATACCAGAGTTCCTTTCTGTCTGCATCCCTGTAGTCCGCGGCCGCCTCCTCCTCCTCATCATGAAACGCTGTCTGAAAACTAGCCGGTTCCATCCTGCTGTAGCCAGGGGCGCTGTACAGATACTAGCGTTGCCCTCAATTTGTAACTCCAAACGTTACCGGTGTCTCCGTGCTGCTGTTCCTCTTACTAGGACGCCATCCCACCACTGCCAGCCAATGTAACGGATCTACTGGCACCCCGACCGGGTACCTCCATTGATAGACGCGTCCTAGTTTGCGTCGAGGCCTACAAGCACTGCACCGGACACCAAAACCACCACAGACTCCAAGGATAGTACATCAGGAACAAGCATTCAGTAGTTACAGCTCAAGGGAGTATGCAAAAGCATAGCAATCCCCAGTATGATAGCGATCCCCTCCAATAACGAGACAAGACTACGTTTTGAAGGGTCAAGTAGAACTATATTTTAATGACAGGGAATCTCCTTTTATGCAATGGTGCCCTCTGAAGGGCTACACCCACATAATTATCACAACAGCCAATTATCTGCATGGTTTAACCCCCACGTCTCCTCCCCTCAGATAACAGGTAACACAATTAAAACAGACACAATTTTAACCACATTCTGGATGTACCCCAAATACAGGGGGTACACCTTTAAGTCCCGCACCATTTAATATCTCTCACCCAGGGGAACAACATATACAAAAATGGCATGAATCAGACCAGGGGTTCAAAAGTTAGTAAAAGTATGTTTTTACACATAACACACAGACATTGCACATATCCCCCATACAATACACATATAGGACAATAGGTGAGTCACACCTCCCTGGCAACTTGGATACAATCAGACATTAATTAGATCATTCTTCTTTGTTCTTATCAGAGAATGAAAACACTTTGGAAAATGCAAGGATCCTTTACAACTTTCTTATCTCTTGAATCTCTGTAACAGGATTATCTATTAGCCTAGGTCTGCAAAAGTCTGGCTAATATTCTGAGCCAATATATTCTGTAGAACATCAACCAACATACATATAGTAGGATCATATTTTAACCATAATAATCATAAAACAGTTTAAAACAGTGATGGGTTCCGCTACAATTACTATTTCTATGGCCGTGACTTTAGTGACGCAGTCCTTAATGGCCGTAGTATTAGAAATTATTTGTTCTTTAATTTCTGCCAGAAAGTTAAGCTGGAACTCCTCTAATAAGGTTTTTATTCTAGTCACCGTTAGTAGCTCTTCCACCTCTGATGATTTTTCTCTTATCAGTATTATCTTCTATACTGCCCAGACTTTGGTTCGGGTTAAATCTGGAGTTTGATCTGTCTCAGAGGACTCCATTCCCCCTTTCCCTTATTCATTTGATTCTAGTTTCGGCAAAAACATATTATCCATTTTTTGAAGTTTCTTCTCTTTCTTATCTTTATTTTTAGAGTTCCTCATCCTGAGTTGTAGATGCAATGTATATTTATTCCAGCACTTTGACACAGATACCCTTATATAAGCTTGCTTTTCCTCTCTTTTCTTTCCCTCTTCCGTTTTGTTTCCAGATAAGGCCAATAAACGTGCTCAGTTACTATACTAACAGTAAAGAGAGATATACAAATATGCAAATGACTCTGATAACATTAATTCAGATTTTTTTGTGTTACCGTCAGTAACTATACAAGACATATAACGTTGCTTTTTTTTTTTTTTTTTTTTTTATCTGGCTCTGTTCCTTTAAGAAAGCTGTTACCATATCAGTCAGCATTTCAGTCAGCCATGTGAAATATCCCAGAAAATAAAAAGCCACCCACTCACCATAATAGTCCTTTCCTTCTACAGTTTCTTCCTTATGTCTGGATATGTTTTTAAGATACAGGAGTTCCCTTTATGATATATGTTCAGGCATTAAATATCATATACAGCGTATTTTGTTATAATGGGAGTGCCTTCCTCAGCCTGCCAGCCACCTGATGTCTCACAGTGTGAGTCCTGAGTCTCTAAAGTTTGTTGCTCCACTTGATAGTGCTATTAGATGTTACACCCTGGAGATCTCAGACCTGCAGATTCACTGAGATGGTATTCTGGGCTATATTAGCCCCCTTTGTTTTGTACTCCTGCTCCTGAGTGGTGAGTGGGGGCTATACAATTTCGCCTGAGGCTGAAAGTCCTCTCAAATAACGTTGCTTTTTTTATCTAGCTTTGTTTCTTTAAGAAAGCTGTTACCAAATCAGTCAGCATTTCAGTCAGCCATGTAAAATATCCCAGAAAATGAAAAGCCACTCACTCACCATTATAGTCCTTTCCTTCTACAGTTTCTTGCTTTATGATTTGTGTTCAGGCATAAGATATCATATACAGTGTATTTTGTTATAATGGGAGTTCCCCAGGGACTAATATAAATTCCATCACTCACCCCCCGCTGCCTTCCTCAGCCTAACAGACATCTGATGTCTCACAGTGTGAGTCCTGAGTCTCCAGAGTTTGTTGCTCCACTTGATAGCGCTAATAGATCTTGCACACTAGAGATCCCAGCTCCTCTTTCTCCCAGACCTGCAGATTCACTGTGATGGTATTCTGGGCTATATTAGCTCCCTTATTTAGTGCTCCTGCTCCTGAGTGGTGAGTGGGGGCTATGCAATTTCACCTAAGGCTGAAAGGGCTAAGGGGACTTTATAATTCCTCTCTCTCAGGCGCCTGTTACCTCAGGCAGGAGAGTAGCTGCCTCCATTCACCTCCAGCCGCTATTTGCGGCAAACTACATCACTTCCGGTCTCCGCCCCAAGTATATTAATTTATGATTTTATTTATTCATTATTTATCATTAAAAAATACATAGACAGAAAAAACACTCAGGATCACAATAAACACTAAAGGCACTCAGCTCACGCTTCACAAGGAGCGCCAACGGTGTTTAGAGGAGCAAAACTACACCAGGGGAGAGGCTCGCAATGTGTGCCAAAAGGCGATCAGTGCAAACCTTGCAATGAGCACCGAAGGAGCTCCGATTACTATAAATACACCAACCAAGAGGCTCGCAATGAGCGCCGAAGGTACTCACACAACCAAAAGACTTACTTTGTGTGGCAAACAGCATTATCTGCCTTACAATTGTATTGCTGTCATTTTTTGATGGGCAAGTCGCTAGTACTTACATAATGGTCACAAACTTTAACCCATCTATCCATATACCACCAATTGTGGTCACACACTGCCATCTACTGCAATTACCATCCATTGGTCATCCACTGTACTTACTATCTATCATATGCTGCACATAACTAAACCACATGTAACCAAACTCCTTTCTGTCCATGATTAGTTTACCTTTGAGATTTTATGATATATGTCATATGTTAGAAAACCAAAATAAAGAATTATAAAAATATATATTTACGGTAATTGTTCCAATAATTGGTAGAAAACCAACAACATAATTAAAAAATCTAAAATGCTGCTCTTCATGAAGTTAATTGCAAAAAATGTGTTAATTACATTTTTTTCCTTCATTTTTCTTGGTCGAAAAAGTTCTAAAATGTTGTTAGTTGAGCAATCCAATAAGCGCAAAGCTACTAAGATTATGGCACACTTTCAAACTGGAATCATTTCAATATTACTCCTCCCAAATGCTTTTATTATTTCTCATATGAGGATCTGTTTAACCGGCTAACATTATTTTCAGCTCTTCAACATAGATCATGTATCTCACATGTGTGGAAATCCTACTTCTTCTGGTCACCTTCCTCTGCATCTACTCCACATGGAACCAGATGTACAGGAAACGTAATCTTCCTCCAGGTCCGACTCCACTACCAGTAATCGGAAACTTACTGCAGTTAAAGAGAGGGGAGATGGCTGGATCTCTAATGAAGGTATGTCCTAAGTATTAGTGATCTTAGAGAGAGAGAAAATAATAGATCTGATGTCGTGTGTGCAGAACACTTGGTTGAAATCTTTTGGAGTTCTCTAAAACTTGATCCATTAGTATCTATGGTCAACTGATCTCCATGAAATTCCATGCAAAGTGATTTCAAATTACTATCTGACTAAAATATATGTCTCTTTAGAGGATTCCATAATAAACATGTCAGAACTGGAAATTCTAAAATGCAGACTGTTTCACTTTTTCTTGCATAATCCCAAGACTAGAATCTTCTGAATTTCCAAAATTATATTCAGTACTACTCACAATTATTTGTGGTATCTAGGATTCTCAATATTGTAAAACAAATGCTCCTCACCAATTTGTGGAATTTGACACACTTATAGCCACATTAAATTCCAAGCCCATAAGTGCAACGTGAGACCCACATCGGCTGCGGGCTTGAAATTTGGCTGAGTTACAGAGCTATAAAATTAGAATATGCCGCGAGCGACGGGCTTGAGACGCAAACCTGTAAACCATTCTTGCCCATATTGCATGCACGGCCTGAACGTGATCAATTAGTCAAACCCGTAGTTGCGGGTTTAGAGTGAGCCATTGGCAAAAGAGATCGTCATCATGATATCACTAAAAAATGGAGGTTGGATTTCAAAGTCTAACGGGTTTCAATTACGGGTTATGTTCGCACCCGCATTCCAGAAATAATGCAATGGTAATAAATTAATATATATGATATTCTAGTCCATCCAAGTGCAACACGGAAAAGAAGCATTAAAAAAATTATTTTATATTTCGGATGTGCGAGCTTGAGAATGTTGTCCTATTATTTCTAATACCTAACATCACTTTCCCTTTATTATTAAGTACAGTAGTGTGTTTATATATGCATTTACAGTGCTACGGATAGGACTTTATCCCCCTTGCGGGTCCTCTCTAGTACCCGTTGGGTTTTGGGCTCCATTTGCGGGTTACAGGCTTGAACGCCAGTGACATTGTTGCAATTTAATAGCGATTTTCCAATGCAACAGTTATGGGCTTGACAGATCAAAGGATTTGCAGGTGCGCAGTTCAAATTATCACGTCCCATAGAGTTTTCTCACTCCTAACCCGCAGATCATCAGCAGGTTGCTTTACGGGGCAAATTTAATAGCCAGAAGTCTTGCGGGCTATGTTACGGGGTACGTTTTTATACGCATAGGGAATTTAATTGGCCTGTAAGTCAATAGAAAACTCAGATTTAAACATTATATCTCCTCTGAGACACCAATAATTCTTGTAACAAAGGGTCAGTAACACATAGAAGCAAAGTGACAGAACAAAGGTTTAGTATATGTCAGTCACATCTGACCTCTATATTACAGCTATGGGCGCAGTACGGTCCAGTTTACACCCTGTATCTTGGAACGAGACCTGTGATTTTCTTGTGTGGATATCATGCAGTGAAAGAAGCTCTCATCGACCAAGGAGAAGAGTTTGGAGCCCGTGGAAGACTACCGACATTGGAAAATGTTGCTAAGGATTATGGTGAGAAGGTGGTTGGAAGATAATGAAAATGCAATTGTTATATATGTAACAACAAATCTATAGAACTGCCTGCTGACCTGGAATGTAAATTGGGCTTTGTTGGTTTTTATTTTATATTCAGCAGTCAGATAGGGTATTTGTGCTCTTATTGATACGTTCAGCTTTTGTATTTCACTCAATTCTCACACATGCGCAGGTAGTCACACTTCAAAATGAAATGTTATAGTAGAACTAGTGATGATGTTGAAGCCTTGTGGGTAGAAATACGTTGTGGAGAAACAAATGCCAAATGCATCTGTGAAGGCAAATAAAATAATTCTGGAGTACAATTTTGGACAACACTTCAAACGAAGGACATTGTAGGTGTGAGGAAAGTAAAGAGAAGGGCAACAAATTAATAAGTGGAATGGATGGACCAAGCTATGAAGAAAGACCAACCAAATTAAACGTATTTCCTCTAAAAGAGGATATTATTACCTTATCTAAAGACATTGAGGGTCAGTATAGGGCTTTGTCCAGGGAATTTTATCATGAAGTTTTCAACTGACAAGAGGTCAGAAGAAAAGATTATACCTAAAGGAAAGAAAATGGTTCTTCATATCATGGGCAGTTAAACTGTGAAAGAAGGTTGTGACAGCGGATTCAGTAAATACCTTTAAAAAGGGGTTGTATATGTTTTTGACTAAAAAATGCATACAATAGAAAAAATAATAGATGAATAGATAAAGGGGGTCAGGAAGGAATTGTTCCCCTTTATAAGACAATTGACAATGTTTCAGTGGGGTTTATGTTTGCCTTCTTCTGAATCAATAAACAATAAACAATTAGCCTATCAAGTTACTTGCCCATCCTGCACTGTACAGGAAGCATGTCAGCATATGGCGCCAAATTCAATTGCTGTTTTGGGAGATCTGGGAGCCCGTAAGTGAGCCTGCAAGTTATTTTGCTATTCAATTGGCGACTTTTTGCGGGCTCCAAATGGCTTATGGGCTTGAAAAAATGGCGCTGGTTAAATTCGTAACTTACACCCTCCAGAAGCCTTTGATCTGTCAAGACCGCAAGACTTGCGATCGCAAAAATCACTAATCGCAAATTTAGTTTCATTAGACAGAGGTTTTTCCTGTTGATGGACAAATGTCTAACTGATGGTCTATATCTATAATGTATATGTAAATATTGTAATAGAATCTAGCTAAGTAGCATATATTATTGCATATAACAGTCCAAAAATAAAGACTACGGTAGTTTGTAATACTGCAAATGACAATATAAAGACACTTATACACTTGAAAATATGGGAAAGCTATTGAAGGCATTACAATTACTTGCACAAAACCTCCCAACTATCAAATATTGCAAAAAAAACGATTTTATTTTCCACATATGTTGTAATGATCATGCATATGACAATATGAAAAGTCATGCTGCAACATGCTGAAAGCTATTAGACACACAACCTCATTAGATTGCAACACAAATACATGCAAATGGCTGACATATTAACCCTTCACAGAGGCTATAATGTGGACTCTTAAAATATAAAGATAATCTCATATTAATATCACTCATCACATCTACATTCGGACAACAAATAGTGGCCAAATTACACCACCACATGGCATATATCAAGTACCAGGGCAGGGTAACATTTCACATATGGTTGTTCAGTTCCTCAGTTGTGTCTGACTCTCTGTAACCATATGGACTGCAGCACACCCACTAATGTCTCTAATGTCTAATGTCTGTTTGTATCCATAGGGTTTGCATGCAAAAGATACTGGAGTGGGTTGCCAGTTCCTTTTCTAGTGGACTGGGATTTGTCTGACATCTCTGCTATCACCTGCCCACCTACACTGGCCCTACATGGTATAGCTCACAGCTTCATTCAGTCCCTTCACCACCACCACTTAGCAATCCACATTAATGTAAATTGATGATAAACAGAACACAATGGGAGGTCAAAAAATGTAAATGGCTAGACATCTTGGCACATGGCCACTGGCAATGGCATGGGACTCTCCAGGATGGATGTAGCGGAGATTCCCTTTGATGGAGGTGAGTTGTCTGTTGATCCCCATGCTTCTGCACAGCCTCCTTGTGTTTCTGCGGCTCCTCCTGATGGGCTAGAGAAGATTAGTGTGGTGTGTGTTTCCCCGGTCCCCTTCAGCATTGCTAAGAGGTGTTGGTGAAGGGGCTTGTGTGCTACAATGAAGCTGTGAGCTATACCATGTAGGGTCAATTTAGGTGGGCAGGTCATAGCCTAGAGGTCAGACAAATTACACTCCACCGTAGAAGGAACTGGCAACCCAATTTAGTATCTTTGGCATGCAAACCTTGTGGAACAGCACAGGCAGAGAACTAGCTAAATGTGCTGCAGTCCATTGGGTCGCAGAGAGTCGAACACAAATGAAGGACTGAACAACAAATATTACATTTTTCTGTGGGTACTTGATATACGTGATGTGGCGGTAAAATATGGCCACTATTTGTTTTCCCAAATGTAGATGTGATAAGTGAGATGTATATGCAATTATATTTATGTGTACTACAATGAAGCTGTGAGCTATACCCTGTAGGGTCACGCTAGATGGGCATGTCAAAGCAGAGAAGTCAGACAAATCACACTTAACTAAAGAAGGAACTGGCAACCCACTCCAGTATCACCTGTCATATTCATATCCAGCCCTCAGGGGAATGTTTATACTCCACAGTATCACTAATTAGACTTGGCCTGTGTACTAACCCTTTGTTATCATTAAATTTAATATTCAGTATTATATGATATCTAATGCTATTATGACTATTATAATTTTTATATGTATTGATCTATTGCATGTTAACGAAGGCTCATTAGTTTACATATATAGGAATGTAACACTAATGTGATGCATGTGGATGTCCCATAACCCCAACCATTGAAAACGGTTAGAATGGTATAACACAGCTTTATTTTATACACAGACCACAATCAGAAATGGTCAAGAATATCATGGGTGTGGTGTGGATGGATCCTGAGAGAGCAAGAGGCTATTATTGGAAAAAAGGGATACCTACAGGGGCCAATATAATAGTCTAGAATAAGAATGCATAGCACCTACCAGGGTCACATGTGGTCACTACATCACTGCAACCAGAATCTGATGAGTAAAAGGATCATCACAAATCACTCCATTTAATTGAAGAAACCATTAATGTGCATAGCACTTACAACTTGTCTAGATCTCCTCAATGAAACATGTAACGGAACCCATCACTGTTTTACCCTGTTTTATGATTATTATGGTTCAAATATGATCCTACTATTATACTGCATGTATGTTGGTTTATGCTCTGCAGAATATTGGACCAGACTAGTGCAGACCTTGACATGGGAGATAATCCTATAAACAGATAAGGAAGTCTTATAAGAACAAAGAAGGCTGATAAGAACAAAGAAGGCTGATCTAATCCATGTCTGATTATATCAAAGTTGCCAGGTAGCCTCAGAGAGGTGTGACTCACCTATTGTCCCTATATGTGTATTGTGTGGCCAACTATGGGGGATATGTGAAATGTCTGTGTGTTATGTGAAAAAGATACTTTTACTAACTTTTGAACCCCTGGTCTGATTCATGCAATTTTTTAATATGTTGTTCCACAATTTATGTTGTTCATAAAAATGTAAGTTTTATTTATGTACTATGTAAAATCATAAAGTTATAAAAATGTGTAAGTTTTAGCTGGGAGATAATTAACTCAATTATCTCTCAAGTAGAGGGGAGGGACACTGTGGGCGTTACTATTGTGTTATTGGTTGTTTATACCTTCCCCTGGGTGTGTTCTGTTTACCTGACTGTAATAAAAACCATTCTGGGTGTGCCAGCAAGAGAGTACTACTTGACCCTTTAAAACGTAGCCTCGTCTCGTTCTTGGAGGGGATTGCTCTATCATACTGGGGATTGCTATGCGCTGCATACTCCCTGGGAGCTTTAAGCTAAGGCGGTTGTGGAGTCTGTGGTAGTGTGGTGTCCAGTGCGGTGCTTGTAGGCCTCGACGCAAGCTAGGACGCGTCTATCAACGGAGGTACCCGGTCGGGGTGCAAGTAGATCCGTTACAAAACAGATGATTCAAACTCTGGACTGTGTACATACAGTATGGTAAAAAAAAAGTGGTCAACTAAAAAAAGGCGAAGGAGGATAAAAAAAGCTGATCAACATGCATGTACAGTACAGTGCTAAATACTGTAACTGTAACAATATACCAACTCACTTGATTCTAAGCATTACTAACTATTAGCTAGCTCTCTGGATGATCAGAAATATGGGAAAATACCTATTAATAAGGAGAGGACACAAAGGTCAGCAGCCAGATTCACTGGGAGGCAGCGGCACCACGAGTGGCAGGGGCGGAGTCATGGTGGGAAGAGAGGAGGGACCCGACTGCTGGTGTCCCGGGGATTCCTCAGGGGTAGAGAAGGCAGGGCTGAGAACAAGGCTGATTAGTAGCAGCCCGGCCAGATAGGACTCATTAGATGATTGCTCCTCTCCTCCCTATAGTGCCTTGACAGGCTGCGCATAACCTCTGCATGATTGGCAGAGATGCTGGACTGGATCCCCTGTAGACAGTTCAGTTGCAGGAGCATGGGGGCCAGCATCTCCGCCTGGGCAGCTGTGGTGGGGATGGAGGTCTTTGGTCTGGGCTGGGTGAGGAAGTGGCGTTGATGGAGTGGGGTGGGTCTGGGGCCCGGCTGGTGATGCAGGTGGTGGTGTTGGTGTGCCCGGTGGTGATGGCCAGGCCAGGCCAGCGCACTGCTGTGTGGGAAAGGATATGGTGTCTGGATGGTGTTTTGGCCCGAGGTCCAGTTGGAGGGCCCCAGCGAAATTGTCAGTCTTTTGAGGAGGGGGATAGTGGGGTGAAATCCCGGCGGTGGTGCCTGAGGTCCAGTCGGTGAGCCCACCACCCAAATTACCTCCTTCAAGCCAGGGCCCTCAGATCCTCTTCCTTCCTCCTCCCCCTGCGCTGGTTCCTGCTGGACTGGGGCTTGCTCCTCCACATCCTGATCATATGAAGCTGACGCCCCCATTTCTGGCTCGCCACTGGACCCAGACCTTCTCCTGGATGCTGAAAGATAGAAAAGAAAGGTATATGCCATTAGTATGATGAATAATACTGTACATTGTTATGTGTTCATTCCTAACCATCTGACAGCTAGGCTTGAATCTGGATGATTCTCCTAATTGCAACTCAGATTAGCTATCATTTGCTAGATATGATCTATTCTTTGGTTTATGGTCTTGATTTTTCTTGGCTCCTAACACTATCTTGATTTCCGGCTGCAGTCTGTAACTGCATAGGCTGCCGTGGGCACACCAATAAATGCACTCTCTGTTGCTTGATTACTGTGGTTGTGCCCAGGAATGACAGTGATTTGTCAGCTTCATGGATTTAATGATGCATCCATCTATCCCTTGTTGACAGTTGGTCAACATGTACATGTGTAGTGTGTGTGATGCACATGTGGTGGCATGTTAGTGTATGTCATATTCACCTGACATGGAGGCTGGGTTCTGCTGGGGCCTGAAGCTCCAGCGGCACCTTCGCCTCTGTCCCTCTTCTAAGTGTGCCTGAAGCTTAACCCCCCCTTCCACCACCCACCTCTGCACTCTCCTCCTCTCCATCCTCCTCTCCCTCCTCCTCCTTCTCATCCTCCTCTTTTCCCTCATCCTCCCTCCTCCACTCCCTCCTCCACCTCACTCCTTACGTCCTCCTCCCCACCTCTACTCCCCATGGCCACCTGTCACTCCTCTCTCTTCTCCTCTACTCTCTTCCTCCTCTCCACTTCTCCCCCGCCCCATCTCCTCCCTCCATTATATAACCAAATTAATATAAGAATAAATAAAAAAAAGTTTTTTGCATAATAAAAAAGCAAACTACCTCTCTCAACTAGCTCCTACTCTCACTTCAATAGACTCTAACCTCCAACTCTGGGACCTGCGTGCTACTCCAAAAGAAAATACAAAACAGTTAAAAAGCATGGATGTGTGGGACGCAAATGTAAATCTCCTACTGTTGGCTCGTAACGGCAAATCGCATTTCGGACACTCTCTAAACAGTTTGCGGCCGCGGGAGAGACTTACGGGCTTGAGGCTCGGGCCCGTAATTCACGCCTCTGCTCAATTTAATAGCATTGCAATCAAAGACCAACAGGAGCCCTCAACTCACTCGCAGACATATGACCATCTGCAATAGTGTTGCGGGCTTAGAATTGAATGTGGCTCATGGTCGCTAACAAAGTCTATATTAACCTTAAGATTTCTCTTAAATCTTATGCTCATGGTTTTTATGTTCATTAAACTAACTTGAGTTTACCATAATTGTAATTGTCAGGAATTAGTTTAAGCAATGGGGAAAGATGGAGGCAGATACGATCCTTCGCTGTAAGGACCCTGAGGAACTTTGGTCTGGGAAAGAAAAGTACAGAGGGAAAAATTCAAGAGGAAGCCAAGAAA
Organism: Discoglossus pictus; assembly: GCA_027410445.1. Lineage (NCBI taxonomy): Eukaryota > Metazoa > Chordata > Amphibia > Anura > Alytidae > Discoglossus > Discoglossus pictus. The sequence goes on from CM050170.1 coordinate 64,297,527, forward strand.
ATGGTGGAGGAACTAAGGAAATATAAAGGTCAGTACCAATGCAAAGAAACATAAGGACAGGGAATCAGGAAAAGTATTTTGATGTATAGAAAACCTAACTGTCCATTGGTGCTATCTTCTTGTTATACTTTTAATTTTTCTCAGTGGGATACAAATTTGATCAAAGTTAGTAAATGTTGGTTAGAAGTCACTCAAATCTTTTTCTTTTTCCTTTCTTCATTTTTACTTGACCACTACCTCATTTTCTAATTGCTTTACTTTGGGTCTCGTTAGAGATTATTGAAGATAATTTGATGAACAGTGTTGGTTAGAGATTTCTCTTGTTCTTTTCCAGAGCTACCGCTGGATCCATCAAAGATTATCCTGGATGCAGTATCTAATATTGTTTGCACTGTTGTATTTGGAGATCGTTTTGAGTACAAGGATGAGAGATTCCAAAAGATTCTCTCCCTTACAGAGGAGACCTTCCGTATCATGAGCTCCACCTGGGGACAGGTAGTTTAGTCTGGAATACAAAACTATCTATACATAAGCTTATTTTTGGTTTCATTCCCATCTCTGTCTTCTTCTCCTCCTGGATGGCATCCAGGCATCTAGAAGATAACATCTTCAAGACAGAGCATCTAAATATTCTGATCCTCTTACATCTCTATATCTGAAATTTCCATATCTGTGTACATACTGCAATCGCCCTCACATCTCAAGTCCATTGTCTTGGAACCAAATGTTACTCAGATCCTCCCTCATCGCTCACATTCTATAATTCACCAAATCTTGCTATCCGAATATCTTCAAAAATTGTCCCTTCCTTCATGCCATGGGTGTAGGAGCCAAAAATAATTTTAGGGGGATAAAGATTAAAGAGATAAAAAAAAAAAAACTATGGCCCTAAGTGGTGCAATTCAACTCTACTCCCAAGACAGGCAGCAGGGGTAGATCTATTGCATTGCCGGTGCACCCAGTACAATGCATATATATATATATATATATATATATATATATATATATATATATATATATATATATATATATATATATACTATATATATATATATATATATATATATATATATATATATATATATATATATATATATATATATACATGATTAAGTTTAATTGTGCTATTTTTTGCGTCCCCTGTTCATATAATCTGGGAAGGATTTCTATACCCCCCCCCCCCCCAGTTCCTGGGCTCTTGACTTGACTATTGCAATTACATCTCAACTGACCTACTACTCACCTGACTATACCCACTGCAATCCATCCTGAATGCTTCTGCCAGGATCATCAACTTCACCCAAAGCTTGTATTTACTGCTCCCCTCTCAGCTCCTATACTAACTCCCCATCTTATTGACAATAAAATTCAAATTCATAAGTCCAACTTTAAAAGCTTTCAACAATACTGCATCTCACTATTGCTCATCTTCTGTCTCCAAATAAACAGCATTCTTCCGTTATGACCATGGTTTACGCTTTTTTTCCTCTATTACCTCCTCCAATGTTGAATTAAAATACATTTTGTACTGCTACCTCCACTTTTTGGAATCCTCTGACTTGATCTTTTGCTGACAGTCTCTAATAGAGGTTAACGGACCCTGGCACAAATTTCCACAGATCATATTGACTCATACTATTATTGAAGCATATAGTAAGTCATACTTTACTGTATCTTTCTTTGATTAAATGTGTCCATACTATTAATTAATCCATATATTTCTGTTGCAGTTAGAGAGCATCATTCCAGAACTCATGAAGTATGTTCCTGGGCCTCACAAAAAGATATACAGCATTACAGAACAGCTGGTGTCCTTCATCAAGGAAAGAGTGAAGATCAACCAGGAGACACTGGATCCAAGTTTCCCCAGAGACTTTATTGATTGTTACCTTATCAAAATGCAACAGGTACCCTCCAATTCATTCATTAAAATTGTATTTTATTAATCCAAGGACAGAATATACAGAACACAGAATGGTTATATATAAAAGATGAGGTTATACAGTATGTACTGATTATCTTGTCAAAATGTAATCGTGAACATAAATTCGGGATTACTATTCTTGGCATTGTTTGAAACAGGAAACAGGGTTATTCAGAAAATAAAGTGGTTATCTTTTTTAATGTCTCTACAGGAGAAGGCTAATCCTAACACTGAATTCACCATGAGAAACCTCTTAATGGCCGCTCACAACCTGTTTTTGGGTGGGACGGATACTGTTAGCAGCACTCTGAAGCACGCGTTACTTATTTTAATGACATTCACTGAAACTCAAGGTACAAATATGGTGAAAGACTTATTACAACATGTTATTGAAAACATATAATGTTGTTATGATCCTTGATTATCATAATGATAAGCTGAAATTTAAGGTAACTCCTATATTATATGTATACATTGTTCTCAGTTAAAAGTACCACTTTAACGGTAAGCTATGGTCCACCGCTTGATCCATCAGACTTCCAATAGATAACCAGAATAAAATATATTAAATTCCAACACTGAACATATCAAAATATTTGTTTGAATAAGATTATTGATGTATAGTGATCTTCAGGTTTAGTTCTATACTTTATTTGTGACAGACTAAGGTGGGGTGGAAAAAGCGCACAATCCCTACAGTAGTCCCAATAGTCGCAATGTTATGGGTTAATGTTGGTCTGAAGCTCTCAATGTTGGTCTCTCTTATGTAGAAATGTTTTATTTATACAATGTCTTGATGGTGGACAGATAGATAGATGCTATGTATCCATCAATTGGCTGGTTGCCAGTCGGATCTGCTCTCTCAGTGCAAAAATCCCGTTGGCAATGAGGTAGAATAATACTGAGGATGTGACCACCTATTGATGTCGCGGTTTCACTGTAATGATAATGTCTAAACAGCCAAGGCATACTGTTATGGGAACACCCAGGACAACAAGACATAGTCTTCAGGGTACCACCAACACCACGTTTATATCATTATCACTGAGGTAGCCATCAGCAAAACGGAGAAACGAGTTTGATGAAGTGTATTTACACATTAATATCATCTCCAACACTTCAAGAAAGTGGAGACATCATTTTTTGCACCAACCTATCAAAGTTTTTATAGGTTTTAAATCTTTTAGAGTTTGTTTTTACTTTTTCTTTTTTCTTTGTTCTATTCATTGTAAATGGCACACATCGAAGACGGATTACTGTGTACATTTTACCTGCAGCATTTTATGAATAAAACCTGTTCCTCAACCCTGGTTTCCATCTGATTGATTTGGGGTGCGCTTGAAGGATCCATGGCTGTTTAGACATTATCATTACAGCGAAACTGCGACATTCATAGTATTATTCTATCTCATTGCCACCAGGATTTTTGCACTGAGAGAACAGATCCAACTGTCAACCAGGAAAATTGACAGATACATAGCATCTATCTATCTGTCCACCTTCAAGACATTGTATATATAAAACATTTCTATATAAGAGAGACCAACATTGAGAGCTTCAGACCAAACATTAACCCATAACATTGGGAAGGGATTGTGTGCTTTTTCCACCCCACCTTTGCATTTCTCTTTTTCTCGGGTACTGACGTGAACAGAGACCCAAAAAAAGCAGCAGATCCCAGTCCACACCAATAGAAGCCAAAGCATTGCCTAACCCTGAAGCAGGGAATCACCATACCTGACATCCCAGTTCGGACCACCTCCAGACAGGGGTAATAAAGAACTACCATAGGACTACTCATAAGAACCTACTACAATATACGGATCATCTTACTAAAACACCTATCCTGCGCTACGCCCAAGTTGGGGACACATACCCAACATCCTATTCCACTAGATGGGCTTGTTGCTTCTTTATTGATTTATTTATATAAAAGCTTTGAGTATGATATATTTCTTGTTAGACCAAATTCACAGGGAAATTGATCAAGTAATTGGACGAGAAAGAAGTCCAAACCTAGATGACAGAAGCAAGATGCCTTATACATATGCAGTTATTCATGAGGTCCAGAGATTTGCAGATATGGTTCCATTGAATGCTCCACGTTCGGTTACAAAGGACACCCAGTTCAGAGGATACACCATCCCCAAGGTACCATTAGTAAAATAATCTTCTGCTGGCAACAGTTTGCTAGCAAACACCAATAATTTCAATTTGGCATTTCTTCCATCTTAAGCATTTACTTGTAATTGTCTGTAGAGAGAAAATTGACTAATGATATATCTCAAAGCCATATGCACATAGGTTCTGAAATACAACGAACTCTATTTTCGTTAAAGTAATTTACAACCAAAAAATTTAAATACAAAACTTTATTAATACACACTAAAACTGTGTTTTTTGTTCATAGAGAATGAATTAAAATCAACTCATTAGGTAGACATCTCCAATACTATAGATATTTATTAACTTTTTTAATCATTTCACTCTACAGTAGTATAGCAATGATATCATTTTATACAGGGGTTATTATTTGTTACTAGCGACTTGCCCGTCAAAAAATGACAGCAATTAAATGTGTATGTTTTGAATTCTGTTTTGCATGTAATATGCGTAGTTGACACTTTTACCCTTTTTCTTATCTATAAAGAAGTGCAATTATTATATGAAACATGTTTATTTTTTTAACATTCAACTTGTAGGTGACCAACTGTTAAATCATCTTTTTTTAAGAGTAGTAACATTTTAATGTAAGAACAGGTCAACATTGTATTAATGAGTATTGTAAACATGACATAATGTTTTGTAACATGCAACTTGAAGATTAACAACTGGTAAACTAAATATGTATTTAATCCAGAGGAAGGCAAACAGTAAAACACCCCATTGAAACTTAGCCAGTTGTATCAAAGAGGGAAACAAATTAATTCCTTCCTGACCCCATTAACTGGCGATTGGATTACTCCCTGGATTTATATTCTCCATTAAATTATACATTTAAATTGTACAACAAAAGCTCCTCCTCCTCTTAACATGAACTTTGAAATATATGTAATAAAACAATTTTGCACACAATTTTCAAAAAATAGTAACATTATAAACAGTAACTTAATTAAGTAACATTTAAACTGTAATTTTTATAAAATGCAAGCAAAGTGTTTTGTGGGGCTAATCATGGTAAAAGGCTACTTCCATAAAATTAGAATATATTATTTTGTTGTTGTTGATTTTTGATGGTTGACATTTTGTTGTTATTGTTGTAATTAGTGAAAATGGCACATAGAGTTTCCTATGTGAAACAGTGGTTCTCTAAAAAGAGAACGCCAGACATCAAGGTACGTCCACGGGGTGTAACCACTGTTCTCTATGGTATTTGCGATTTTATAGAGTTTCTTATGGAAATAGTGGTGCTCTAAAAAGAGTCTGAGTGACATAAAATGTCATCCTGGAAATAAAACCACTGTTGTCTATATTTTTTTTTTGTACATTTGTTCTTGAGATGAAAGTATTGTTGAAAAATGGCTCATAGAGTTTCCTATGTGAAATAACGTTCCTCGTAAAAGAGCCCCAGATAAATCAATTTTTTTCCTGGAAGTAAAACAACTGTTCTCTATGTTTTTTGCCATTTTGGCAAAGTGACTTAAAGGTGCCCGAGTGACTTAAAAGTTCATTCTCTAAATCAAACCACTGTGCTCTATTTTTTTTTTTTTTCTCCTCTGAAATTGTTGTTAGGGTGTTGTTGTTTTTTTCTGTGCCATGTCTTGTATTGTTATATTTTGTGGAGTTAAAGTTATAGTACCTCAAAGTAAACAATGTTTTTTGTAAAATTGCAGCCATCATCTAATAAATCACCTTGACTTTGGTTGTTTTCAATGTAAACTTTAATAGCCTCTGGATTCTTGCATCTTGAGAATGCAACATACAGCTGTCCATGTGCAAATACTGGTTCTTCTAAAAATATACCCACAGATTTGAAAGTTTGTCCTTGTGATTTATTAATGGTCATGGTAAATGCCATGATGATGGGAAATTGTCTCCTTTGAAGTACAAAAGGGAGGCTACTTTCACTTGGTGCGAAATCTATTCTTGGTATGAAAACTCTCTCTCATTTATGGGTAACAGTTAGGATTTCAGCATGTATAAAATGGTCCTTTAATTCTTTAACAATTAATCTGGTCCCATTACATAGGCCTTTTTTGGGGTTCATATTTAACAGCAACATGACAATTGCACCTTTCTTTAGCTGCAAAATATTAAGTGGCATTCCAGAGGGAGTTAATGAGTTAATGAATTCAGTTGAAAAGTTTGTCTGACTTTCTTTGTCATCACCAAGTACAGAATCAGCACTGTGATAATTTTTTTGTGGTGCATTTTTTTTTATATTTCATTATTGAGGAGCAATGCATCTTTATTTTTGCATGTTAGTATTACTTTGTTGCCAAGCTCTGCATAGTCCTCATTATGTATTGTATTTTGGAATATTACTGATATGAGATCCTGTTGGCAAATCATATGAGCTGGGATGTGCACAGTATCATCAGGTAAATTTGGTATTCGCTCTGTTTTTCCTTCTCCAATTTTAATGAGCCAATCATTGAACTAATTTTGTCCTTCTGATCTCATATTTTGTTGTAATTGAAGATGGGTAAATAGTTTCTATAGTGTACTTGACTTTATACATGTTTCGACAATGTCGGTTTGAATTCCATGTACAACGACAGGTAATGTTTGTCTAAAATCTCCACCTAACAACATTACCTTTCCACCAAATGGCAAATTATTATCCATGACTTCACGTAGCAAATGGTCAATACATTGTAGGGCATGAAATCATTGTAGCTTCAGCTATTATAATGAATTTACTTTTATTAATTTTTTTTGTCATTCGAATATCCGACACTGATGTTTCCAAAATAGGAACTGGCAGTTTAAATCAACTATGCACAGTTCTTCCACCTTCTAACAAAAGTGCGGCAATTCCAGTGGTTGCAAATGGCAGTGCTATTTGACTTTGTGCTCGAAAAAAAACTCATCATTAAATTATATAGATACGTTTGTCCTGATCCGCCAGGTCCATCTAGATAGAAATAACGCTCTTTGAGCATGTCATCATCTAGGGCATTTTTTTATTGCATTAAATGCTTGCAATTGTAACGTATTTAAAGTTGCAAGTCTTTCTTCTGAAACTGAGTGTCATAGTCTTCAAGGTTTATGTCGTCTATGAGACCTGGATCTGGCAGATTAAAACTTGCACAACTTAATCCATGATTTTAAAAGACCTCTTGTATTTCAATTAATGCTTTTAATTGTGCAATAGGCTCATTGTATCGTTGCAAGAAGTCTTCAGACATATTTGTTTTAAATTTGTCCCACAAAGCTAATGCATTTGGAGCATTTGAGAAGATACACATGAATTCAAATTGTTCCCTCATCTGCCGTGGCCTTTGACATAGTGCTGCTTCTTCTAGACATCTTTCCCATTCTGTATCATCAGCTAGGAAGTTTCTGTGTTGCGCAGCTAAATGAAATGATTCATAAACTATGTCATTAACAGTTCTTAACTGTTCAAAACTTTGTGCACCAGGAACACTTAGAAGTAGTAATCGTAAGCAGAAACGTTCAAGGTCTCTTGGACTTACAGTGTAAATTCTTGGGATTATTTTATTTCCACAACTTTTTTGTTTTCACCATAATTCATTAACGAAAACATAATGGTATGGAATGTCAATATATAACAATTCCCTTGCCTCTTAATTGAAACCACGCAGTTAGTGTAGTTTGGCGATGCTCACTTTGTGCCAAAGCATTTCTTTAATTTCCAACATGGAAATACACTAAATGTCTTTGTGGCAAATGTACAGCTAATCGATATACTGCATGTGAGCGATCCTGCATTTCAAATTTTAGAAGACGCCACATTGCTTCTGGCGCACTTACATAGCGAGCATCTACATGAGATGCAGGTTCATCATGTACTAACTCACTTTGTTCATTATTTTAAGCACTTTTGACCACTACAGTAGCTGCATCATAGCCTTTGTAAATATATTTGTAGACATATTTAATGAATTTTATCGAAGTGCAAGCTTCCACATTAATGTGTGCATTATACTTCATGAGTAAATGTGGATTGTATGGTACCACATATCTGTTATATACCTTTTTTCCACGAATAATGGCATTTTGGCCTTCTTTTCTTCTATATAATGGATAGCCATCACAATTAGCATAAGTTTTGTCTCTATAATCCTTTCAAAATTCTTTAGTACATTTCTTATTTTCCATACATGGTGACTGTGGATTAATATCTCCACACGGTCCATGAATCATACAATGAGTTACAATCTCAAATAGTCTACCATGTATTTCTTGATCTGGTAGTTCAGCAATAATTACTGAATCCACTTTGTCACCAGTATCCAATTTATCTTTCTCTTGAAGGATTGTAAGCATATATGCATGTGGAAGGCCTCTTTTTTGAAATTCGATGGTATAAACATAAGCCAGACATTTGCCAAATAATTGAGTTATGGTTATGTCATGTATTTATTCATTTAATTTGATTTTAAAGAATCTTGCCACTAAATCTTTACATTACATGTAAATGTAATAAATAAATCTGTTTTTCCAAATTTAGTTACAATAGCCATGACATCATTGTATCTTTCTCGCATATTGCGAGGAGATCCTTGGAAAGAAGATGGTAAAATGATGGCTTTGCCAGCTGGCAGCTCTCTGGTTGTAACAACCTCAGCGACATAATCCCTCAATCCCCAATACTGTTCTACACGTAGTTTATCTTGTTGATATTTGATGAAGTTTAAATTATTTGCCTCAACTTGCAAATATGAATCAATGATCCATTGTTGTGTCAGTTTTCCGCCACATAAAATGGGGTAAAATCCATCTCGAATGGCAATTTGAGCCACTTTAAATTCAAGCATGAAAATATTATTTCTCACACGTACTTTTGAATTTGGGTAATTCTGAAGAGTTAATTTGGGTTGCCAACCTGCTTCCCCATGTGGAAAAAATATGGGATATGTCATTGGATCTAAATTGGTACTTAAGATATTTATATTAATGAAAGGTTGCTCCTCATTTCTGGGATATGTTCTAATATCTCTCTGAAATGGTGGTTCTCCTTCGTCATTTTGAAAGACCATTGCAACCTCATTTGATGTTATAAGTTATACCGGCGTTTATCAGTATGGCAATCTCTTTTAAGCACCATATTGACTTTTGGGATTGGCAATTGATGTATTTCTGCATGAAGTTGTTGTTCCTTTTCTACTTCTGCCAATTTTTTATAGGCTTGAGAGTATGGGTTTTGAGCCATAATTTTATCAAGCTCTATAAAAACAATGGATAAGCATTTTTTATTTTCTTGCAGCTGCATTCGTTATTCAACAGCTTCCATTGTATCTAGGACATATAGTTGAGCAAATTTTCTTTGCTCTCCTTCCTCTGGATGTAAAGGTAAATGTGTCCTTGTACTTTAAAGCAGTAAGGGCCATGTCCTGGCACATTAGCAGCTAATGTTGCACCCATAGATGCAAAAGAAGCACTATTGTATGATCTTATGTTTGTTTTGAAATGTTGGTAGTTGGGGAAAGTAGGCTCAGTCATAATGCTTTGTAAATATGGTGGGAAAAAAGTCTTACCTTGCCTTTTTGACAGCAACTAACGAACTCGCCATCTCTGGGTCTTTCCTGTTTGAAATGATAAGCCCCACAAAACTGACAGACAATATTCATATCACCACAATTATGAACCTCTATTGTTAAAGATTTAATAAAAGGACAATTGTGAGAAGATATATCAATGTGACTGTGTACATCATCATTAGAATTCTTATCTGATTGTTCAGGAACATTTTCTAAATGCTTTTGTTTTTTAGTAGCCTTCTTGGGGTTGGATGTTAGTTTGTCAGCTGTTAGTCTTTTGCTTGCGAGTCAATCTCATTCTTTTTGTCATCGAATTTCCTTCTGCTCCGACATCTGATGCTCTGCCCATGTTTTTTGACGTTCTCTAGTTTGACGTATTTTCTTTTCCTGTTTCTTGTCAGTATCTGCCAAATTAATCTGTAAATAAAAATATTATATTAGTATTTTTTCTCCTTATTTTTTATTTTTTTTTGAACTGCATATTTTTTTTTTCTACTATCCTTTTTTGTGTGCACCACTGTTTCCATTATGAGGTTAGCTTTATGAAGTTTGAGTTAGCAACGTAGGGCCTCATTCAATAGCAATTTTTTGAATTGAATAAGGATCTATATAAACATCGAGTATATATTTTTTCTTGAAGTTTTTAGCCAGTGAAGACCTTACTTTTGGATAGAAGTTCAGTAAATACAAAGTTCTGTAAAATAAATATGGTATGTGCTTATATAAATCTCTATTTAATTGGCCGAATTGCAATTGAATGAGACCCTTAGTTAGGTTGCAGTGTATTTTGTGAAAGTGGCACATGAAAGATGATAGTTCCTTGTATTTTCTATGGCCCTCATTCAATTGCAATTTGGCCAATTGAATAGGGGTCTAAATAAGCACATAACATATTTTTTTAAAGAAGTTTTTAGTTAGTAAACATCTATCCAAAAACAAGGTTTTCACTAACTAAAAACTTATTTAAAAAAAATATGTTATGTGCTTATTTAGAGCACTATTCAATTGGCCAAATTGCAATTGAATGAGGGCCTATGTGTTTTATATTATTTTTTGTGCACTATTGTTGTCATTATGTGTTTAGGGTATGGAGTTGGGCTTAAACGTTTGTGCATGAAAAAGAGTATATATCTTTAAATGGTGTATATGTTAACATCCTTTTGGTTTTGTATTTTGTGTGCAACACTGTTGGCATTAGGGTATTTTTTGTTGTTGTTGTTGATATCCAGTTTTGCATGTGGCAATGTTGTTGTAACGGAACCCATCACTGTTTTCCCCTTTTTTATAGTTATTAAATTCTTGGTTAAAATATGATCCTACCATTATACTGTATGTATGTTGGTTTATGCTCTGCAGAATATTAGCCCAGACTATTGCAGACCTTGGCATAATAGATAATCCTATTACAGAGACTCCTCATAAGATAAGGAAGTCTATTGTATAAAGTGTTTTCATTCTCAGACATAAGAACAAAGAAGGATGATCTAATCCATGTCTGATTGTATCAAAGTTGCCAGGTAGCCTCAGGGAGGTGTGACCCACCTATTGTCCCTCTATGTGTATTGTGTGGTCAACTATGGGGGATGTGTATTGCCTGTGGGAAGAGATGTGTATATATATTTCTGCACATAACAAAATAAAGTCAGTAGTCTTGAACTCCCTATTGAGTGTCGTCCAATATGGGAGGTTGGGAATGGTGAAACTGTAGTGCCTCTTGGGTATTTTACCGTATACCAGCGGAGATATTGGACTGCGTGTTCCAACTCCGTTACATTTGGTGGCAAGTGGGGGAATTGTTCCCACGGTCAGAAGGACAGCTACAGGAGACACCATTCCGTGGAGTACAAATTGAGGGCAACGCTAGTATCCGTACAGCGCCCCTGGCTACAGCAGGATGGAACCGGCTAGTTTTCGGACAGCGTTCCATGATGAGGAGGAGGAGGCGGCCGCGGACTACAGGAATGCAGACAGAAAGGAACTCATGGAGGGAGACCGGGCAGCGGTTACAGTACCTCTTACGGACAGCACACAGACTGAGTGTGGAAGAGAACTCCAAAGCAGACTGACCTTTTTCCCAGGTACGCTTCCCATAAGAACCTTAGAATGGTTAATGACAGATGTCCACAAATACATAATGGAAAAGCAGTGGGCACGGGGACTGTCCATCTTGGGAGCTGCTAACCCACCTCCCACCATTAACCCCCCCCCAGCACTGCGTCCGGATGGTGGGAACTACCAAACCCCTCCATGGTGCATCAGGTGACACACGTGTAACCAGTAGGGCCACATGCAAAGAGACTGTCCCAGAAACAGAAACCGCTCCACGTGGAATACTCCAACTAATTCCCCTCCCCAGCGACAGGGTGTACCCCAGGGAGCAGAAGGTGTCGTCCTTCCTCCCCAGCGACAGTGTGTACCCCAGGGAGCAGAAGGTGCCGTCCTTCCTCCCCAGCGGCAGTGTGTACCCCAGGGAGCAGAAGGTGCCGTCCTTCCTCCCCAGCGACAGTGTGTACCCCAGGGAGCAGAAGGTGCCGTCCTTCCTCCCCAGCGGCAGTGTGTACCCCAGGGGGCTGAAGGTGTCGTCCTTCCCCCCCAGCAGCAGTGTGTATCCCAGGGAACAGAAGGTGCCGTCCTTCCTCCCCAGCGGCAGTGTGTACCCCAGGGGGCCGAAGGTGTCGTCCTTCCCCCCCAGCGGCAGTGTGTACCCCAGGGAGCTGAAGGTGTCATCCTTCCTCCCCAGCGGCAGTGTGTACCCCAGGGGGCCGAAAGTGTCATCCTTCCCCCCCCAGCGGCAGTGTGTACCCCAGGGAGCTGAAGGTGTCGTCCTTCCTCCCCAGCGGCAGTGTGTACCCCAGGGGGCCGAATGTGTCATCCTTCCCCCCCCCAGCGGCAGTGTGTATCCCAGGGAGCAGAAGGTGTCGTCCTTTCCCCCCAGTGGCAGTGTGAACCCCAGGGAGCCGAAGGTGTCACCCTCTCCCCCCAGCGGCAGTGTGAACCCCAGGGAGCCGAAGGTGTCGCCCTCTCCCCCCAGCGACAGCTTACACTAACAAAGGGAGACACCAATCTCCCAGATGGCGCAAATGGGACCGTGGTCTCTGTGCCTGACCCACCGGGATGCTGGACAGCCTGTCCAGATCCCCAATTATCCTCACTGGGACAACCGGAGGAGGGGGGTAAGTACAAATTCCCCTCCCCAGCTAATTCCTAATGTGGCCCCAGGGTTAACAGAGGAAATGTTAAACCCCACTGACCCCCACCTTTCCCTGGCTACTGAGCCAGAATATGTCTCAAGTACCCCAGCAGAAGAGCTGACAGCGGGGCAGAGTGCAGTCGGCCTCTGCCCTCCCTTTGTCCCTTGTACAGAGCAGGATGTCCTGCAGGTTATACCAGCAGAAGAGCTGCCATCAGGGCAGAGTGCCGCTGGCCTCTGCCCCTCAAGTTGCCTCAGCGTGTTGCCCCATCACCACAGCGAAATATCCAGGTGCCTGGTTAGACTTCTCCCCAAAGGTGAGATGGGTGACGAAGTGCCTTTTGCCACTTTGTCCTGGAGAGGACTTATTGCCAGCCTCCTGCCCTGCGACTATGGCCCTGGGACATATTGCGTACCAAAATATTGTCCTGTGGATCCTATTTAGGAATCCTTGAACAACCAACCAAGGTTGTACAGAAACACCTTTTATGCAGCCTTTATTTTAATTATTATTGCCACATACTAATTTTAAAAAATTCAATCTTTATTTGTACATTTAAAATGTTGTTAAAAATGCAACGATTAAAAAAATCATGTTAAACCCAAGGTGTTTAATCCTTTGGGTTTTTTGACGTCCAGCAAATTATTAGAGGTTTATTTAAGTTTTATTTTTGTTGTTATTATATTCTTTGCTTTGATCACAGCTTTTTTATTTAATTACTTTATTATGCTCAAGTCAATAAAAGATTTGGTTTTTCAATTCAATTGTATTTGTGTATTTTTGGGTATGTTTCCTTAGTCAAATCCTTATCAGGTACCCTGGATTTTAATTTACATAAGATTAATTTTTTTTTTTACATAAGATTAAGATAAGGTTTTATAATTCTTTTGTCTGTTGTATAGTTTTGTTTATTCATACAGCACTTCACTGGAGTATATGTTTTAAGTGCCTTTGCATTTCTTTTGTGTTAATCTTTTGTCCTGTTTATTTATGTTAATTCGGAATTCTATTTCTTAAAGTGCATTATAATTCAAGTTGTGTTATTCAAAAATTCTTATCTTAAAGTGCTTGTGCTATTTGACTTAGTGCTTATTTCTTCTTATATTACCCTTTTACCTCGTGACTGTTAGTCTGTCACAGTCACTACTTTACCTTATTCATTTATAGTGCTAATACTGTGCTATTTTTAAACAATGTATACACTCCTGATTATGCTGTTTCTTAAACTATATATTTCCTAAATGCTTCTGTCTATTGTTTTTTAGAAGGAGGTTGTGTCCTCCTTTTTCTTTAGTTTTTTTGCTTTAATTATGCTTTTACTCCTTTTTCTTTTTTCTTGCTTTTCTATTTCCTTATTCTTGTATATTACTCTATTGTTACTATATTGAGACTTTATGGTGAAGGAATTGGCTTTCTATCTTTCTTTTTAGTTAGTAGTGGACCTGGAGCTTTTGAGCTGTATCTATCATGCTCCACGCTATATTGGCGTGGTCTGCGCTGTGATCGCACTTACTGATGACGTCACAATCTCCCGACGCGCGTTTCGTGAGGCTCTATCAGTCTCTCACTCATCAGACTGATAGAGCCTCACGAAACGCGCGTCGGGAGATTGTGACGTCATCAGTAAGCGCGATCACAGCGCAGACCACGCCAATATAGCGTGGAGCATGATAGATACAGCTCAAAAGCTCCAGGTCCACTACTAACTAAAAAGAAAGATAGAAAGCCAATTCCTTCACCATAAAGTCTCAATATAGTAACAATAGAGTAATATACAAGAATAAGGAAATAGAAAAGCAAGAAAAAAGAAAAAGGAGTAAAAGCATAATTAAAGCAAAAAAACTAAAGAAAAAGGAGGACACAACCTCCTTCTAAAAAACAATAGACAGAAGCATTTAGGAAATATATAGTTTAAGAAACAGCATAATCAGGAGTGTATACATTGTTTAAAAATAGCACAGTATTAGCACTATAAATGAATAAGGTAAAGTAGTGACTGTGACAGACTAACAGTCACGAGGTAAAAGGGTAATATAAGAAGAAATAAGCACTAAGTCAAATAGCACAAGCACTTTAAGATAAGAATTTTTGAATAACACAACTTGAATTATAATGCACTTTAAGAAATAGAATTCTGAATTAACATAAATAAACAGGACAAAAGATTAACACAAAAGAAATGCAAAGGCACTTAAAACATATACTCCAGTGAAGTGCTGTATGAATAAACAAAACTATACAACAGACAAAAGAATTATAAAACCTTATCTTAATCTTATGTAAAAAAAAAAATGTAATCTTATGTAAATTAAAATCCAGGGTACCTGATAAGGATTTGACTAAGGAAACATACCCAAAAATACACAAATACAATTGAATTGAAAAACCAAATCTTTTATTGACTTGAGCATAATAAAGTAATTAAATAAAAAAGCTGTGATCAAAGCAAAGAATATAATAACAACAAAAATAAAACTTAAATAAACCTCTAATAATTTGCTGGACGTCAAAAAACCCAAAGGATTAAACACCTTGGGTTTAACATGATTTTTTTAATCGTTGCATTTTTAACAACATTTTAAATGTACAAATAAAGATTGAATTTTTTAAAATTATTATGTGGCAATAATAATTAAAATAAAGGCTGCATAAAAGGTGTTTCTGTACAACCTTGGTTGGTTGTTCAAGGATTCCTAAATAGGATCCACAGGACAATATTTTGGTACGCATTTAAGTAATAACACCTAGGCCCCAAAAAATAAACTAAGATCATTTTTTTTGAGTATTACCTGGGACATATTGCCCTTTAAAAACAGTATTCGTCCATACCAGAGTGTATGTCCCTCATTCTAGCCCTTTAAATACAGGGAGGTCATTCGGTACGTGCCCTGTGGGAGCAGTGATACCCCAGATAGCTATGCCATGGAGCCCATTCATATAATGAAAGACTATGGGAAAGACTTTAGCTACCTGGCAATTGAACTGTGTGAATAGGATCTAAACGCTATTCGGTTGTTTTGTGCGCTCAGATCCCAGCTATCTGGGGATATGTGAAATGTCTGTGTGTTATGTGTAAAAGGTGACTGTATGTATTTTAAAGTGGTTTATGTTTTTTTGCAATCATGTGCTCAATGGAGTCTGCCTCTATCCCTGGATAATTGGCTTACTTTCCCCATTGTCTCCAGTACAGAGGCCTCTGTAAAACCTGTTTGTAAAATGTATTTTCCCCCTCCTTGAAATGTTTATTGCTGTGAATGCTGTATGAAGTGTGCGTTTGTTTTGTTCTTGAAATGTGAGTAAAGGTGAATTGTAGTACTGCTGATGGGTTGTCAAACTAGAGAATTGACCAACAAATACTTTTGTCCGGACATCCCCAGGCCGATCCGTTGGGATCAGACCGTGTATGCCGGCTTATGGTCACGGGGGAGGTGTGTAACGGAACCCATCACTGTTTTACCGTTTTATGGTTATTTAATTATTATGGTTAAAATATGATCCTACTGTTATACTGTATGGCCCTCATTCAATTGCAATTTTGCCAATTGAATAGGGGTCTAAATAAGCACATAACATATTTTTTTAAAGAAGTTTTTACTTAGTAAACATCTATCTAAAAGCAAGGTTTTCACTAACTGAAAACTTATTTAAAAAAAATATGTTATGTGCTTATTTAGAACCCTATTCAATTGGCCAAATCGCAATTGAATGAGGGCCTATGTATGTTGGTTTATGCTCTGCAGAATATTAGCCCAGACTATTGCAGACCTTGGCATAATAAATAATCCTATTACAGAGACTCCTCATAAGATAAAGAAGTCTATTGTATAAAGTGTTTTCATTATCAGACATAAGAACAAAGAAGTATAATCTGATCAATGTCTGATTGAATGAAAGTAGACAGGTAACCTCCGGTGGTGTGACCACATCTATTGTCCCTCTGTGTATTGGTGGCCAACTATGGGGGATGTGTATTGCCTGTGGGAAGAGATGTGTATAAATATTTCTGCACAACAAAATAAAGACAGTATTATTTGACTCCCAATTGAGTGTCGTCCAATATGGGAGGTTGGGGGTGGTGAGACTGTAGTGCTTCTTGGATATTTTACCGTATACCAGCGGAGATATTGGATTTGTGTTCCAACTCCGTTACAATATGCATATGGCTTTGAGATATATTAGTAGATATTCATATTGATACTCTATTATCTGGAATTACATTTTCACAATAAGGTAAGATAGAGAAATAATATTAAAAATATATGAAAAACCAAAATACAGATTATGATTTATGTAAAATGCACAAACATTTTCCATAATGCAAACCATACATAACATTTTTATCTTTATTACTAACATGCTTATCAGCCACATTGACTTGTGCTATCAAGCTTTGGCCAATTAGTATCTAAGATTGCTATTTTTTGTACCTCTTCAGGGCACTGATATCTACCCATTGCTCTGCACCGTCCACCGTGATCCTAGCCAGTTCTCCACACCATATAAATTCAACCCAAACCACTTCTTGGATGAGAATGGCATATTCAAGAAGAACGATGCCTCAATGCCATTCTCTACAGGTATAACTTTTTTTTCTCAGGCTATGGCGATGATTCATTTCCCCTCTGCAAACATTCTTAAATTTCTGATTGCTTTTGAAATGGATAGAGAGAGCTCACTGTCAAAACATTAGCCGATCGTCTTAGATTATCACAAGGATAATTTTGGGAAGAGATCCAGTTATTATGACCAGGATTGAACTAATGTCATGACTGACATTTGGGGGCCAGAGTGGAACTCCCATGAACCCAATAAGCAAAGACTCTTTATGACCCAAGACCAACTGTCACAGCCCTGAAAGCTATCACAATGGACATTAGATGTGTTTTAAGGACTGAGACAATTTGTCTTTCATTTATGTGTGATGTTTAAATAATGTATGTGTGTTCAGAATGTGCTCTGTGCTAGTGACTTGCTTACTATTACTGGTTGAAGGGATGTATTTCATATCTAAGCTAGCAGCAACTGTGATTACTGCACTGTAGTTATTTTACCGGTAGCTAACAGAGATACACTTTCCTGTTTCTGCCATGTAGTGTTCAGCACGCCATGTTTTTTAGTGTGACAGCAAAGGGTTAACCCAACGTTTCTGCAATAATTTAATTGTATATATGGCCCCTCAGATAAACAGAAAACATGACAAAGATAGTTTATTACCCATTGGAATGTTTGTTCTGTCAGAGAGGGCACATAGGGGGAGATATGGGTCAATACATGAAGCAGACATGTTTAGTACTAATATAGAATTGGGGAAAGTATTTAATCTGAGTATCGCATTATCCCTGTTAATATCACATTGTATGATATTCACTATCTGGTGCTGGTAGAGGTCAACAATGATTCATATTTTAAGTATTATGATATTAGGAAATCCATTCACCCACCCCCCAGGTTGGTTTATAGGAGAGATACCAGATGCTGTTACTTAATATCAGGAGCTTTAACACTTCAACCAACTGGCTCTTTTCTTGTGATAGCTTACAAGCTATGAGGTGCGGTGAAACATCACATGAGTAAACAGATTGATTGATGTTTGATCGGGAGTGAAAGATCCAGTGGAAAAAAATATTATGAGGCATTTGCAGGTTGCACTTTATGTTTTGAGTTTGAGGATGTGGGTAGCAAATCCATGGGAGTAGAAGATAAAAATAATTGGTTACGTTTGATGAGTTCATTATGGAAAGACAAATACATGTGCGGATAGTGTTGTTTTGGTCACAGTGGGACATAACAACATAAACTTTTATATGTCATTTTTACCTAAACCAATGTAACAAGAAACCTGAGCTCCAGTAGGCAAGAGATAACTTTGAGTTAAGGGTAATTATGAGATGATTTAATTGCTTTGAGTTTATATAGTAATTAAGCCATTAAAATAAATCCCTCTTGAAATAACCAGATTTTAGATTTGATGACTCGTATTTCTAATATTATTGACCAGAAACAACTTTGCTCAGCTGGTATTAATAACATACATAGATAATCAGAAGACAGCTTTACAATTGGCTCTGCATGATTGTCAAAATGGTTCTTGTATCTAATATTTATATGTGTTATATTTCTACAGGAAAACGTATGTGTCCGGGAGAGAGTGTGGCTCGCATGGAGATCTTCCTTTTCCTCACCACCATCTTACAAAACTTTAACCTGGCCTCGGAGAAGAAATTCACAGAGGCTGATATTGCACCTAAAATGACTGGCTTTGTAAACCATCCCATCCCCTTCAAACTCTCATTTATTGCTCGATAACTGTGTCATACAATAATCTATTAAAGTCCGTTTAATACTTTGGTACCCAGTAAAAAGAGATCTTATTTTTTAGTTTGATCAAATTGTTAAACCCATGGGTATACTGATGCTACCTCATCCTACGGATATATTTGCAGCTTACTTTTGAAATACATTGTTGCAGTGATTTATCTTAAAAATGTATGTCTTGGTACACATATAGAAAGTTATATTGTTTCACTTTTATGATACATTTAAGTGCTACAAAGTTAAAATATTATCTTATTTGGGGTTTAGAGTTACATTTGGTGGCTTTGTCAACTGCTGAGCCTTCAAAGATAGGAGGTATCCCTTTGGGGATCATCCTGGTCCATACCTCCCACTAGTGAGCGATTCAAGCTTTTATGGTGGATGGCAGGGTAATCACTAGGTGGCAACGCTGACTAGTGACGTCACACATTGGAGACCCTCCGCACCATACTTGTCTGGTTGGAGAGCTGGTGCGAGAACCTAAGGACAGCAGTCAGGACCAATAGTAAGGACAAGGCGATACATAGCTAGGGTCATATGGTGGGAGGCAAAGAAATGTTACCATCAAAAGTGGGCGGTATGTATTAAAAAGTTGACTACCCCTGCTCTATAAGGGAATTGTTTAATATTTGTTTAATATTTTAAGAAGAGTCATTTACTTCCAACTTTATAAAATATTTCCCTCCCCTTAATTAGTTGTGATTATATACAAAGTGAAAATGCTTCCTCCTATATGTATGTTTGAAAGTAATATAAGACATGTAAGTTATCTAATTTACATTAGACTTGCTTTTATCAAAGTAAATTAAATCAAGTTTGCAGTCAACTCTTATACATTAATATGTTACATAGTAATGAAGGTTGAAAAAAGA
The DNA here is from genome assembly GCA_027410445.1 of Discoglossus pictus. Taxonomy (NCBI): domain Eukaryota; kingdom Metazoa; phylum Chordata; class Amphibia; order Anura; family Alytidae; genus Discoglossus; species Discoglossus pictus. Next base: position 64,317,496 of record CM050170.1, read on the forward strand.
CCTTCAGTCCATCAAGTTCCACCTTTTAAGATCTCATCTGATTTGCAATATGATTAGTTATTAATTAGTTGTTAATTGTTAATTAGTTATTAATCAACTATTTGTTTTAATTATTAATTAATCCAGAGGAAGGCAAACAGAAAAAAAAAAACAAGTGAAACTTAGCCAATCATCTAAAAGGGAAAAAAAATAATTCCTTCCGGACCCGAGATACTGGCGATCAGATTTCTCCCTGGATCAATACACTCTCTCTAATTATCCAGGATAACCCTGAATTCCCTTTTTAATTAGAAATAAATCCAGTCCCCTATTAAAGTTATCTATCGAATCCGCTGTCACCACCTCCTCTGGTAGAGAATTCCACAGATTAACCACCCTTACTGTGAAGAAAACTTTTCTTTCTTTATGGTGCAATCATTTCACTTCTAACCTCAAGGGGTGTCCTCTTGTCAGTTGAAAACCACTTGGCACAAAAAGCTCCCTTGACAAATTTTTATACTGACCATGGATGTATTTATATAATGTAATCATATCTCCTCTTAGACACCTTTTTTCTAGAGAAAATAAGCTTAATTAGGTTAGTCTTTCTTCATAACTTAGCCCATCCATTCCCCTATGTAGTTTTGTTGCCCTCCTTTGTACCTTTTCCAGCTCTAAAATCTCCTTTTTATGAAGTGGCGCCCAAAATTGAACTCCATATTCCAAATGAGGGCGTACTAGAGATTTTTTATAGTGGCAGAATTATATTTGCTTCCCTTGCTTCTATACCCTTCCTAATACATGCTAATATTTTATTTGCCTTTGCAGCTGCTGCTTGGCACTGTTACATGGTGGTTGACCACAAGTACTCCCAAATCCCTTTCAATATCTGATACCATATATTTGCTCCATTAAGATTATAAATTGCATGGCTATTTTTCCTTCCCAGATGCATAACTTTACATTTATTAGTATTAAATCTCATCTGCCATTTAGATGCCCATTCCTAAATTTTATGTAAATCCCTTTGAAGGGGAAACACATCATAATCTGATTTAATTACCTTGCACAACTTCGTGTCATCAGCGAAAATGGAGACACCACACTACAATCCTACCTCTAAGTCATTAATAAATATGTTAAAAAGGAGAGAACCTAATACTGAACCCTGAGGAACTACACTTACCACATTAGTCCAATCGGAGAATGTTCCATTTACAACAACCCTTTGCTTCCTGTCTTTTAGCCAGCTCTCAATCCATAAAGCAGATATTTACTGCAATTCATGTTTCTCTTAGTTTGCACAATAGTCTCCCATGTGGCACTGTATCAAAAGCCTTTGCAAAATCCAAAAAGACTATATCCACTGAGTTGCCTTGATCCAAGTTCCTACTAACCTCCTTATAGAATCTCATTAGATTTGTTTGACATGACCTATCCCTCATAAATCCATGATGACTCCTACATATAATCCTGTCCAAATAGACATATTCTTGTATATTATCCCTTATTAACCCTTCTAAAAGCTTTCCCACTTACAGAAGTGAGGCTCACTGGTCTATAATTCCCCAAATTTGCTCTTGCTCCCTTTTTAAATATAGGTATCACATCTGCTTTTCTCCAGTCATCTGGTAGAGACCCTGTGTTGAGTGAATCCTGACAAATTAGATATAATGGTTTGGCTATTACAGAACCCAGCTCCCTCAGTACCCTTGGATGTATTCCATCAGGACCCAAGGCCTTTATTAACATTTGGTTTTTCCAACCTCTTTTGGATTTCGTTATTTGGTGAAGGTAGTGTAGCCCTATTATGTTGCAGTGACCCAACCACTGGTACTTCCCCTGTGTATACCGAAGAAAATAACCTATTTAGCGCATCTGCCTTTTCCTGGTCACTAATTTTCAGACGGCCTTTGTCACATTGTAATGTTCCTATAGCTTCGTTCCTCGCCTTCTTCCCATTAATATACTTAAAAAAATATGTTAGGGTTAGTCTCACTCTCTTTTGCAATTAATTTTTCATTTTCTATTTTAGCCAGTCTAATAGCCCTTTTGCAAGCCTTGTTGATTTCCGTGTACTCCCATAAAGCAGTCTCTGTCCCCTCTTGTTCGTATAATTTAAATTCCTGTTTTTTACTCTGTATCTTGATCTTTACATCATTGTTAAGCCACATTGGATGTGATTTACTCCTATTACTTTTATTCCCACTTAGTATATGGTGATAAGTATGTATATTTAGTAAGGATTTAAATGTTGTCCATTTATGTTCAGTACTTTTACCTATCAGTTCTCTGCCCCAGTCTATACTTTGCATTGCTGCCCTTAGACAGTTAAAATCTGCCCTTTTAAAATTAAGAGTTTTTGTTGGCCCCTTAAAATGTAGTTTTTTTAATTCCATATCAAATGAGACTTTGTTGTGATCACTGTTTCCCAAAGGTTGCCCTATATCAATATTTGATACCATATCGATATTATTTGTGATAACTACATCCAAGATAGCCTCATTTCTAGTAGACTCTTGTATAACCTGGGCCAGATAATGATCCCTGAGTTTTTTATGGCAAGCTTCTGGCATTAGCAAGTATACATCTTATATTATGAGTCTGTAGTTCTGGAGAGCCTGCCACTATACTTGAGTTACTCAGTACTACATCCCTATTGACTGTACTACCCCTCCCCCCATCTCCTCCCCTATGAGTTGTTCTACCATCCGATCCCCTAGAGCAAAAGCTCCCTCATCATTAAGGTGCAATCCATCCCTGCTCTAGAGATTGCACCGAAGTGAGAAGTTAGCCCAGTGCTCTAAAAACCCAAACCCCTTCTTAGTCCACATCTTTAGCCACACATTAACCTCCGTAAGCTTCTTCTGCCTACCTGGGCTAGCACGTGACATCTCAGAAAATACTACCTTGGAGGCCCTTGCCATCAGCTTATTAACTAGTTCTCTAAAATCATTCTTTAGGACACTCCATCTTCCACTAACTTTGTCATTGGTACCAATGTGTACCAAGACCGCCAGTTCATTTCCAGCCCCTCCCAATAATTTATCTACCCGATCCACAACATGCCGAACCTGAGCACCCGGGAGACAGCAAACTGTTCGATTGCTGGGATCTGGGTGACAAATCACCCTGTCTACCTTCCTAATAATAGAGTGCCCTACCACCAAAACGTATCTGTTGCTCTGCCTATTCTGCCCTCACACTCCTTCAGTAGAACTGTTCTCCCGGCTGTTAGAGGGAACAGCTCTATCTGGCATTGCCATTCCTGAATGTACATCCCCAACAGTTTCACTGAATCTGGCAAATCTGTTGGTGTTTGCCAATTCAGAACTGGCCTGCCTCCTCCGGTTCCCCCTCATTCCCCTTCTAACTGTAACCCAGCTACATCTCTGGACATCCTCGCTAGCACCCTCCATGCTAGGCCCATCTAAACTGTGCTCAGTGAGCACCAACTCCCTTTTCCATGGAGCAATATCAGTAAGTGCTGCAATTCTCCTCTCCAATTCTCCAATTTGAGCTTCCAGAGAAGCAACATGCTCACACCTCTCACAGAGGTATGGAACCTGGATCATCTGTTCCAGTATTGCATACATATGATAGGATGTACACTGATTGAGCTTGCCTCTGGACTGGCTCATAATTATTATTAATGTCTACAAAAATTCAGTGGGAAAAATAAAGAATATAAAATAATATATTTGTATAAAGTTTTGTAAATATATATATATATATATATATTTTTTTTTTTCTTTTTTCTTCCCCTCTTTTCTATGAACTCCCTCCTTTTATTTAGACTCCTACACTTTTACTAGAATTGCACTTATACTAGAAATGTTCACAAGCTCACAAGTTTACCCCTTCTCCTGTTTATATTAACTTCTGCCTTCTCACCTGGGCACAATTAGTGCACTCTGCAGTTTATCAGCCTTTACTTATAAAAAGTAAAATCCACTTGTGTGTTTTGGTTTATTGACTAATCATAATTATCCTTAATTGTCTCTTTTATTCTGCCAACATACTGTAATTCACACTTTCACAATGTTCTTAAATATCCTGGCTTGCTGTCAAAATTATATTTAATTAGCTAAATCTTGACTGTAATAGCAAGTTTATTCAATGTACCAAAGAAATTCAGAAGTTGCCCAAAAAAATATTTCGCAGCTTCTCATGTTTTGTAGTAATTTAATTTTTTTTTTCACTACAATTAGTATTTCATTTTCTGCACTATATGTTGATGTTAATGTGGTTTAAATAAGTATATGATTATGTGTGTTGAGAGTTGTGATCAACTACTACCTTTGTGACTAAAGTAATGAAAAATACAATTTGTAACAAAAAATAATAATTTTCATGCCTGGAATGAACACATTACAAAACTTAAAAAAAAACAGGTAAGTGACCACACACAAATAATATCATCTAGTCAAGGATAATGACACTCCATATTGGATGTACACTGTTCAGTCAAAGAATGGTCTTCAAAGACTCCCAGAGATTGGCTAAATTTACATTTTGAACCTTAAGGCAGCAAATGAATAACATATATACATTTGAAAACTGTAATTCTGGTTAAGACCATAAATAATCAGGAAAAAAGTAATACGGCTACAGTTTAATTAGTAAAAAAAAAATGTTGATGTAACGGAGCTGGAACACGCAGTCCAATATCTCCGCTGGTATACGGTCAAATATCCAAGAAGCACTACAGTCTCACCATTCCCGACCTCCCATATTGGACGACACACAATTTGGGAGTCAAATGAATACTGACTTTATTTTTTTATGTGCAGAAATATTTATACATCTCTTTGGCCACAGGTAATACACATGCCCATATTTGGCCACACAGTACCCATAGAGAGAACAATAGGTGGGGTCACACCTCCCAGGGACTAGCCGGCTACTTTGATACATTGATACATTGATAAGATAATGCTTCTCTTTGTTCCATCTTTCACAATTTGAACACTTTACACAATAGGGCTCTCCTGCCTCTAGGAGACCCTAATAGGATTATGTATTCTGCTAGGTGTCTGCAATAGTCTGAGCTAATATCCTGCAGAGCATCAACCAACATACATATAATATAACAGTAGGATCATATTTTAACCAAGAATTAAGTAACCATAAACAGGGTAAAACAGTGATGGGTTCCGTTACACACCTCCCCCGTGACCATAAGCCGGCATACACGGTCTGATCCCAACGGATCGGCCTGGGGATGTCCGGACAAAAGTATTTGTTGGTCAATTCTCTAGTTTGACAACCCATCAGCATTACTGCAATTCACATTTACTCACATTTCACATATCCCCAGATAGCTGGGATCTGAGCGCACACAACTACCGAATAGCGCTCAGATCCTCTTCACACAGTTCAATTGCCATGTAGCTAAAGTCTTTCCCATAGTCTTTCATTATATGAATGGGCTCCATGGCACAGTTATCTGTGGAATCATGGTTCACACAGGGCAAGTACCGAATGACCCCCCCTGTATGTAAAGGGCCAGAATGAGTGACATACACTCTGGTATGGCCGAATACTGTGTTTGAAGGGCAATATGTCCCTGGGCCATTGTCGCAGGGCAGGAGGCTGGCGAAGGGCACTTTGTCACACATCTCCCCTTTGGGGGGAAGTCTAACCAGGCACCTGGATATTTTGCTGTGGTGATGGGGCAACACGCTGAGGGGACTTGAGGGGCAGAGGCCAGTGGCACTCTGCCCTGATGCCAGCTCTTCTGCTGGTATAACCTGCAGGACATCCTGCTCTGTACAAGGGACAAAGGGAGGGCAGAGGCCGACTGCACTCTGCCCCACTGTCAGCTCTTCTGCTGGGGTACTTGGGACGTATTCCGGTTCAGTAGCCAGGGAAAGGTGGGGGTCAGTGGGGGTTAACATTTCCTCTGTTAACCCTGGGGCCACATTAGGAGTTAGCTGGGGAGGGGAATTTGTACTTACCCCCTCCTCCGGTGGTCCCAGTGAGAGTAGTTGGGGATCTGGACAGGCTGTGGGCGCAGAGACCACGGTCCCATCTGCGCCGTCTGGGAGATTGGTGTCTCGCCTGGTTAGGGTAAACTGTCGCTGGGGGGGAAGGACGATACCTTCTGCCCCCTGGGGTTCACACTGCCGCTGGGGGGGAAGGACGACACCTTCTGCTCCCTGGGGTTCACACTGCCGCTGGGGGGGGAAGGACGACACCTTCTGCCCCCTGGGGTTCACACTGCCGCTGGGGGGGGATAAACGACACCTTCTGCCCCCTGGGGTTCACACTGCCGCTGGGGGGGAAGGACGACACCTTCTGCCCCCTGTGGTTCACACTGCCGCTGGGGGGGAAGGACGACACCTTCTGCCCCCTGGGGTTCACACTGCCGCTGGGGGGGAAGGACGACACCTTCTGCCCCCTGGGGTTCACACTGCCGCTGGGGGGGAAGGACGACACCTTCTGCCCCCTAGGGTTCACACTGCCGCTGGGGGGGGATGAATGACACCTTCTGCCCCCTGGGGTTTACACTGCCGCTGGGGGGGAAGGACGACACCTTCTGCCCCCTGTGGTTCACACTGCCGCTGGGGGGGAAGGACGACACCTTCTGCCCCCTGGGGTTCACACTGCCGCTGGGGGGGAAGGACGACACCTTCTGCCCCCTGGGGTTCACACTGCCGCTGGGGGGGAAGGACGACACCTTCTGCCCCCTGGGGTTCACACTGCCGCTGGGGGGGGGGGATGGACGACACCTTCTGCCCCCTGGGGTTTACACTGCCGCTGGGGGGGAAGGACGACACCTTCTGCCCCCTGTGGTTCACACTGCCGCTGGGGGGGGAAGGACGACACCTTCTGCCCCCTGGGGTTCACACTGCCGCTGGGGGGAAAGGACGACACCTTCTGCCCCCTGGGGTTCACACTGCAGCTGTGGGGAAGGACAACACCTTCGGCCCCCTGGGGTACACACTGTCGCTGGGGAGGAGAATTAGTTGGAGTATTCCACGTGGAGCGGTTTCTGTTTCTGGGACAGTCTCTCTGCATGTGGCCCTGCTGGTTACACGTGTGGCACCTGATGTACCGTGGAGGGGTTTGGTAGTTCCCACCACCCGGACGCAGTGCTGGGGGGGGGGTTAATGGTGGGAGGTGGGTTAGCAGCTCCCAAGATGGACCGTTCCCGTGCCCGCTGCTTTTCCATTATGTATTTGTGGACATCTGTCATTAACCATTCCAAGGTTTTTATGGGAAGCGTACCTGGGAAAAAGCCCAGTCTGCTTTGGAGTTCTCTTCCAAACTCAGTCTGTGGGGTAATAAGAGGTACTGTAACCATGAGTTCCTTTTTGTCTGCATCCATGTAGTCCGCGGCCGCCTCCTCCTCCTCATGATGGAACGCTGTCTGAAAACTAGCCGGTTCCATCCTGCTGTAGCCAGGGGCGCTGTACGGATACTAGCGTTGCCCTCAATTTGTACTCCACGGAATGGTGTCTCCTGTAGCTGTCCTTCTGACCGTGGGAACAATTCTGCCACTTGCCACCAAATGTAACGGAGCTGGAACACGCAGTCCAATATCTCCGCTGGTATACGGTCAAATATCCAACCATTCCCGACCTCCCATATTGGACGACACACAATTTGGGAGTCAAATTAATACTGACTTTATTTTGTTATGTGCAGAAATATTTATACATCTCTTTGGCCACAGGTAATACACATGCCCATATTTGGCCACACAGTACACATAGAGAGAACAATAGGTGGGGTTACACCTCCCAGGGACTAGCCGGCTACTTGATACAATAACAGACATTGATAAGATAATGCTTCTCTTTGTTCCATCTTTCACAATGTGAACACTTTACACAATAGGGCTCTCCTGCCTCTAGGAGACCCTAATAGGATTATGTATTCTGCTAGGTGTCTGCAATAGTCTGAGCTAATATCCTGCAGAGCATCAACCAACATACATATAATATAACAGTAGGATCATATTTTAACCAAGAATTAAGTAACCATAAACAGGGTAAAACAGTGATGGGTTCAGTTACAGTTGATGTCTCTGCACTGGAGGGATCCATGATATATTGGTGGAAGGTGTGCGTGTATTGAGGACTATGATTGCATTGAATGATGCAAGGTGTCTGTATCAAAGGGGTGTGGTGTCTGTATTATTGAGTTATCAAACATCAGTCCACAAAATGTCTAGCTAAAATTCGATCAACTGGTAACTACACAGACTTGTCAAGGTGAAGATGCTTGTGTACTTCAATGAAACTATGAGCTATACCATGTAGGGGCACCCAAGCTGGACAGGTTGCATAGAGGTCAGACAAATTGTGGTCCACTTGAGAAGGTATTGGCACAACCGGAGACATAACAAAGTGCCTGGTGTGCTGAAATCCATAGGGTCACAGAGAGTCAGACATGACTGAGCAACAACAATATATATTGTAACGGATCTACTGGCACCCCGACCGGGTACCTCCGTTGATAGACGCGTCCTAGTTTGCGTCGAGGCCTACAAGCACCGCACCGGACACCAAAACTACCACAGACTCCAAGGATAGTACATCAGGAACAAGCGTTCAGTAGTTACAGCTCAAGGGAGTATGCAAAAGCATAGCAATCCCAAGTATGATAGCGATCCCCTCAAATAACGAGACGAGGCTACGTTTTGAAGGGTCAAGAAGAACTAACTTTTAATGACAGGGAATCTCCTTTTATGCAATGGTGCCCTTTGAAGGGCTACACCCACATAATTATCACAACAGCCAATTATATACATGGTTCAACCCCCACGTCTCCTCCCCTCAGATAACAGGTAACACAATTAAAACAGACACAATTTTAACCACATTCTGGATGTACCCCAAATACAGGGGGTACACCTTTAAGTCCCGCACCATTCAATATCTCTCACCCAGGGGAACAACATATACAAAAATGGCATGAATCAGACCAGGGGTTCAAAAGTTAGTAAAAGTATGTTTTTACACATAACACACAGACATTGCACATATCCCCCATACAATACACATATAGGACAATAGGTGAGTCACACCTCCCTGGCAACTTGGATACAATCAGACATTAATTAGATCATTGTTCTTTGTTCTTATCAGAGAATGAAAACACTTTGGAAAATGCAAGGATCCTTTACAACGTTCTTATCTCTTGAATCTCTGTAACAGGATTATCTATTAGCCTAGGTCTGCAAAAGTCTGGCTAATATTCTGAGCCAATATATTCTGTAGAACATCAACCAACATATATATAGTAGGATCATATTTTAACCATAATAATCATAAAACAGTTTAAAACAGTGATGGGTTCCGCTACACAGCTCCCCCGTGACCATAAGCCGGCATACACGGTCTGATCCCAACTGATCGGCCTGGGGATGTCCGGACAAAAGTATTTGTTGGTCAATTCTCTAGTTTGACAACCCAATAGCATTACTGCAATTCACATTTACTCACATTTCCCATATCCCCAGATAGCTGGGATCTGAGCGCACAAAACTACCGAATAGCGCTCAGATCCTCTTCACACAGTTCAATTGCCATGTAGCTAAAGTCTTTCCCATAGTCTTTCATTATATGAATGGGCTCCATGGCACAGTTATCTGTGGAATCATGGTTCACACAGGGCAAGTACCGAATGACCCCCTCTGTATGTAAAGGGCCAGAATGAGTGACATACACTCTGGTATGGCCGAATACTGTGTTTGAAGGGCAATATGTCCCTGGGCCATTGTCGCAGGGCAGGAGGCTGGCGAAGGGCACTTTGTCACACATCTCCCCTTTGGGGGGAAGTCTAACCAGGCACCTGGATATTTTGCTGTGGTGATGGGGCAACACGCTGAGGGGACTTGAGGGGCAGAGGCCAGTGGCACTCTGCCCTGATGCCAGCTCTTCTGCTGGTATAACCTGCAGGACATCCTGCTCTGTACAAGGGACAAAGGGAGGGCAGAGGCCGACTGCACTCTGCCCCACTGTCAGCTCTTCTGCTGGGGTACTTGGGACGTATTCCGGTTCAGTAGCCAGGGAAAGGTGGGGGTCAGTGGGGGTTAACATTTCCTCTGTTAACCCTGGGGCCACATTAGGAGTTAGCTGGGGAGGGGAATTTGTACTTACCCCCTCCTCCGGTGGTCCCAGTGAGAGTAGTTGGGGATCTGGACAGGCTGTGGGCGCAGAGACCACGGTCCCATCTGCGCCGTCTGGGAGATTGGTGTCTCGCCTGGTTAGGGTAAACTGTCGCTGGGGGGGAAGGACGATACCTTCTGCCCCCTGGGGTTCACACTGCCGCTGGGGGGGAAGGACGACACCTTCTGCCCCCTGGGGTTCACACTGCCGCTGGGGGGGGAAGGACGACACCTTCTGCCCCCTGGGGTTCACACTGCCGCTGGGGGGGGATAAACGACACCTTCTGCCCCCTGGGGTTCACACTGCCGCTGGGGGGGAAGGACGACACCTTCTGCCCCCTGTGGTTCACACTGCCGCTGGGGGGGAAGGACGACACCTTCTGCCCCCTGGGGTTCACACTGCCGCTGGGGGAGAAGGACGACACCTTCTGCCCCCTGGGGTTCACACTGCCGCTGGGGGGGAAGGACGACACCTTCTGCCCCCTGGGGTTCACACTGCCGCTGGGGGGGGATGGATGACACCTTCTGCCCCCTGGGGTTTACACTGCCGCTGGGGGGGAAGGACGACACCTTCTGCCCCCTGTGGTTCACACTGCCGCTGGGGGGGAAGGACGACACCTTCTGCCCCCTGGGGTTCACACTGCCGCTGTTGGGGAAGGACGACACCTTCTGCCCCCTGGGGTTCACACTGCCGCTGGGGGGGAAGGACGACACCTTCTGCCCCCTGGGGTTCACACTGCCGCTGGGGGGGGGGGATGGACGACACCTTCTGCCCCCTGGGGTTTACACTGCCGCTGGGGGGGAAGGACGACACCTTCTGCCCCCTGTGGTTCACACTGCCGCTGGGGGGGGAAGGACGACACCTTCTGCCCCCTGGGGTTCACACTGCCGCTGGGGGGAAAGGACGACACCTTCTGCCCCCTGGGGTTCACACTGCAGCTGTGGGGAAGGACAACACCTTCGGCCCCCTGGGGTACACACTGTCGCTGGGGAGGAGAATTAGTTGGAGTATTCCACGTGGAGCGGTTTCTGTTTCTGGGACAGTCTCTCTGCATGTGGCCCTGCTGGTTACACGTGTGGCACCTGATGTACCGTGGAGGGGTTTGGTAGTTCCCACCACCCGGACGCAGTGCTGGGGGGGGGGTTAATGGTGGGAGGTGGGTTAGCAGCTCCCAAGATGGACCGTTCCCGTGCCCGCTGCTTTTCCATTATGTATTTGTGGACATCTGTCATTAACCATTCCAAGGTTTTTATGGGAAGCGTACCTGGGAAAAAGCCCAGTCTGCTTTGGAGTTCTCTTCCAAACTCAGTCTGTGGGGTAATAAGAGGTACTGTAACCATGAGTTCCTTTTTGTCTGCATCCATGTAGTCCGCGGCCGCCTCCTCCTCCTCATGATGGAACGCTGTCTGAGAACTAGCCGGTTCCATCCTGCTGTAGCCAGGGGCGCTGTACGGATACTAGCGTTGCCCTCAATTTGTACTCCACGGAATGGTGTCTCCTGTAGCTGTCCTTCTGACCGTGGGAACAATTCTGCCACTTGCCACCAAATGTAACGGAGCTGGAACACGCAGTCCAATATCTCCGCTGGTATACGGTCAAATATCCAAGAAGCACTACAGTCTCACCATTCCCGACCTCCCATATTGGACGACACACAATTTGGGAGTCAAATTAATACTGACTTTATTTTGTTATGTGCAGAAATATTTATACATCTCTTTGGCCACAGGTAATACACATGCCCATATTTGGCCACACAGTACACATAGAGAGAACAATAGGTGGGGTTACACCTCCCAGGGACTAGCCGGCTACTTGATACAATAACAGACATTGATAAGATAATGCTTCTCTTTGTTCCATCTTTCACAATGTGAACACTTTACACAATAGGGCTCTCCTGCCTCTAGGAGACCCTAATAGGATTATGTATTCTGCTAGGTGTCTGCAATAGTCTGAGCTAATATCCTGCAGAGCATCAACCAACATACATATAATATAACAGTAGGATCATATTTTAACCAAGAATTAAGTAACCATAAACAGGGTAAAACAGTGATGGGTTCAGTTACAGTTGATGTCTCTGCACTGGAGGGATCCATGATATATTGGTGGAAGGTGTGCGTGTATTGAGGACTATGATTGCATTGAATGATGCAAGGTGTCTGTATCAAAGGGGTGTGGTGTCTGTATTATTGAGTTATCAAACATCAGTCCACAAAATGTCTAGCTAAAATTCGATCAACTGGTAACTACACAGACTTGTCAAGGTGAAGATGCTTGTGTACTTCAATGAAACTATGAGCTATACCATGTAGGGGCACCCAAGCTGGACAGGTTGCATAGAGGTCAGACAAATTGTGGTCCACTTGAGAAGGTATTGGCACAACCGGAGACATAACAAAGTGCCTGGTGTGCTGAAATCCATAGGGTCACAGAGAGTCAGACATGACTGAGCAACAACAATATATATTGTAACGGATCTACTGGCACCCCGACCGGGTACCTCCGTTGATAGACGCGTCCTAGTTTGCGTCGAGGCCTACAAGCACCGCACCGGACACCAAAACTACCACAGACTCCAAGGATAGTACATCAGGAACAAGCGTTCAGTAGTTACAGCTCAAGGGAGTATGCAAAAGCATAGCAATCCCAAGTATGATAGCGATCCCCTCAAATAACGAGACGAGGCTACGTTTTTGTAGCGGAACCCATCACTGTTTTACCCTGTTTTATGATTATTATGGTTAAAATATGATCCTACAATATGTATGCTGGTTGATGCTCTGCAGAATATTAGCCAGACTTTTGCAGACCTAGGCTAATAGATAATCCTATTACAGAGATTCAAGAGATAAGAAAGTTGTAAAGGATCCTTGCATTTTCCAAAGTGTTTTAATTCTCTGATAAGAACAAAGAGGTGTAATTGAATCAGTGTCTGATTGTATCAAAGTTGCCAGGGAGGTGTGACCCCCCTATTGTTCTCTTTGTGTGTATTGTGTGTAGCCAAATATGGGCATGTGTATTGCCTGTGGCCAAAGAGATGTATATATAGTTCTGCAATAACAAAATAAAGTCAGTATTCATTTGACTCCCAAATTGTGTGTCGTCCAATATGGGAGGTCGGGGATGGTGAAACTGTAGTGCCTCGTGGGTATTTTATCGTATACCAGCGGAGATTTTGGACTGCGTGTTCCTGCTCCGTTACATTTGGTGGCAGTGGTGGGATGGCGTCCTAGTAAGAGGAAAAGCAGCACGGAGACACCGGTAACGTTTGGAGTTACAAATTGAGGGCAACGCTAGTATCCGTACAGCGCCCCTGGCTACAGCAGGATGGAACCGGCTAGTTTTCGGACAGCGTTCCATGATGAGGATGAGAAGGAGGCCGCAGACTACAGGGAAACAGACAGAAAGGAAATCTGGTATGATGCCCTGCAAGATGCCCAATGGCGGCGAGGTGAGAGTCTCCCCAGTGATGAGCAGCGGCTACAGAAGCGTGTGGCGATGCGGATGTATCTATTGGGAGAGCAGCCCCTGGATGAGTGGGTGACAAGACTAGAGACCCTGGTATGGCGAGAGATCTGGCTAGACAACGCATACCAGGCCCTCTGGTGGTATACCGTTCGACTTACCCCCTGGACGGCTGACCACGACTTACCGGAGGGGGATGATTATGATGGCCCGGGTTTATTATGGGATGCCTTGGAGGACGATATTGATCTTGGCAGCACGGAGGGGTCTAGGTTTTGGGACATCTACGACTACCGGATGGGCATGTATGTCTGGGATGACGAAGGCGAGGTGAGCAAAGACATGACCCACCTGGTAACGAGAGAGTGGGAGCTGGAGCAGGACTACCAACACCTGCTCAGCCTTGTGCAGCCCCAACCTACTCGACAAGCAGAACCAGACTTCATTGACTGGTCCTGGGATGACCTCCAGATGGCAGGTAGAGATGGGACCGAGGTCTCTCTACCGGCCCTACAGGGGGCAGAAGGTGTCGTCCTTCCCCCCCAGCGGCAGTGTGAACCCCAGGGGGCAGAAGGTGTCGTCCTTTCCCCCCAGCTGCAGTGTGAACCCCAGGGGGCAGAAGGTGTCGTCCTTCCCCCTCAGCGGCAGTGTGAACCCCAGGGGGCAGAAGGTGTCGTCCTTTCCCCCCAGCGGCAGTGTGAACCCCAGGGGGCAGAAGGTGTCGTCCTTCCCCCTCAGCGGCAGTGTGAACCCCAGGGGGCAGAAGGTGTCGTCCTTTCCCCCCAGCGGCAGTGTGAACCCCAGGGGGCAGAAGGTGTCATCCTTTCCCCCCAGCGGCAGTGTGAACCCCAGGGGGCAGAAGGTGTCGTCCTTCCCCCTCAGCGGCAGTGTGAACCCCAGGGGGCAGAAGGTGCCATCCTTTCCCCCCAGCGGCAGTGTGAACCCCAGGGGGCAGAAGGTGTCTTCCTTCCCCCTCAGCGGCAGTGTGAACCCCAGGGGGCAGAAGGTGTCGTCCTTTCCCCCCAGCGGCAGTGTGAACCCCAGGGGGCAGAAGGTGTCATCCTTTCCCCCCAGCGGCAGTGTGAACCCAGGGGGCAGAAGGTGTCGTCCTTCCCCCTCAGCGGCAGTGTGAACCCCAGGGGGCAGAAGGTGCCATCCTTTCCCCCCAGCGGCAGTGTGAACCCCAGGGGGCAGAAGGTGTCGTCCTTTCCCCCCAGCGGCAGTGTGAACCCCAGGGGGCAGAAGGTGTCGTCCTTTCCCCCCAGCGGCAGTGTGTACCCCAGGGAGCAGAAGGTGTCGACCTTCCGCCACAGCGGCAGTGGGAACCCCAGGGGGCAGAAGGTGTCGTCCTTCCCCCTCAGCGGCAGTGTGAACCCCAGGGGGCAGAAGGTGTCGTCCTTCCCCCCCAGCGGCAGTGTGTACCCCAGGGAGCAGAAGGTGTCGACCTTCCTCCACAGCGTCAGTGGGTACTCCAGGGGGCCAAAGGTGTCGTCCTTCCCCCCCAGCGGCAGTGTGAAACACAGGGGGCAGAAGGTGTCATCCTTCCCCCCCAGCGACAGTTTACCCTAACCAGGGGAGACACCAATCTCCCAGACGGCGCAGATGGGACCGTGGTCTCTGCGCCCACAGCTTGTCCAGATCCCCAACTACCGTCACTGGGACAACCGGAGGAGGGGGTAAGTACAAATTTCCCTCCCCAGCTAACTTCTAATGTGGCCCCAGGGTTAACAGAGGAAATGTTAACCCCCACTGACCCCCACGTTTCCCTGGCTACTGAGCCGGAATATGTCCCAAGTACCCCAGCAGAAGAGCTGACAGCGGGGCAGAGTGCAGTCGTCCTCTGCCCTCCCTTTGTCCCTGGTACAGAGCAGGAGGTCCTGCAGGTTATACCAGCAGAAGAGCTGGCATCAGGGCAGAGTGCCGCGGGCCTCTGCCCCTCAAGTCCCCTCAGCGTGTTGCACCATCGCCCCAGTGAAATATCCAGGTGCCTGGTTAGACTTCCCCCCAAAGGGGAGATGTGTGACGAAGTGCCCTTCGCCACTTTGGTTTGGAGAGGACTGTTTGCCAGCCTCCTGCCCTGCGACTATGGCCCTGGTACATATTGCCCTTTGGAACCAGTGTTCGGCCATACCAGAGTGTAAGTCACTCATTCTGGCCCTTTACATACAGGGGGGTCATTCTGTACTTGCCCTGTGGGAGCGGTGATACCCCAGATAGCTATGCCATGGAGCCCATTCATATGATGAAAGACTATGGGAAAGACTTTAGCTACATGGCAATTGAACTGTGTGAAGAGGATCTGAGCGCTATTCGGTGGTTTTGTGCGCTCAGATCCCAGCTAAGTGGGGATATGGGAAATGTGAGTAAATGTGAATTGCAGTAATGCTGATGGGTTGTCAAACTAGAGAATTGACCAACAAATACTTTTGTCCGGACATCCCCAGGACGATCCGTTGGGATCAGACCGTGTATGCCGGCTTATGGTCACGGGGGAGGTGTGTAGCGGAACCCATCACTGTTTTACCCTGTTTTATGATTATTATGGTTAAAATATGATCCTACAATATGTATGCTGGTTGATGCTCTGCAGAATATTAGCCAGACTTTTGCAGACCTAGGCTAATAGATAATCCTATTACAGAGATTCAAGAGATAAGAAAGTTGTAAAGGATCCTTGCATTTTCCAAAGTGTTTTAATTCTCTGATAAGAACAAAGAGGTGTAATTGAATCAGTGTCTGATTGTATCAAAGTTGCCAGGGAGGTGTGACCCCCCTATTGTTCTCTTTGTGTGTATTGTGTGTAGCCAAATATGGGCATGTGTATTGCCTGTGGCCAAAGAGATGTATATATAGTTCTGCAATAACAAAATAAAGTCAGTATTCATTTGACTCCCAAATTGTGTGTCGTCCAATATGGGAGGTCGGGGATGGTGAAACTGTAGTGCCTCGTGGGTATTTTATCGTATACCAGCAGAGATTTTGGACTGCGTGTTCCTGCTCCGTTACAGTTTTGAAGGGTCAAGAAGAACTAACTTTTAATGACAGGGAATCTCCTTTTATGCAATGGTGCCCTCTGAAGGGCTACACCCACATAATTATCACAACAGCCAATTATATACATGGTTCAACCCCCACGTCTCCTCCCCTCAGATAACAGGTAACACAATTAAAACAGACACAATTTTAACCACATTCTGGATGTACCCCAAATACAGGGGGTACACCTTTAAGTCCCGCACCATTCAATATCTCTCACCCAGGGGAACAACATATACAAAAATGGCATGAATCAGACCAGGGGTTCAAAAGTTAGTAAAAGTATGTTTTTACACATAACACACAGACATTGCACATATCCCCCATACAATACACATATAGGACAATAGGTGAGTCACACCTCCCTGGCAACTTGGATGCAATCAGACATTAATTAGATCATTGTTCTTTGTTCTTATCAGAGAATGAAAACACTTTGGAAAATGCAAGGATCCTTTACAACGTTCTTATCTCTTGAATCTCTGTAACAGGATTATCTATTAGCCTAGGTCTGCAAAAGTCTGGCTAATATTCTGAGCCAATATATTCTGTAGAACATCAACCAACATATATATAGTAGGATCATATTTTAACCATAATAATCATAAAACAGTTTAAAACAGTGATGGGTTCCGCTACACAGCTCCCCCGTGACCATAAGCCGGCATACACGGTCTGATCCCAACTGATCGGCCTGGGGATGTCCGGACAAAAGTATTTGTTGGTCAATTCTCTAGTTTGACAACCCAATAGCATTACTGCAATTCACATTTACTCACATTTCCCATATCCCCAGATAGCTGGGATCTGAGCGCACAAAACCACCGAATAGCGCTCAGATCCTCTTCACACAGTTCAATTGCCATGTAGCTAAAGTCTTTCCCATAGTCTTTCATTATATAAATGGGCTTCATGGCACAGTTATCTGGGGTATCATGGTTCACACAGGGCAAGTACAGAATGACCCCCCTGTATGTAAAGGGCCAGAATGAGTGACTTACACTCTGGTATGGCTGAACACTGGTTCCAAAGGGCAATATGTACCAGGGCCATAGTCGCAGGGCAGGAGGCTGGCAAACAGTCCTCTACAAGCCAAAGTGGCGAAGGGCACTTCGTCACACATCTCTCCTTTGGGGGGAAGTCTAACCAGGTACCTGGATATTTTGCTGTGGTGATGGGGCAACACGCTGAGGGGACTTGAGGGGCAGAGGCCAGCGGCACTCTGCCCTGATGCCAGCTCTTCTGCTGGTATAACCTGCAGGACATCCTGCACTGTACAAGGGACAAAGGGAGGGCAGAGGCCGACTGCACTCTGCCCCGCTGTCAGCTCTTCTGCTGGGGTACTTGGGACATATTCCGGCTCAGTAGCCAGGGAAACGTGGGGGTCAGTGGGGGTTAACATTTTCTCTGTTAACCCTGGGGCCACATTAGAAGTTAGCTGGGGAGGGGAATTTGTACTTACCCCCTCCTCTGGTTGTCCCAGTGACGGTAGTTGGGGATCTGGACAAGCTGTGGGCGCAGAGACCACGGTCCCATCTGCGCTGTCTGGGAGATTGGTGTCTCCCCTGGTTAGGGTAAACTGTCGCTGGGGGGGAAGGACGACACCTTCTGCCCCCTGGGGTTCACACTGCCGCTGGGGGGGAAGGACGACACCTTCTGCCCCCTGGGGTTCACACTGCCGCTGGGGGGGAAGGACGACACCTTCTGCCCCCTGGGGTTCACACTGCCGCTGGGGGGGAAGGACGACACCGTCTGCCCCCTGGGGTTCACACTGCCACTGGGGGGGAAGGACGACACCTTCTGCCCCCTGGGGTTCACACTGCCGCTGGGGGGGAAGGACGACACCTTCTGCCCCCTGGGGTTCACACTGCTGCTGGGGGGGAAGATGACACCATCTGCCCCCTGGGGTTCACACTGCCGCTGGGGGGGAAGGACGACACCTTCTGTCCCCTGGGGTTCACACTGCTGCTGGGGGGGAAGGACGACACCTTCTGCCCCCTGGGGTTCACACTGCCGCTGGGGGGGAAGGACGACACCTTCTGCCCCCTGGGGTTCACACTGCCGCTGGGGGGGGAGGACGACACCTTCTGCCCCCTGGGGTTCACACTGCCGCTGGGGGGGAAGGACGACACCTTCTGCCCCCTGGGGTTCACACTGCCGCTGGGGGGGAAGGACGACACCTTCTGCCCCCTGGCGTTCACACTGCCGCTGGGGGGGAAGGACGACACCTTCTGCCCCCTGGGGTTCACACTGCCGCTGGGGGGGAAGGACGACACCTTCTGCCCCCTGGGGTTCACACTGCCGCTGGGGGGGAAGGACGACACCTTCTGCCCCCTGGGGTTCACACTGCCGCTGGGGGGGGATGGATGACACCTTCTGCCCCCTGGGGTTTACACTGCCGCTGGGGGGGAAGGACGACACCTTCTGCCCCCTGTGGTTCACACTGCCGCTGGGGGGGAAGGACGACACCTTCTGCCCCCTGGGGTTCACACTGCCGCTGGGGGGGAAGGACGACACCTTCTGCCCCCTGGGGTTCACACTGCCGCTGGGGGGTAAGGACGACACCTTCTGCCCCCTGGGGTTCACACTGCCGCTGGGGGGGGGGATGGACGACACCTTCTGTCCCCTGGGGTTTACACTGCCGCTGGGGGGGAAGGACGACACCTTCTGCCCCCTGTGGTTCACACTGCCGCTGGGGGGGGAAGGACGACACCTTCTGCCCCCTGGGGTTCACACTGCCGCTGGGGGGAAAGGACGACACCTTCTGCCCCCTGGGGTTCACACTGCAGCTGTGGGGAAGGACAACACCTTCGGCCCCCTGGGGTACACACTGTCGCTGGGGAGGAGAATTAGTTGGAGTATTCCACGTGGAGCGGTTTCTGTTTCTGGGACAGTCTCTCTGCATGTGGCCCTGCTGGTTACACGTGTGGCACCTGATGTACCGTGGAGGGGTTTGGTAGTTCCCACCACCCGGACGCAGTGCTGGGGGGGGGGTTAATGGTGGGAGGTGGGTTAGCAGCTCCCAAGATGGACCGTTCCCGTGCTCGCTGCTTTTCCATTATGTATTTGTGGACATCTGTCATTAACCATTCCAAGGTTTTTATGGGAAGCGTACCTGGGAAAAAGGCCAGTCTGCTTTGGAGTTCTCTTCCAAACTCAGTCTGTGGGGTAATAAGAGGTACTGTAACCATGAGTTCCTTTTTGTCTGCATCCATGTAGTCCGCGGCCGCCTCCTCCTCCTCATGATGGAACGCTGTCTGAAAACTAGCCGGTTCCATCCTGCTGTAGCCAGGGGCGCTGTACGGATACTAGCGTTGCCCTCAATTTGTACTCCACGGAATGGTGTCTCCTGTAGCTGTCCTTCTGACCGTGGGAACAATTCTGCCACTTGCCACCAAATGTAACGGAGCTGGAACACGCAGTCCAATATCTCCGCTGGTATACGGTCAAATATCCAAGAAGCACTACAGTCTCACCATTCCCGACCTCCCATATTGGACGACACACAATTTGGGAGTCAAATTAATACTGACTTTATTTTGTTATGTGCAGAAATATTTATACATCTCTTTGGCCACAGGTAATACACATGCCCATATTTGGCCACACAGTACACATAGAGAGAACAATAGGTGGGGTTACACCTCCCAGGGACTAGCCGGCTACTTTGATACAATAACAGACATTAATAAGAAAATGCTTCTCTTTGTTCCATCTTTCACAATGTGAACACTTTACACAATAGGGCTCTCCTGCCTCTAGGAGACCCTAATAGGATTATGTATTCTGCTAGGTGTCTGCAATAGTCTGAGCTAATATCCTGCAGAGCATCAACCAACATACATATAATATAACAGTAGGATCATATTTTAACCAAGAATTAAGTAACCATAAACAGGGTAAAACAGTGATGGGTTCAGTTACAGTTGATGTCTCTGCACTGGAGGGATCCATGATATATTGGTGGAAGGTGTGCGTGTATTGAGGACTATGATTGCATTGAATGATGCAAGGTGTCTGTATCAAAGGGGTGTGGTGTCTGTATTATTGAGTTATCAAACATCAGTCCACAAAATGTCTAGCTAAAATTCGATCAACTGGTAACTACACAGACTTGTCAAGGTGAAGATGCTTGTGTACTTCAATGAAACTATGAGCTATACCATGTAGGGGCACCCAAGCTGGACAGGTTGCATAGAGGTCAGACAAATTGTGGTCCACTTGAGAAGGTATTGGCACAACCGGAGACATAACAAAGTGCCTGGTGTGCTGAAATCCATAGGGTCACAGAGAGTCAGACATGACTGAGCAACAACAATATATATTGTAACGGATCTACTGGCACCCCGACCGGGTACCTCTGTTGATAGACGCGTCCTAGTTTGCGTCGAGGCCTACAAGCAACGCACCGGACACCAAAACTACCACAGACTCCAAGGATAGTACATCAGGAACAAGCGTTCAGTAGTTACAGCTCAAGGGAGTATGCAAAAGCATAGCAATCCCCAGTATGATAGCGATCCCCTCAAATAACGAGACGAGGCTACGTTTTGAAGGGTCAAGAAGAACTAACTTTTAATGACAGGGAATCTCCTTTTATGCAATGGTGCCCTCTGAAGGGCTACACCCACATAATTATCACAACAGCCAATTATATACATGGTTCAACCCCCACGTCTCCTCCCCTCAGATAACAGGTAACACAATTAAAACAGACACAATTTTAACCACATTCTGGATGTACCCCAAATACAGGGGGTACACCTTTAAGTCCCGCACCATTCAATATCTCTCACCCAGGGGAACAACATATACAAAAATGGCATGAATCAGACCAGGGGTTCAAAAGTTAGTAAAAGTATGTTTTTACACATAACACACAGACATTGCACATATCCCCCATACAATACACATATAGGACAATAGGTGAGTCACACCTCCCTGGCAACTTGGATACAATCAGACATTAATTAGATCATTGTTCTTTGTTCTTATCAGAGAATGAAAACACTTTGGAAAATGCAAGGATCCTTTACAACGTTCTTATCTCTTGAATCTCTGTAACAGGATTATCTATTAGCCTAGGTCTGCAAAAGTCTGGCTAATATTCTGAGCCAATATATTCTGTAGAACATCAACCAACATATATATAGTAGGATCATATTTTAACCATAATAATCATAAAACAGTTTAAAACAGTGATGGGTTCCGCTACACAGCTCCCCCGTGACCATAAGCCGGCATACACGGTCTGATCCCAACTGATCGGCCTGGGGATGTCCGGACAAAAGTATTTGTTGGTCAATTCTCTAGTTTGACAACCCAATAGCATTACTGCAATTCACATTTACTCACATTTCCCATATCCCCAGATAGCTGGGATCTGAGCGCACAAAACCACCGAATAGCGCTCAGATCCTCTTCACACAGTTCAATTGCCATGTAGCTAAAGTCTTTCCCATAGTCTTTCATTATATGAATGGGCTTCATGGCACAGTTATCTGGGGTATCATGGTTCACACAGGGCAAGTACAGAATGACCCCCCTGTATGTAAAGGGCCAGAATGAGTGACTTACACTCTGGTATGGCCGAACACTGGTTCCAAAGGGCAATATGTACCAGGGCCATAGTCGCAGGGCAGGAGGCTGGCAAACAGTCCTCTCCAAGCCAAGGTGGCGAAGGGCACTTCGTCACACATCTCTCCTTTGGGGGGAAGTCTAACCAGGTACCTGGATATTTTGCTGTGGTGATGGGGCAACACACTGAGGGGACTTGAGGGGCAGAGGCCAGCGGCACTCTGCCCTGATGCCAGCTCTTCTGCTGGTATAACCTGCAGGACATCCTGCTCTGTACAAGGGACAAAGGGAGGGCAGAGGCCGACTGCACTCTGCCCCGCTGTCAGCTCTTCTGCTGGGGTACTTGGGACATATTCCGGCTCAGTAGCCAGGGAAACGTGGGGGTCAGTGGGGGTTAACATTTTCTCTGTTAACCCTGGGGCCAAATTAGAAGTTAGCTGGGGAGGGGAATTTGTACTTACCCCCTCCTCTGGTTGTCCCAGTGACGGTAGTTGGGGATCTGGACAAGCTGTGGGCCCAGAGACCACGGTCCCATCTGCGCTGTCTGGGAGATTGGTGTCTCCCCTGGTTAGGGTAAACTGTCGCTGGGGGGGAAGGACGACACCTTCTGCCCCCTGGGGTTCACACTGCCGCTGGGGGGGAAGGATGACACCATCTGCCCCCTGGGGTTCACACTGCCGCTGGGGGGGAAGGACGACACCTTCTGCCCCCTGGGGTTCACACTGCCGCTGGGGGGGAAGGACGACACCTTCTGCCCCCTGGGGTTCACACTGTCGCTGGGGGGTAAGGACGACACCTTCTGCCCCCTGGGGTTCACACTGCCGCTGGGGGGGAAGGACGACACCTTCTGCCCCCTGGGGTTCACACTGCCGCTGGGGGGGAAGGATGACACCATCTGCCCCCTGGGGTTCACACTGCCGCTGGGAGGGAAGGACGACACCTTCTGTCCCCTGGGGTTCACACTGCTGCTGGGGGGGAAGGACGACACCTTCTGCCCCCTGGGGTTCACACTGCCGCTGGGGGGGAAGGACGACACCTTCTGCCCCCTGGGGTTCACACTGCCGCTGGGGGGGGAGGACGACACCTTCTGCCCCCTGGGGTTCACACTGCCGCTGGGGGGGAAGGACGACACCTTCTGCCCCCTGGGGTTCACACTGCCGCTGGGGGGGAAGGACGACACCTTCTGCCCCCTGGCGTTCACACTGCCGCTGGGGGGGAAGGACGACACCTTCTGCCCCCTGGGGTTCACACTGCCGCTGGGGGGGGGGGACGACACCTTCTGCCCCCTGGGGTTCACACTGCCGCTGGGGGGGAAGGATGACACCTTCTGCCCCCTGGGATTCACACTGCCGCTGGGAGGGAAGGACGACACTTTCTGCCCCCTGGGGTTCACACTGCTGCTGGGGGGGAAGGACGACACCTTCTGCCCCCTGGGGTTCACACTGCTGCTGGGGGGGAAGGACGACACCTTCTGGCCCCTGGGGTTCACACTGCCGCTGGAGGGGAAGGACGACACCTTCTGCCCTCTGTAGGGCCGGTAGAGAGACCTCAGTCCCATCTCTACCTGCCATCTGGAGGTCATCCCAGGACCAGTCAATGAAGTCTGGTTCTGCTTGTCGAGTAGGTTGGGGCTGCACAAGGCTGAGCAGGTGTTGGTAGTCCTGCTTCAGCTCCCACTCTCTCGTTACCAGGTGGGTCATGTCTTTGCTCACCTCGCCTTCGTCATCCCAGACATACATGCCCATCCGGTAGTCGTAGATGTCCCAAAACCTAGACCCCTCCGTGCTGCCAAGATCAATATCGTCCTCCAAGGCATCCCATAATAAACCCGGGCCATCATAATCATCCCCCTCCGGTAAGTCGTGTTCAGACGTCCAGGGGGTAAGTCGAACGGTATGCCACCAGAGGGCCTGGTATGCGTTGTCTAGCCAGAGCTCTCGCCATACCAGGGTTTCTAGTCTTGTCACCCACTCATCCAGGGGCTGCTCTCCCAATAGATACATCCGCATCGCCACACGCTTCTGTAGCCGCTGCTCATCACTGGGGAGACTCTCACCTCGCCGCCATTGGGCATCTTCCAGGGCATCATACCAGAGTTCCTTTCTGTCTGCATCCCTGTAGTCCGCGGCCGCCTCCTCCTCCTCATCATGAAACGCTGTCTGAAAACTAGCCGGTTCCATCCTGCTGTAGCCAGGGGCGCTGTACGGATACTAGCGTTGCCCTCAATTTGTAACTCCAAACGTTACCGGTGTCTCCGTGCTGCTTTTCCTCTTACTAGGACGCCATCCCACCACTGCCACCAATGTAACGGATCTCCTGGCACCCCGACCGGGTACCTCCGTTGATAGACGCGTCCTAGTTTGCGTTGAGGCCTACAAGCACTGCACCGGACACCAAAACTACCACAGACTCCAAGGATAGTACATCAGGAACAAGCGTTCAGTAGTTACAGCTCAAGGGAGTATGCAAAAGCATAGCAATCCCCAGTATGATAGCGATCCCCTCAAATAACGAGACGAGGCTACGTTTTGAAGGGTCAAGAAGAACTAACTTTTAATGACAGGGAATCTCCTTTTATGCAATGGTGCCCTCTGAAGGGCTACACCCACATAATTATCACAACAGCCAATTATATACATGGTTCAACCCCCACGTCTCCTCCCCTCAGATAACAGGTAACACAATTAAAACAGACACAATTTTAACCACATTCTGGATGTACCCCAAATACAGGGGGTACACCTTTAAGTCCTGCACCATTCAATATCTCTCACCCAGGGGAACAACATATACAAAAATGGCATGAATCAGACCAGGGGTTCAAAAGTTAGTAAAAGTATGTTTTTACACATAACACACAGACATTGCACATATCCCCCATACTATACACATATAGGACAATAGGTGAGTCACACCTCCCTGGCAACTTGGATACAATCAGACATTAATTAGATCATTGTTCTTTGTTCTTATCAGAGAATGAAAACACTTTGGAAAATGCAAGGATCCTTTACAACGTTCTTATCTCTTGAATCTCTGTAACAGGATTATCTATTAGCCTAGGTCTGCAAAAGTCTGGCTAATATTCTGAGCCAATATATTCTGTAGAACATCAACCAACATATATATAGTAGGATCATATTTTAACCATAATAATCATAAAACAGTTTAAAACAGTGATGGGTTCCGCTACATATATATATATATATATATATATATATATATATATATATAATTTATATATTTATTTATATTTACATTTGCCCTACAGTGCATTTCCTCATTTTCTTAAAATTATATTTTCTCTTATATTTTCTCTTCCAACAAGTACTTACACAGGGTTCTAGATGTATGGTTGATCCTTGGTGGAAAGTAGGTGACCATTGGTGAACAGTAATGACCTAATTCAGAGTATTGGTGGGAATTGAGCCAGTGGGTCCCCATTTCTCTGATGAGTCATCCCCCAATATGATGTTGCAAGACTTGTGATGCCACCTGTGATGTTTCATGACTTGTGACACCACTATATTGGAGGGGGAAAACATCAGGTGAGCACCTCCCACCACTATAAACTAACAAACTTAGTTATCATTGTCAACCAATGATCACCCACAGTCCCAGAACCCTAGAGAGGGTAAGTACCTAAGGAAGGGTAATTGCATTTTTAATAAAAGGAGGACTTGCCCTGTAAAGCAAATGTTAAAAAATAAGTTATATTATCTAAAGGGGGGCTAAATTTTTATTTTTTTTAATGTTTGTTTTTTTGTAGTGGGATTGGTAGGAATGTCCCATGTCTCCTATCAAATAAATATGCCTAATCACCTGTCCCTGATTACACATGAGAGTTATGAGGTTAGTTAGATTGCTCGAGCCAGATACTGACTTGAGGGAGCTAACAATATATGGATTCTTATTTATATGGTTGTGAGATAGGAAATTGAACCTTGTCTGACCCACCCTCATAGGGACTGGGCTTAGCAGTTGTTTTATAGTTATGTCATATTGTTTTATGTTATGTTGATTACCGTATGTTATGTTCACTTCATGATGTTAGATGCTGTTTACAGTCTCCCTGCATCACACTTTTGCTCCAGATTTGAAAAAGTTAGGTATCAGATATCACTGTCTCTGACTGGATGAATATGCATATGGAACAAGATATCTAGAAAATATATGGATCAAAATCCCAGATAAGATAAGAGCTGCCCTGGTTATAAACAACTAGTGAAGTGGATGATAGGATGTCCTGATGCTTTGGAACGAAACGGAACTGAAGAAAGCAGATTGCCACAGTGCCAATCCAAGGTCTTCTGTAGATAGGTCAACCTGATTTCAATCCATTTGTCATGAAAAAAAAGGATGAAATAGCAGATGGTTTTGATATAAAAACAAACAATTTTCCTACCCCTGGTCTCTCACACCAAGATTGGATTTAGTTATTCCCTGTCTATGTCTAGGTAAGTTTGCAAGTTTTCAATCTTGTGTCGGTGCCTTGGAAATCAGCACTATGTATGTTTTGATTTTAAGCTAAAAAACAGTGCCCTCCATTCTTTAAAAGGTGTCAATTTTGTCTTTGTCAAGTACTTAACCCTTGTATAGCACTACAGAAAAATAAAGATAATAATAATAATAATAATAAAGATAATAAAAATAATAAAAACACTGTATATACTCAAGTATAAGCCGAGTTTTTCAGCCCTTTTTTTGAGGCTGAAAAGGGCACCTTGGCTTATACTCGAGTCACCACCCCCGTGTCTCTCTTTCCCCCCTTGTCTCTCTTTCCCCCTGTGGCTCTTTCCCTCCCCCTCCCTTATCATCCTCCACCCCAATCCCCATCCTCAAACCCCCATTCTCATCCTCAACCCCCCATCCTCATCCTAAACCCCCCTCCTCATCCTAAACCCCATCCTCACCCTTAACCTCCCTCCTCATCCTAAACCCCCTTCCTCACTTTACCCCTCTAATTACCTCCCCCTCTCCCTTTCCCCTCACTTACCTTCCATCTGCAGCTGCTCCTCCGCTCCTCCGTGCTCCTTCTGTCTGCGTCGGGACCCGTCATATGCTAATGACGTGACATCACATGCGCATCACGTCATTAGTATTGGCAGGGTCAAGACGCAGCCGGAAGGAGTGCGGAGGAGCGGAGGAGCAGCTGCAGATGGAAGGTAAGTGAGGGGAAAGGGAGAGGGGGAGGTAATTAGAGGGGTAAAGTGAGGAAGGGGTTTAGGAGGAGAAGGGGGGTTGAGGATGAGGATGGGGGGTTGAGGCGGGGGGTTGAGGATGAGGATGGGGGGTTGAGGCGGGGGGTTGAGGATGGGGGGGTTGAGGTTGAGGAGGGAGGTTGAGGAGGGGGGTTGAGGTTGAGGAGGGGGGTTGAGGAGAGAGGTTGAGGATGGGGGGTTGAGGATGGGGGTTGAGGATGAGGATGGGGTGGATGAGGAGGGGGTTGAAGATGGGGGGTTGAGGATGAGGATGGGGGGTTAAGGGTTGAGGAGGGAGGTTGAGGAGAGAGGTTGAGGAGAGAGGTTGAGGAGGGGGGTTGAGGAGGGAGGTTGAGGATGGGGGGTTGAGGTTGAGGAGAGAGGCTGAGGAGGGGGGTTGAGGATGGGGGGTTTAGGATGGGGGTTGAGCATGAGGATGGGGGGGTTGAGGATGAGGAGGGGGGTTGAAGATGGGGGTTGAGGATGAGGATGGGGGGGTTGAGGTTGAGGAGGGAGGTTGAGGAGTGGGGGTTGAGGTTGAGGAGGGGGTTAAGGAGCTGGATTGAGGAGAGGGGTTGAGGAGGGGGGTTGAGGAGGGAGATTGAGGATGAGGAGGGGATTTAGGATGAGGAGGGGGTTTAGGATGAGGATGGGGGGTTGAGGATGGGGGGATTGAGGATGAGGGGTTTGAGGAGGGATGTTGAGGAGGGGGGTTGAGGAGGGGAGTTTAAGATGAGGTGGGGGGTTGAGGATGAGGAGGGGCTTGAGGATGAGGTGGTTGAGGATGAGGATGGGAGGGTTGAGGATGAGGATGGGGGGTTGAGGTGGGAGGTTGAGTAGGAAGGTTGAGGAGGGGGGTTGAGCATTAGGAGGGAGGTTGAGGAGGGAGGATGAGTAGGGAGAATGAGGAGGGGGGTTGAGGATGGGGGGTTGAGGTTGAGGAGGGAGGTTGAGGATGGGGGTTGAGGTTGAGGAGGGGGGTTGAGGAGAGAGGTTGAGGAGAGAGGTTGAGGAGGGAGGTTGAGGATGGGGGTTGAGGATGAGGATGGGGCGGTTGAGGATGAAAAGGGGGTTGAGGATGGGGGGTTGAGGATGAGGATGGGGGGTTGAGGTTGAGGAGGGGGGTTAAGGATAGAGGTTGAGGAGAGAGATTGAGGAGAGAGGTTGAGGAGGGGGGTTGAGGAGGGAGGTTGAAGATGGGGGGGTTGAGGTTGAGGAGAGAGGTTGAGGAGTGGGGTTGAGGATGGGGGTTGAGCATGAGGATGGGGGGTTGAGGATGGGGGTTGAGGATGAGGATGGGGGGTTGAGGTTGAGGAGGGAGGTTGAGGAGTGGGGGTTGAGGTTGAGGAGGGGGGTTAAGGAGGAGGGTTGAGGAGGGGGGTTGAGGAGGGAGGTTGAGGAGAGGGGTTGAGGAGGGGGGTTGAGGAGGGAGGTTGAGGATGAGGAGGGGGTTTAGGATGAGGATGGGTGGTTGAGGATGGGGGGATTGAGGATGAGGGGTTTAAGGAGTGATGTTGAGGAGAGGGGTTGAGGAGGGAGGTTGAGGATGAGGAGGGGGGTTGAGGATGAGTAGGGAGGTTAAGAATGAGGAGGGGAGTTTAGGATGAGGTGGGGGGGTTGAGGATGAGGAGGGGGGTTGAGGATGAGGTGGTTGAGGATGAGGATGGGAGGGTTGATGATGAGGATGGGGGTTGAGGTAGAGGAGGAGGGTTGAGAAGGGAGGTTGAGTAGGAAGGTTGAAGAGGGGGGTTGAGGATTAGGAGGGAGGTTGAGGAGGGAGGATGAGTAGGGAGAATGCGGAGGGGGGTTGAGAAGGGGTATTGAGGAGGGTGATAGGGAGGGGGAGGGAAAGAGACAAAGGGACGGGAGAGGAGGAAGAGACACAGGGAAGGGAGGGGGGAAGAGACACAGGGGAGGGAGAAGAGGGGAAGAGACACAGGGGAGGGTGAGGGGGGAAGAGACACAGGGGAGAGAGAAGGGGTCACAAGAAAGGGGCACAGAGGGCACACAAGAGAGGGACACAGAGGGCACAAGAGGGACACAGGGGGAATCACATATAACACCCTCTGCTCATACTCGAGTCACTAAGTTTTCCTAGTATTTTGTGGTACAATAGGTGCCTCGGCTTATACTTGGTCGGCTTATACTCGAGAATATACAGTAATATGTCTATTTAGCTAGTTAGACAGAGAATTGGGTATAATGAGTGTAACGGAGCAGGAACACGCAGTCCAAAATCTCCGCTGGTATACGATAAAATACCCAAGAGGCACTACAGTCTCACCATTCCCGACCTCCCATATTGGACGACACACAATTTGGGAGTCAAATGAATACTGACTTTATTTTGTTATTGCAGAAATATTTATACATCTCTTTGGCCACAGGTAATACCCATGCCCATATTTGGCCACACACAATACACATAAAGAGAACAATAGGGGGGTCACACCTCCCTGGCAACTTTGATACAATCAGACATTGATTCAATTACACTTCTTTGTTCTTATCTGAGAATGAAAACACTGTATACAATAGACTTCCTTTATCTTATGCGGAGTCGCTGTAACAGGATTATCTCCCATGCCAAGTAGCTGTAAATGTCTGGGACAATATTCTGCAGAGCATCAACCAACATACATATAGTAGGATCATATTTTAACCATAATAATCATAAAACAGGGTAAAACAGTGATGGGTTCCGCTACACACCTCCCCCGTGACCATAAGCCGGCATACACGGTCTGATCCCAACGGATCGGCCTGGGGATGTCCGGACAAAAGTATTTGTTGGTCAATTCTCTAGTTTGACAACCCATCAGCATTACTGCAATTCACATTTACTCACATTTCACATATCCCCAGATAGCTGGGATCTGAGCGCAGGAAACTACCGAATAGCGCTCAATTCCTCTTCACACAGTTCAATTGCCATGTAGCTAAAGTCTTTCCCATAGTCTTTCATCATATCAATGGGCTCCATGGCATAGTTATCTGGGGTATCACCGCTCCCACAGGGCAAGTACCGAATGCCCCCCCCCTGTATGTAAAGGGCCAGAATGAGTGACATACACTCTGGTATGGCCGAATACTGTGTTTGAAGGGCAATATGTCCCTGGGCCATTGTCGCAGGGCAGGAGGCTGGCAAACAGTCCTCTCCAAGCCAAAGTGGCGAAGGGCACTTCGTCACACATCTCCCCTTTGGGGGGAAGTCTAACCAGGCACCTGGATATTTCGCTGTGGTGATGGTGCAACACGCTGAGGGGACTTGAGGGGCAGAGGCCAGAGGCACTCTGCCCTGATGCCAGCTCTTCTGCTGGTATAACCTGCAGGACCTCCTGCTCTGTACAAGGGACAAAGGGAGGGCAGAGGCCGACTGGGGTACTTGGGACATATTCCGGCTCAGTAGCCAGGGAAACGTGGGGGTCAGTGGGGGTTAACATTTCCTCTGTTACTCCCTGGGGCCACATTAGAAGTTAGCTGGGGAGGGGAATTTGTACTTACCCCCTCCTCCGGTTGTCCCAGTGACGGTAGTTGGGGATCTGGACAAGCTGTGGGCGCAGAGACCACGGTCCCATCTGCGCCATCTGGGAGATTGATGTCTCCCCTTATCAGGGTAAACTGTCGCTGGGGCGGAAGGACGACACATTCTGCCCCATGTGGTTCACACTGCCGCTGGGAGGGAAGGACGACACCTTCTGCCCCCTGGGGTTCACACTGCCGCTGGGGGGGAAGGACGACACCTTCTGCCCCCTGGGGTTCACACTGCCACTGGGGGGGAAGGACGACACCTTCTGCCCCCTGGGGTTCACACTGCCGCTGGGGGGAAAGGACGACACCTTCTGCCCCCTGGGGTTCACACTGCCGCTGGGGGGGAAGGACGACACCTTCTTCCCCCTGGGGTTCACACTGCCGCTGGGGGGCAAGGACGACACCTTCTGCCCCCTGAGGTTCACACTGCCGCTGGGGGGGAGGGACGACACCTTCTGCCCCCTGGGATTCACACTGCCACTGGGGGGGAAGGACGACACCTTCTGCCCCCTGTGGTTTACACTGCCGCTGGGGGGGAAGGACGACACCTTCTGCCCCCTGGGGTTCACACTCTGCCGCTGGGGGGAAAGGACGACACCTTCTGCCCCCTGGGGTTCACACTGCCGCTGGGGGGGAAGGACGACACCTTCTTCCCCCTGGGGTTCACACTGCCGCTGGGGGGCAAGGACGACACCTTCTGCCCCCTGGGGTTCACACTGCCGCTGGGGGGGAGGGACGACACCTTCTGCCCCCTGGGATTCACACTGCCGCTGGGGGGGAAGGACGACACCTTCTGCCCCCTGGGGTTCACACTGCTACTGGGGGGGAAGGACGACACCTTCTGCCCCCTGGGGTTCACACTGCCGCTGGGGGGGAAGGACGACACCTTCTGCCCTCTGTAGGGCCGGTAGAGAGACCTCGGTCCCATCTCTACCTGCCATCTGGAGGTCATCCCAGGACCAGTCAATGAAGTCTGGTTCTGCTTGTCGAGTAGGTTGGGGCTGCACAAGGCTGAGCAGGTGTTGGTAGTCCTGCTCCAGCTCCCACTCTCTCGTTACCAGGTGGGTCATGTCTTTGCTCACCTCGCCTTCGTCATCCCAGACATACATGCCCATCCGGTAGTCGTAGATGTCCCAAAACCTAGACCCCTCCGTGCTGCCAAGATCAATATCGTCCTCCAAGGCATCCCATAATAAACCCGGGCCATCATAATCATCCCCCTCCGGTAAGTCGTGTTCGGCCGTCCAGGGGGTAAGTCGAACGGTATGCCACCAGAGGGCCTGGTATGCGTTGTCTAGCCAGATCTCTCGCCATACCAGGGTCTCTAGTCTTGTCACCCACTCATCCAGGGGCTGCTCTCCCAATAGATACATCCGCATCGCCACACGCTTCTGTAGCCGCTGCTCATCACTGGGAAGACTCTCACCTCGCCGCCATTGGGCATCTACCAGGGCATCATACCAGAGTTCCTTTCTGTCTGTTTCCCTGTAGTCTGCGGCCGCCTCCTCCTCCTCATGATGGAACGCTGTCTGAAAACTAGCCGGTTCCATCCTGCTGTAGCCAGGGGCGCTGTACGGATACTAGCGTTGCCCTCAATTTGTTTTATACATCTCTTTGGCCACAGGTAATACCCATGCCCATATTTGGCCACACACAATACACATAAAGAGAACAATAGGGGGGTCACACCTCCCTGGCAACTTTGATACAATCAGACATTGATTCAATTACACTTCTTTGTTCTTATCTGAGAATGAAAACACTGTATACAATAGACTTCCTTTATCTTATGCGGAGTCGCTGTAACAGGATTATCTCCCATGCCAAGTAGCTGTAAATGTCTGGGACAATATTCTGCAGAGCATCAACCAACATACATATAGTAGGATCATATTTTAACCATAATAATCATAAAACAGGGTAAAACAGTGATGGGTTCCGCTACAATGAGTATTATAGGTTGGTCTTCTTACAACCACTGACTACCAACGCGTTTCATCAACAAGGATTTCTCCAGGTTTCAGGGATTTACAAGGTTTAAATAGTCCACCAAATTATGACCCCTCCAACCTTTACCAATTATCTAATTAAATTAAGAGAGAGGCCAATTCATGTTAATTATTATTTTTTTCTGTTGGGTGTAGATTAGTAAAGAACACAGTTCTCCTGAGGGCAGCATACCTTATGGAAATCTAGCGCTGAGCTGCTTGTTTTTTATTATACATTTAAATTAAAACCGTCTGACTCAACTTGCCTCAATATTTCTTAATAATACCATTGCCAAACCATTGAGAAATAAATGACTCTTGATTAATCTATTTATCTCAAAAAGAACCATGTCTAATATTCATGATTCCAAGCTATTACCACAAGCTTCTTTTATTGATACAAATTGCTTCCACAACATAAATGACTACTATTTTGGGTTTGTATAATGCACATAGGTTATGGTAGGATAAAAACATTTGTGATGATCCAAAACATTTTTCAGTGAGTAACTAGAGAAAATGTCAGATTTAGATAATCTCTGAGCTATATTATCATTAACCCGCTAACAGTTGTAATAACTTTGGATAAAAGTGCTATACAAATAAAAACAATAAAAATATTCATCCCATGTAGGCTCAAAATGATAGGGACATGTCTGTTTAAGATTATATGTGCACACAGCCGTGCTGCACAGCTGAGGCTGGAAGGCCGGTGACCCTGAAATGGGTTCCAGGTGTCCAAGACGGCGTTGGTGATGGACACATCTTGAAACATGGATCACGGATTCTAATGCATGATTGTTAGGGCCATGAAATCCCTGGCTGAGACAGGATCCAACCGCCACACTTGGCGGGCACACCACTGGCCCATATACCCGCCCCATTGAGGAAGTGGAGCATGAGCAGACATGATAGGACCCAAAAGATGGTAAACTATTCCATTGGGGGAGTGAAGCCAAAAGGAAGAAAGGATCAAAAGACCTCTTTACTGTTTTCAACACTGTTGAGTTTACCATCTGGGATGGTCAACTCAACACTTTCAAAAACATCTCTGTCTCTAAGCTCTGTCTCTAAGTTGTGATAGATCCTTCAATATGTTTTCATTAAGTACATCTTTAAATCCTCAATAATTCATTACTTGTGAGCCACAGGGCCGATATGACAGGACAACAAATATACACCTTTTTTCCTGTCCCACAGAGGAAAATAGGTGAACGTTATATGATTTCCAAACATTTCTGCCACTCAAAGGTTTTTATGTAATTGGCATATTTATGTTGAAATATTCGTATTAAAGCTAATTTATTGTTAAAATTACCGAAAATGTTGATAGCTTGTGAAACATCCCACAAAAGTGTACCGGTAGTTGTCTGCAAGCATACTGGGACTCTCTTTACCCGGGTATGATTTTTTCCATCTAAAAAGTGTTCTCCATGCTCGTCCCTGAGAGCACCAAGCTTTTCTGGGAAAAAGTCAGAAAAGTATCATACCTTCAAGCTGTCTGCCAGAGCATGTGAGAGGCAAGGGTATAGGTGTCTAACAAATCCATCTTCACACTTCTTCTTCTTGCCTTCACTTCCACTGTTCAAGTAGATGGGCATGTACCCATTGACTCAAAGTTTTCAGGAAATGCTGAAACATCCTCCACTCTCCCTCCTCTCCCTTTTCCATTCAGTACTTATGAACACATCCTAAGGCAACAAGGTATCAGGAAGTGCTCATATAAGACAAGATTATTTGAGATTGGTCAAGTACCAAAAGCTCCAATAATTTACCAAAACTCTTACAACACATATCATTCTGTTTTATAGATAACCAAGCTATTAGAAAGTGATAAAGTCAGACAAGTTGGAAATGTTTCTATACATAGACTTAAAAAATTAACATCTTCTCTAAAATATTTTAATGTTCATTGACAACACAACTACTAATGTTATTAGTTTGTTAAATGCTTTACAATCATGAGTTTTTCCCAAAATATAGCTATCTTTAATTATAATTTCCTATTTTACAGGATAAAAAGCCAATGCCCTCAAGAAAATAAGTAACATCATTTAACTGATATATGTAATAGATAAATGGGCAGTGCATGTATTAATGACTTAAATAAACCCTGACATATGTTTGATGTTTTATGTAAAGTAATTGTAATTGAAAGTAAGTACATATATATGATCTATAATCATATGGGGGTCTGTATAATCACCTACCATACATGGAATCGCACAGGGCCAACTTCTTTCCCACTGATTTTAAACTTACTGCAGGTAAAGAGGAGGAAGATGGCTACTTCTCTAATAAAGGTAAGTCCAGTGGTGGAGTTAGTTAATAGAGAGACCCAGTACACAATTAGTCGGTGCCCTCCTCACAACTTTATAATTTCTCTCCCTCCCTCTCCCTCTCTCCTCCACTTCCTCACCCCCTCTCCCTCCCTCTCTCTCTCCCCCTCTCCCTCCCTCCTTCTCTCCCACTTTCCTCCACTCTCTCTCGCTCTTCCCCCTCTCTCCCACTCAGGCTCTCTCTCTCACTGAAGATGAGAGAGAGGTGGACACATGCTATCCAAATATGAAAGTTTCTTCAGTCCAACATAAAGCAACAAAATAACCTTATGACAGGTACATGTTTACTGAGTTAAAGAGTTAGTCCCATTTAAAAAACAAAGCAACCTAATGACTCTCCCTCTCACTCCATTCCACCATCTCACCCTTTCAGTCTCTCCTTCCCCTTCTCTACCTCCCACTTCCACCCTTTCTCTCCTTCTCTCTCCATTTCCATCCCCCTCTTTCATTCCCTCTCCCTTTATCTGTGCATTTACTCCTTTTACTTTTATTTCCACATTGTATATGGTGATAAGTATGTAGATTTCTTTAAGAAAATTGGGAAACTAAAAGGCACCTTTCATGCCAAAATGGGAGTGATAAAAGACAAAAATGGTAGGGACTTAACAGAAGAAGATCAGATAAAAAAGAGGTGGCATGAATACAATTAACATCTATACAGGAAGAATGACCTAAATATTTTGTCTAATTAGCTTGAGCCAGACATCTTGGAGAGTGAAGTGAGATGGGCTCTGGGATGTCTTGCTGATAAGAAGGCTGCAGGAGGTGAAGGAATCACAACTGAACAATTCAAAATTCTACAGGATGATGGTGTGAAAGTGTTACTTACCTTATGCCAACACATTTGGAAAACTCAACAATGACCAGTCTACATCCCAATTTTGCTAATTTCAAATACCAGCAAGGTAATTCTTAAGATTCTACAAGACCGACTACAACAATATATGAGCCAGGAACTACAGATGTGCAAGCCGGGTTCCACAGAGGAAGAGACACAAGATCAAATTGCCAATGTCCGCTGGATAATAGAGAAAGCAAGAGAGTTCCAAAAAAACATTTACTTCTGCTTCATATACTATTCTAAAGCCTTTGCCTGTGTGGATCACAACAACATTTTGCCCCTCCTTAAAGAGATGGGAATACCAGATCATCTCATCCTCCTCCTAAAGAATCTGTATATCGACCAAGAAGCCACGTTCAGAACCGAACATGGGACAACAGAATAGTTCAAGATCGGAAAAGGAGTGCAACAAGGTTTTATATTGTTACCTTATTTATTCAACTTATATGCAGAGTACATAATGCATAAGGCTGGACTGGATGAATCCAAAGGCGGAATCAATATTGCTGGAAGTAATATCAACAACCTCAGATACGCTGATGATACTACTCTGATAGCTAAAAATGAGGAGGAACTAAAGACCTATAGATGAGGGTAAAAGAATACAGTGCAAAAGTTGGCCTGCTGCTTAACATCAAAAAGACGAAGATCATGGCAAATGGTAATCTCACTTCCTGGCAAATAGACCACGTGTGCTGTTGTCCATAAAGTCACGGAAAGTCGGACACGACTAAACGTCTAAACAAAAACAACAACAATGCATATTTAGTAAGGATTTGAACGTTGTCCATGAATATCTGCCTTTTCAAATTGTTGGTCCCTTACAATTTTGTTTTTTTTAAATGAATCTCAAATGAGACTGTATTGTGATCACGGTTTCCCAAGGGTTGTCCGATATAAACATTTGATACCATATCAATATTATTATGATGACTAAAGCAAATATAATCTAATTTCTAGTATGTTCTTGTATAACCTGGGCCACTTAATGATCCCTGAGTGTTCTCAAGAACCTGCTCCCATTTTCTGAACTGCTGGTCTTATTCATCCAGTTTATTTTAGGATAGTTAAAATCTCCCATTATTAGAACTTGCCAATGCTTAGCTGCATTTCCAATTTGTAACAATAATTGTATTTCCTCACTTTCAACTATATTTGGGGGTTTATAGCATACTCCAACTAATATTATTTTAGAATTTGTTCCTCTGCTATTTAACTCTACCCACAAACATTCAACATTACTTCTAGTTCCACCATAAATATCTTCTCTCACTATAGGTTTACATTCAGGCTTAACATACAGACAAATCCCTCCTCCTCTTTTACCATTGCTGATATCTTTCCTAAGTAGGTTATAACCATTCAGATTAACAATCCAATCATAAGAATCATCCCACCATGTTTCTGTAATGCCTATTAACTCCAATTTCTCAATTTCTCAGTTTATGGGGTCAAAGTTGATACACTGACAATTTTTGTTTTAGTTACCCCAAATTAAATTAGAAAATGTTTCTAGAGCATTAACATTGTATTCACATAATTCAGCTGTGTCTTAAGGCATTAGTCATAACGTAGCAAAATAAAAACAAAAAATATAAACTCCTGTTAATTAATTAAATCATTAAGAAATATCTGAAAATAAATCAAACTTTGTTGAGAATTTTGTATTCTTTACTTGTTAAGTGGACCTCTCTTACCATAACCTTGAACAAAATTGTCCACAATTGGTAGACATCCGTTTTTTTTGTCTGGTCCACTTCACAGTTTGAAAGCCACGCAAGAAAATTACTTGCAATGGATCAAAATGTTGGGTGAATCATACTGTTCTCTGAGCCAAAAAGAATAAGGCACTCCCATAATCAAGACAGTATTATTTTGGGTGTGTGAATTTCACAGTCACATAACTGATTTCTCATAAATATTGCTCCAATTCATTTGTACATGGGACTTACCCTTTAACTGATTAAACATTTAGGCCCTTATTA
Organism: Discoglossus pictus; assembly: GCA_027410445.1. Lineage (NCBI taxonomy): Eukaryota > Metazoa > Chordata > Amphibia > Anura > Alytidae > Discoglossus > Discoglossus pictus. Next base: position 64,355,565 of record CM050170.1, read on the forward strand.
AATTAGCCCTCGTAGTTCCCTTGGCCCTCGCAAAAGACAGTTTTTTGCTGTTTGCGAGGACCGAATCCTCAATACGTCCCTTGCAGCCTGGTTTGGGAGATGACACCGAAAAATGGCTGAGAATAGGCTCCAAGAGAGCTATGAGGTGAACCTCGCACCTCGGAAGACTCCCTAAGAGCACAAAAAAGTGCCAGCAGCCTGACACCGCTCCATAAACACATCTCCATGCTGCAGGGGTCCCTATAGAGACCCCTGCAGCCTCCCCACATTAAACCCTTGCAGCAGGGGTCCTCGATGGGCGTCAATCATGCCCACATTGCATTTAAACATTTTACGTTTCCCACCGCTGGTCCTTAAAGGGTCCGTGGCACACTATTAACCAATCCTGGATGTGGGGGTACTGCAAGTTCCCCCGCAGCACCTAACATTAACCCCCTCAGTGCTGGAGATCCCCATCGGGACCCCCAAAGTCTCTCCAATATTAAAACCTTCCTTTAACTCAATACAGACCCCCATAAGCCCGTAATTAACCCTATAACCCCTGGGGCTCTATACAGAGCCCCATGAGCCCTTAATTAACACTGTCACTCATGGTGGTCAATACAGACCCCCATAAGCCCTTAATTAACCCTATAACCCATGGGGCTCTATATGGAGCCCCTTGAGCACTTAAATTAACCCTATAACTCATGGGGCTCTGTATATAGCCTATATAGTCTATACTGACCCCCCCCCCCCCAGTCCAATAGGGGTCTATACAGACCTTTATAGACCCCAGAAGAGGGATCAGAAGGGACATCTGCAATGGTAAGTGGTTTTATTTATTCAATTTTAGCTTAGATTTAGGGGGTATTGTATAGAGAGGGGGTGATGGTTATATTGTGGGTTAGGTATAGATAGGGGGTGATGTTTAGATTGGGGGTTAGGATATAGATAGGGGGTAATGTCTAGATAGGGGGGAATATATTATAGTTAGGTGTATATTCATAATGTATTTATTACTGTAATGTAATGTATGCCTTTGCGGGTGTGTAATTTTTTTAAATTTTTTGTAGTTAGGGGGGGTTTGTAATGTGATTTTTGGTTTTATGTACCTTAGGTTTTTTATTTTGTGTACCTTAGGTTTTTTATTTTATGTACCTTAGGTTTTGTTATTTTGTGTAATTAGTAGGGTGGGGCGTTTAATAGGGGGTTTGGTAGGTAGTGTTAGGTAGGCAGCGGTTAATAGTTAGGATAGAGGGGGGGTAGTTTAGACTTAGTGGTTTATTGGGGGGGATAGTGTAGTGTAGTGTTTGTACTTATGGGGTTAATAAAAGTCTTCTAATTGTCCTATGAGGGTCTTCATAGACTATTATGGGACTGATTGGGTTAACTAGAGGCTTACGGGGGTCTGTATAGACCCCCATAAGGGATGGGGTTAGATGGAGGCTTATGGGCATCTGTACCAACCCTCATAAGTGATGGGATTAAATAGAGCTAGATGGGGTTAAATAGGACCAGTTATGGTTATTAGGTCCAGGTAGGTTTCAAGAGGCCCAATTAGGGTTAGATTGGCCCAGTTATGGTTAGATAGGGTTTAATATGTGTTACTGGGTATAGTTAGGGTTAATAGTGTAGTGCTTAGACTTTGTAATGAGAGTCCTGGAGTACCCTCATGGCACTTGTAGGGTTAACCTAGGGGTTAATAGTGTCCTGTATAGACCCCTATTGGACTGAGGGTGGTAATTATAGTCTGTATAGAGCCCCATGAGTTATAGGATTAATTTAAGTGCTCATGGGGCTCTGTATAGTTATAGGGTTAATTAAGGGCTTATGGGGGTCTCTATTGACCCCCATGAGTGACAGGGTTAATTGAGGGCTTATGGGGGTCTGTATTGACCCCATGATTTATAGGGTTAATTAAGAGCTTATTGGGGTCTGTATTGACCCCCATGAGTGACAGGGTTAATTAAGGGTTCATGGGGCTCTGTATAGAGCCCCAAGAGTTATAGGGCTAATTTAAGTGCTCATGGGGCTCTGTTTAGTTGCCTGGGGGGCTACTTATAGTACCCCCCACGGCAGAGGTTAATATTTTTTTGCTCTGGTCCTTTCAGGACTTTTACGGTCCTTTAAGGCCTTGCAAGGCTGGAAATTTGAAATTGTAAATGCAGCGGGATCACGATTGGTGATGATCGGGGACCCCCACTACAAGTGGCTAATGTGGGGGGCTGTGGGGGTCCCTATGGACCCCTGCAGCAAGGGGTTAATGTGGGGACACTATGGGGGTCGCTATGGGGACTCCCAGCATTGGAGGGGGTTAATTTTAGGTGCAGCAGCCGGGATTGGTTTATAGTGTGCCGCGGGCTCTTTTAGGACCCACGGCGGGTAATTAATGCTGATCGGGGACCCCTCGCTGCAATGTGGAATCACTTCGGGGGTCCCAATTTTAGGTGCTGGGGGGGGTAGTTGGAGTACCCCCCATGGCAGGGCTTTTATGTAGGACTGCCGCAGAGGTCCCGTTCAGGACCCCGCGGCAATTGATGAGTTGGGCGAGCCTGCAAGATCATCTCACAGGCTCTCACTCCTCATGTACATTTTGTACACGTAGGATTTAAGTAGAAAACTCTTATCTACGAGGCTGGAATTTAATAAGGCTGTTAATCAGCTATTTATGTCATTGTCAATAGGTACCTTGGCTTCTACAGCGGCTCATTGCAGCCGACGTGGGAGCCTCCACCTCCGCAAATGCGGTCCCTCGCTTTGCGAGGGTTCGCATTTGCGGTCCGAAAGTAGTAGGGGGTCGTAGGGGCTGAGCGCCTATGGTGCTCATTTCCACCAGCGCAAGGAGCACCTTCGCCACTCCTTGCCAGCAACTGCAGCCCTCCATTTGCGAGGGCCGCAGTGGCGGCGGGCTCGCTATGCGAGCCCGCATGCATTAGCAACAACCCGCATTGCTGACAACTATATATGTGATTACTATAATACTATTACTAGTTACTATCATAGTAACTTTAAATAGCCAGAAGCTATTGTAATCTCAGAAGCTTGCAAAAGTAAGATATTATTCCAATAATGATGTAATTAGTCAACAAGGCAAGTCTGATGAGTGATGGCCAAAATCTACTAAGTTCAAGATGTTTTTATCTGTTAAAGTTTCAATGACAAAAATAACCTAGGTACAACTGAATTATGAAAATAAACTATACATTTAATCAATATTCCATTTTATAGCATATTTTCTTAAATTAATAAAGAGAAATAAAGAGATAACATTACTTATTCATCATTTAGGCTTTCAATTCTCCAATATGGGTGCTGCCATTTTATTCTCTCTTGACAGCAACACCTCCATCTTTCCACTGAAGCAAATTCAAATTAATATACAATGGGCCCATGGGTTCACACTCTTGTGTATTTCACTTGGCCAAGTGATGTCACAGGTGACAAGGTCACTGAATGACCATGTGGTAAAGTGAGTGTATGCCTGTAATGCATATTAATTTGCAACTATAGCATTAGTAAGATGGAGATCTTGAGATCAAACTAGCTCTGCTAATAACAAAATGGCTAAATAGCTATTCATGATCAAGCCCCACCAGCCCCAATTTGTAAAAATGGAGATCATAACGTTCTATAGATGAAATATCTTTAGCTATTCGGCATCAAGCCACACCAACCCCGATTTGTTGGTCTTTGTGTCAAGGACTATATTATTTCAGTACACAACTTACTTGATAACAATAAAACACATAGGGCCTCATTAAATTCCAGCCTCGTAAATAAGAGGCTTCTACTTAAGCCCTACGTACTGCAAAGTTTCTCCAACTTACAATGCTATTAAATTAGCCCTGCTGCGAGCAACGTACGAGCTATGCAGCAGGGCCGTACGTATCTACACTGCATAAATGTACATGAGAAGTGACAGCCTGCGAGATGATATCGCAGGCTCCCACTCCTCATCAATTGCTGCGGGGGTCCTAAAAGGGACGTCCGCGGCAGTCCCCCACATAAGCCCTGCCGTGGGGGTACTCCAAATACCCCCCCCCCCCGGCACCTAAAATTAACCCCCCCAATGTGGGGGTCCCCGTCGGGACCCCCGAAGTGTCCTAACATGAACACCTTGCTGCAGGGGTCCATAGGAACCACCGCAGCCCCCACACATTAACCCCTTGCAGCGGGGGTCCCCGATCGGCACCGATCAGGCCCCCGCTGCATTTAAAACTTTTAAATTCCCTGCCGCGGCTCCTTAAAGGTCCGGGGCACACTATTTGCCAATCCTGGCCGCGGCCCAAAAAATGAACCCCCCTCTATGCTGGGGGTCCCCATCGGGACCCCCGAAGTGTCCCCACATTAACCCATTGCAGGGGGGGCCCCGATCTGCATAGATCAGGCCCCCCGCTGCATTTCAAACTTTTAAATTCCCCGCCGCGGCTCCTTAAATGGGCCGCGGCACACTATTACCCAATCCCGGCCGCGGCACCTAAAATTAACCCCCCTCTATGCTGGGGGTCCCCATCGGGATCCCCGAAGTGTCCCCACATTAACCCCCTGCAGCGGGGGTCCCCGATCGGCACCGATCATGACCCTGCTGCAATTCAATTTTAAATTTCCCGCCTCGCGGGTCCTTAAAGGACCGTAAAGGTCCTGAAAGGACTCGCACTAAAAATATTAACCCCAGGCAACTATAATTACCCCATTAACTCATGGTGGTCAATACAGACCACCATAAGGCCTTAATTAACCCATTAACTCATGGGGGTCAATACAGACCACCATAAGGCCTAAATTAACCCATTAACTCATGGTGGTCAATCCAGATCACCATAAGGCCTAAATTAACCCATTAACTCATGGTGGTCAATACAGACCACCATAAGGCTCTATTTAACCCCATCAGTCCCATAAGGGTATATTATTACCATTATGGGCCTGTTACAACCCAGCATTAACCACATAAGTGCCATGACGGTCCTCAAGGACCATCATGACACTAACTACAAACACTACACTATAACCCCCAATAAACCATTTAATCTAAACTAACCCCCCTCTACACTAATCTATTAACACTTACACTACCTACCTACACTACCTACCCCCTAATAAACCTCCCCAACACTCTAATTACAAAATAAAAAAAACCTACCCTACAGAAAACAAAAAAAACTACAGTACAGAAAACAAAAAAACCTACAGTACAGAAAACAAAAAAAACCTACAGTACAGAAAACAAAAAAATACATTACAACCCCACTCCCCACTACAGAAAATAAAAAAATTACACACCTGAAAAGGAAAGACAGATAAACACAATACAATACATACATATAATACATATAATACATTACATACAATACATGACATTACATACATTACATATAATATATTAAATATAATATATTACATATAATATATTACATATAATATATTACATATAATATATTAAATATAATATATTACATATAATATATTACATACAATACATTACATACAATACATGACATTACATACATTACATATAATATATTAAATATAATATATTACATATAATATATTACATATAATATATTACACATAATATATTAAATATAATATATTACATATAATATATTACATACAATACATGACATACAATACATGACATTACATACATTACATATAATATATTACATATAATATATTACATATAATATATTAAATATAATATATTACATATAATATATTAAATATAATATATTACATATAATATATTACATATAATATATTAAATATAATATATTACATATAATATATTACATACAATACATGACATACAATACATGACATTACATACATTACATATAATATATTACATATAATATATTACATATAATATATTAAATATAATATATTACATATAATATATTACATATAATATATTACATATAATATATTAAATATAATATATTACATATATTCCAAATCAAATACTCCCTATCTATCTAACATACAATCTATTTAATTTAAAATAAATCCTAACTATATCAAATACATCCCCCTATCTATCTAATATACAATAAATCCTAACTACATACACAGACCCTTATTCTAAAATAAAATAAAATAATTACAGTCATAACTACACAGACCCTTATTCTAAGCTTAAATAAAATAATTAAGACCACTTACCTTTAAGATGTTGCTTCAGATCACTAACCTATGGGTCAAACAAAACAAAATAATTAGTACAAAACATTAACATCAAATAAATAAACATTATATACATTCTAAATAATATACTCACCTTTACATCATGTCCCGTCATTGTTTAGCTCTTCCGGCGCGGCCCTGTTAAAAAAAAACACAATACATGTGTAACGAAATCCCCTATTTTACAGACTTCACAAACCAACCTGTTCGGTTATTTGAGGAGTTACAATGGGCTTTCGTGGAAATAACTAATAAGACAAACTTCAGTCGACGATTCTGAGAACTGCATTCGTGGGATCTGAGCGCTATTCGCCTAGAATATGCACTCAGATCTCAGCTATCTGCGGATATGTGGAACTTCAAGTTTATATTGTGTCAAAACAAAGTTATACATTTTTATTCTGTTTTATTAAAACAAAGAAACCATGTTTCTTTCTTCCTGGAGAGAATTAAGGCTCTCAGTGCTACCTTAATTTAATTACCTCCAGGATAGAAAAGAGGGAGTGACTTATGTGTAAGGGGAGTGCTTATGCTATAGCCACTGTGATTGGCTACTGTTTTTCCTTTGTCCACCAGGAGGAAGGCCTGATATACCGTGCGAGTGGCCCAGAGTAAAGAGTTCATGTTTACCCCTTCATGAAGTTTTGACTCATGTTTGGGGGGACCGGGAACTATAATCACTTAGTTTCAGATGGAGTTCGGGAGAAGCTTCAAGGATCATCGCTGCACTAATGCAAGGATCCTTTACACTGGTGGCAGTGGTGGGATCATAGTAGCTAAGCCAGCAGCCTTAGCCAAGTTGGATATAATTTCTCTGCCCACCACTCTAGCATAGTAGTCTTCATCAATAAGCAGAGGTTCAATAACCACAAGAATCTTGTGTACATACGGTCTGACCAAGTCATCCAGTTTATACAGGATTCGATCAATAACTTTCACCAGCAAGTGGCGTTCCTGATCTTCAAGTGTTGGTGACATCAGCAGGGGAAGAATTTGATTGAACAATGGCCCTGCCCCAAACTCTCTTGCTTTATCTGTAATTTGATGCAACGCAGCCTTCCTCATTGGTGGTGTACCGTTCTTTATTTTTAGCAATAGTTTCATGATTTTTCTTTCTTTCTGCTCCTCTGGACTAAGTGTGGATTCATCAACATCAACCAGAAGTTTGTCAAAATACTGAATATCATCAGGCTTAAGGAAAGGAAGATTTCCAGATGGCTGATCACTGACATTTTTCATTGTTCTATCTTCTGTTGGCATATGAAATCCAGTCATGCCTCCCAAAGGTGTTGGAGTTGCTGTTAGCTTACGAGCAGGTGTGCGAATTGGAACATAACCAGCAGGTGGTGGGAGAACCTTATAACCTTCTGGGAACATTGCGTCCAGTTCTTCATCAGACAGAGGACGGTTTCTTTCATCAATTTCCCTCTTCCATCTCCATGCCTGTAGCTGTTCTGGAGTCATACTCATTATGTGCCCAGGTGTAGGGGTTGCCATGTTCATCGCAGGTGTACCAATGGGTGTTTTGCCAGGTGTCAAGACTGGGGTGCTACCACCCATTTGACTAGCAGGAGTTTCATCCCAACGTGACTTTCTTTTACTTGCTCCTGGTGTTGGAGTTTCACCAATGGAGTCACCTCCACGATCTGTGCGAGGAGTTTCTGCCCAACCACTACCATGACCCGGAGTATCACGTTCTGTTTTAGGAGTCTCGTCCCATCTGTTTTTACGAGCACTTGAAGTTGCGCCTCCATTACCTGGCGTTGCATGGCCTGGTGTATCCCCTCGGCCTGGTGTTGCAGCGCCTGCTGGGGTATGACTAGGCGTAGGATCCCAGATCTTTGAGCCAGGTGTAGCTCCAGGGGTTTCATTTCCTTTTGATCGGCCAGGTGTTTCATCCCATCTTAAAGAAGAAGGCGTGTGTCCAGGAGTGACCTCGGCTTGATCCCAGCTTGACATTTTCTTTGGTGTGGATCCTGGAGTCTGGTCTGCCGTTTGATCCCATCTCCGTTTGCGTTTTGAAGGTGGTTGAGAGGCAGCTGATGCAGATGAACCATTCACCACTTTCAATTCACCAGATTTAGCCTTTTCTGCTATCTGCTGCCGAATTTCCCTCTCTTCTTTAGTCACATGTTGCTCTCGCATTACATCTTTGTATGTTCTGGCATTTATTTGGGGATCTGGAGTCTTGCCTCCATCTGCAAAGGGATCTAGACGCTCCGGAGAAATAATCATCATCCGCCTGTGCTTTTTGTATTCATCTTCCCGATCTGCAATCTTCTGTGGTCGATGTTCAGCAAATGGGTCATACTGTTCAGTGGATTGAGGGATATCATTAAGTAATGCAACGGGAGCATGATAACCCGGCTTCTTTTGTTCAACAATACCTGCAGCTGAACAATCATCATCATCATCATCCTGTTCAGTGGCTGCAATAGATGTCACATATCCAGTAAATCTGCTATCGCTTCCACCATAGATTTCTTGATCAAAGTAGTCAGTTGAATCAAGACCAACACCTTCTGTCTCATCAAGAGCTGCCTTCTTCCCTTGAATTTCACGGATCTGTGCTTCGATATCTTCGTGCGTCTTGGCAATCTTCGCCATTTTGTTGGAGATACATTCCTACTGTGGTAGACTACGCTACCCGCCTCCCCGGGGCAATAGCTCTGTCGAATATACATGCAGAGACGGTAGCGGAAGCACTAGTTCAGGTGTTCACTAGAGTGGGATTCCCTAGGGAGATAGTGTCCGATCAGGGAACCCAATTCACCGCGGTGATTACCCAACAACTCTGGCAGAGCTGTGGGGTAAAACCCATATTAAGTTCCCCCTATCACCCCCAAACCAATGGCCTCTGTGAACGATTTAACGGGACCCATAAGCAAATGCTCATCACGTTCACAGAGACCTGCAGGAATTGGGAAAGATTCCTCCCTCATTTACATTTTGCCTATAGGGAGGTTCCACAGGAGTCCACCGGATTCTCTCCATTCGAGCTATTATACGGGAGACGGGTCCGGGGACCCCTGGACCTCGTGCGGGAACATTGGGAAGGTGATATGGAACAAGCAGGTACCCCTATAGTATCATTTGTACTAGAGCTGAGAGACCGGCTACAGACTCTGACCGAAACAGTTCGGGAGAACCTGCGAGCCGCCCAAAAGCGGCAAAAATACTGGTATGACAAAGGAGCTAGGGACCGTATATTAGAAGTGGGACAAAAGGTCCTAGTTCTGAAACCCATCAAAACAGATAAGTTGCCAGCCTCCTGGCATTTCTGTGCAGATCGGGGACCCCCGCTGCAAGGGGTTAATGTGGGGGTGCTGCAGGGGTCCTGATAGAGACCCCTGCAGCATGGGGATGTGTATAGGGTGCAGGGGGGAGCCTCACACTGCTGTCTCGGGCTGTTCCGAGGCAGCACGTAGAGGCTTTAGGATCCCTTGCGTGTACTTTTTGTCCACGTAGGGATTCTTACGATATGCGAGACTCATGCATAGATTTAAGGCTGCGTAGCTCTCTCGGAGCCTATTCTCGGCCATTTTCTCGCAGTCATATCGCAAAGCAGGCTGCGAGAGATTCTGTACTCGCAAACAGCAGGAAAACTGCCTTTTGCAAGCACCGAGAGAACTACGAGGGAGAATTTAATAGGGCCCATAATAAAAAGATCATTGTATATTTTTTCAGAATATGGTACCTAGGAAATGTAAGTATAAATAAGACCAAAGTGAAACAAAGATAAATATATCATAATGTTATGTGGAAGCATGGATATAACATTGGTTGGGACCCTGATCTTAACAGGGGTGCTCTTGTGTCTCTTGAATTATTCAACATGGGATACAAATTTATAAAAAATGCAACTTCCCCCAGGTCCCAGTCGCATTGATTGGAAACTTACTACAGATAAGGATGGGAGAGATGATAAAGTCCCTAATGTTATGTGGATAAACAGTTAATTCTTACGGATAGAGGGATATCTTGAAAGTTAATGGAAAAACATGTCTAGTGGAGGAAATTCCGTGAGTCTATATGGATATATTTTTGGGGGGGTAAGTTATAGTAGGATAACATATGGGGACTAATTATTTCAGGAAATAGATTTTTAAATTTGCACATTGCTTTAAAGGAATTTTAGGGAAGTGCATAGAGACATATTATTTCTGGTTAAGAGGGTCCCATAAAAGTATTTGTGGTGAATCTATCCCATGAAAAGTTTCTTGAAGCACATCATTTCTTCTATACGGATCACCTTGAAAATCTTTGCGGATAAATCATTGCTTATAGACGGATCCAATGAAAGCCTGTGGTTACAACTAATTTATGTAGAAGATCCCACTAAAGTATATACCTACAGTAGTTACACACCATTTAATATAGATGTTCCTATAAAATGTTATGGTTACAATTACTTTGTTATAGAGGATCCCATTAAAATCTAACAATGATCAGCAATAATTATAGTAATAACACCAAAGCTTTGGCCAAAGTGAATTTATTTTAAACTTCTTGCATTTCAACCAAATATTTATTTATTTATTATGGTGGCTACTTTAACAAAATATATTGATATCATCCTCTTTTCTTAATTCTTTAAGAGAATTCTCTTCCATGAGACATCAATGAACGGAGACCAAAACACAATATCCTAATGGTTCCAGTTACATTTGGAATGATGGAATAAATCTTCTCCTCAAGTTTGTTTGTTTTTTGTTTTGTATTTGTTTTTTTTCCAAAATACTTTACAAAAATGTTACAAAATACAATGCATAGCAATTCATTCCACATAACATCCAACAACCTACTAGGATATTATTTCAATAGAGACCTAGTATTATACTTTCAGAAATCTATCACTCTTTGTTATCCTTCATATAACAGTCTCAAATCTGCCATTTTAACATAGTTTTTAGAAATCATGGTTCCATAGTTATTAGGTATATCTAGTTCTCTATTTCTAGTCATACTACAATGAACTTCTCTCCATGAAGGGAACCTTATCTGCTTCCAGTTTTTAACCAGTAGCCATTTGGCCACCAGTAAATAATGTGAGATTATTGACCTTTTCGATAGGTGAATATTTGGTTCAAAAATATGGAACAGTATCATCTTACGGTCATCTTGACAATTACATGATACACTGATCCCAAAAGACCCTAATAAACCTACACTCCAAATATTGGCGTGGGTCCGAAAATTGTTACAACCCCTCCAACACAGTGCGGGATGATTTACATCAAATCTATTTAATTCCACCAGAACACAGTACCATCTCAGAACCAGTTTAAATTGAAGTTCTCTTTACGAGATACATTGATCTGCAATTTTCAAAACTCGAAATCCTTCCCACAATTTATCTTCCGGCCATTCAGTTTTCCGTTCCACTTCCCATTTCATAATTCTATCTGTTTTACCTGTATATTTGGTATTTCTCAGAATGTCTTGGCATCTAGCTAATTTATGCAATATATTATCCTTAATGATCAGTTGTTCGTATTCTGATATTTCTTGGTCATAGTTTAATTCATATCCTAAAATTGTTAGATATTCATAGCTGTTCCTCTTCCCTTACCTCCTGCCTGCATGAAGCACACATACTGTATATACATATACTATCTCTACATAGCAGCCAGTCCCCATCAGCAGCCATCTCACAGAAACCATTCCCCTGTTCTTTGCTGTCATCCAGTCCCAGTGTGCTAAATTGATCCACACTGCCACCTCTTGGAGCTTCAGTAGAATGCTCTACAGAACATAAAACTAAATGCGAAAAAAAAAAATACTAATCTCCTTTAAGCATATATCAATGGAACAGATGGCAAATAAGGTTAAAACCTTGCAGAGGAAGAGAGTATATAGGTAAGTATGTGGATATGTAGATAGTTTGTTTAATTACACAGGATCTCAATGTTTACATTTCTGTGTTCTCTTAACATTCAAATAATCTCCTGTTTTTGCAAATAGTGTACGAGTCCCAACACACTGTCCTGTCTGCACTCAAACGGAGCACTTAAAGACTGGATAAATAGAGTGATCTGTCTGAATCCCACTACTACCACCAATTCAATACGACTGCTAGGAGTTATGGATTATTTCCTTTATCACCTCATGTTCTACACCTTGTTAACTAGAGGTAAGTTTTGGGCTAGAAAAGTCTGCAATTTGTAAATGAACTGTAGTTTTGGAAATACTTCACATGTTTATAATGCATTGTGATGCATGTAACAGCTATGTAATCAAAACATATAACACAAAATCTTAAAATTCAACTCTCACAGTGGGGGTGACACAGGAGAGGGAGCATGCCCAGTTTGATAAATGATAATAGTCACAGAGATGTCTAATCCATAAAGTATTTGTCATTATATATAATTATATCAGCTGGTCTTGCAAATATTTATTTTCCACCCGCACAGTGAGAGTAACTTTGTGGCAATTTATAAGGTGAATTATGAAGTATGTATTGATAGTGGAAGCATTTTATTTAGGAATTAATTAATTGAAAGATCCACCATTTGAGGCAATGGTTTACCAGCATCAATTATTTAAGATTGGCAGTGGCTGTGATCAAGACAATAGGCATGTTCAGATAAAACAGTAATAATGATAGATTATTTTAACAATTACATTTAATTATTTCATCGTAAAAGGCCTCTGTTACTATTGCCATTTGTTGTTGTTTTTTTCTTTTCATTAATATATTTTTATGAAATGCTCCAAATAAATAACCTGTAATATTATACATGAACCAATATGTGTCTCATTTAGTAAATCCTTTATTACCCTAACAGCTTTTCTTAATAAATTTCTGTAGATAAAGCCATAACCTCAGAGGGTGGATATTATACATAAAACATTACATACCAAAAATTAGAATCAGATAAATGTAACCCCATTGCAGGCTAAAATATGCATATAAAAACATATCCTGAAATATTCATGAAGATTGGCCCCTCACTCTTTTGACATAGATCTTAAGACTTTATTGGTGATCATAGCCATGGGGCAACAAGAGGGTGAGTGTGGAAAAAGTTTATGACTAATTATATTTCTCTCATTTTTCCACCTTCTGTGATCTTCACTTTCTCCACATCCCCTATCTCCAACTCCACCAATCATTAAGCCTCATTGCTTTCTCCTATCACTGAGTCCTCTTTAATTCTGGTGGAGGAGCCCAAGAATGCCTTCGATGCCCTGTGCCATTGTTTCCTCTTCTACAGTAACCTGGCCAGCTTTTCCTCTGTCTCAGAGATGGAGACAGTCAGTAATCTCTGTCCATCGTGTGACCTCTGGATTGGCCTCTTCCTGGATAAGATCCATAATAAGTGGATATGGGTTGATGGCAGACCCTCATTATACCAACCTTGGAGGAACATGGATCCAGAACATCTTTGTGTTTTGCTGTCAAAAGAGTCAATCCAATCTGCACCCTGCTTTATCAAGAGGCCTTACGTATGTTATAATGGTGAGTAATTATTAGAGGATGTGGGGAAAAGGCATGGATAGTGGGGTATAGGTAGACAGGATGGATAGCTGAAAGAAGGAAGATAGAAAAAAATATCGAGAAGAGATACTGGAAGAAAAAAAGAAGAGAGGGAGAGAGAGAACAAGAAGTGAAAGAAAGAGACAAAGAAGGCTAAAGAGAAAAACAAATGTATGGGGGGAGAGAAAGAAGTAAATAAAAAGACAAACAATATAGATGGAAAGTGTAGAAAGGGAGAGAGAGAAAAGAAGGAAATAAAGTGAAATAAAGCAAAGAGAGGGAAAGAATGGGAGAGAGAGAAAGAAGAGACAAAAAAGATGGGGAGAAAGAAGGAAAGAAAGTGAGAGGGAATGTGAAGATGAAACAGAAATAAATGGATGAAGAGAGAAAGAAGAAAAGAGAAAAAGAGAGTGAAAGAAGAAAGATGGAAAGAAGGTGACACATAAGAATAAACCAGAAGGAGAGATAGAATGGGAAAGAAAGAAAGAAAGAAAGAAAGAAAGAAAGAAAGAAAGAAAGAAAGAAAGAAAGAAAAAAATAATCTTGTTTCTAATAATGTTTTAGGAACCTCAAATCTGCTTCCAAGAAAACTTCCTGTTTTTATTAAATGCAAAATAGTGACCGAAATAGAGGAAGAAGAAAAAAATGAATTCACAACACGTAAGAGAGATAAGAGAGGTTCTGCAAATATAAAATAGAAGATGGACTGGATAAAAGAGGTAGTTTGGATGAGAGTTGGTACGGAGTGGGTGAGAGAGGATAGGGTGGAAGAGAATAGGTATGGAGTGGATGAGAATTTTAATAGGGTGGGTGATTGACCAGATTTAGTGAATGAGAGTGGATGGGAAGGAGGAGAGAGGGGATAGGATGGATGGAAAAGATGTGGTGGACAAAAGAATGGATTAGAATGTGGAGAGAGGGGTGAGGTGGACGGGACTGGAGATGGGTTGACAAGAAGTGAGATAGGGTGGATGAGAAAGGATGTTGTAAATGAGAGTAGATTGGGCTGAAAGAAAGCAGGGATAGGGTGCTCTCTTCCTCTATTACACCATATAGCACCATTTTCCTGTTGATCTCTTATTTCTCAATTTCTTGTTCCCTCATAATCGCTCCTTTTCTTTTTCACTCTGATAAAGTCTGCTCTGGTTATATTTCTCCTTTTCAATGCATTTTGTTATTTTCTTACTCTCCATTCGGTTTCTCTTCCTCCCTCTGTCTTCTCTCTTGCTCTATATTCCTGAATGTGTCTTTCTCCTTCTACAACTCACTACATAATCTATTCCTCTACAGATACAAACCCTACCCTTAAGCCACAAGTTCCATCATTTGTGACAACACCCTCCATCACTCACCAGACCACTAAATCCCACCAACTCACTCCCTCGGCAGAGATCTCAAGGACATCCCAAGGTAAGTGGAAACAAGTGATAGAGCTAAATAATTAATGTACAAGAAATGTGGTGGTGATTATTCCTCTTGTCCTATTATTTCTTTGGCCACTAGAAGGGAGATATTGAAAGCAGAATGTCTCCTACACTATAAGTCTGGTCTCCCAGGAGCTCCATTGGTGCTCCTCTCACCTTGACACACTGCAGAACAGGAAAGGGGGAAGATGAGGTCACTTCCATGTGACTGCATCCTTCTCAATGCGTTTCATCTTTAGGCTTCAGCTGGAGTAGGCGTTATCGAACAAACCTCCTGTAACGGAACCCATCACTGTTTTACCCTGTTTTATGGTTATTTATTTTGTATGGTTAAAATATGATCACATTGCTATACTGTAGATATGTTGGTTTATGCTCTGCAGGATATTAGCTCAGACTATTGCAGACACCTAGCATAATACATAATCCTATTAGGGTCTCCTAGAGGCAGGAGAGCCGTATTGTGTGAAGTGTTCGCATTGTGAAAGATGGAATAAAGGGAAGGATGATCTAATCAATGTCTGTATTGTATAAAAGTAGCCAGGTAGCCTCAGAGAGGTGGGACCACACCTATTGTCTCTCTATGTGTATTGTATGGCCAAATAGGGGGATGTGTATTACCTGTGGGAAGAGATGTATATATACTTCTGGATAACCAAATAAAGACAGTATTCTTTGACTCCCAATTGAGTGTCGTCCAATATGGGAGGTTGGGGCTTGTGAGACTGCAGTGCTTCTTGGATATTTTACAGTATACCAGCGGAGATACTGGACTTCGTGTTCCAACTCCGTTACACCTCCTCTTTAATCTTTTTGCCTATGTGTAATATTAGTTGTAAAATCGTCTAATCAATACAATTTATACTTAAGTTAACATAGATACATTAAGAAAGTTCTATACAGCACCAGTTTATTCCTTAGTATAATGAAATCTTAACACAAATATATCTTTCATTTAAGATCACTGGTTCATATCTTTATTGCCCTTATGCCTATAAAATCCATTATATCACAGTGTCTTATACTTTTAAGACATTTCGTCTGGTTCTCTAGTGGTCCAGTAATTATGATTTGGTGCTTTCTTGGCTGCTATGTGGGTTCAGTTCCAGTCAGGGAACCAAGAGGTTACACCACCCTGAAGCCATGCAGGGTTGGGCCTGGTCAGTACTTGGATGGGAGACCACCTAGGATTACCAGAAGCTGGATGTTGTGGCCCACTGGAGAAGGAATTGGAAACCCACTCCAGGATATCTGCCATGAATACCTAATGGATCAGCATGACCATGGATATAAAGATGTGCCTGGTGTGTTACGGTCCATGAGGTCACGGAGAGTCGGACACGACTGAACAATGCAACTACACACACAAGCAATTTCATCTATATTTATTTCATTAATATTATTAAGGTATCTGTAACGGAGTTGGAACACGAATCCAATATCCCTGCTGGTATACGGTAAGATATCCAAGAAGCACTACAGTCTCACCATCCCCAACCTCCCATATTGGACGACACTCAATTGGGAGTCAAAGAATACTTTCTTTATTTTGTTGTGCAGAAATATATATACACATCTCTTCCCACAGGCAATACACATCCCCCATATTTGGCCACACAATACACATAGAGGGACAATAGGTGTGGTCACACCTCCCTGAGGCTACCTGGCTACTTTGATACAATCAGACATTGATCAGATTATCCTTCCCTTTGTTCTATGTCTCATAATGAAAACACTTTATACAATAGACTTCCTTATCTTATGAGGAGTCTCTGTAATAGGATTATCTATTAGCCTAGTAGCTGTAATATTCTGAGCCAATATATTCTGTAGAACATAAAACAACATATCTACAGTACAGCAATGTGATCATATTTTAACCAAGAATTAAATAACCATAAAACAGGGTAAAACAGTGATGGGTTCCGTTACAGTATCTTTTATTCATTTTCCATATTCATCATCTCTACATCCTCCTCTGTCATACCTTTTTCTATTCTGAAACTAAATTAATATCTAAAGGTTTAAGAATTTTAAAGAGCCCACCTTTGTTACTTGTGACCCCAAAGCTGTGTATTGATGGAACATAGTGTTAAACATTTGTTCTAAGAAAATAATGTAAGTTATAACAAATTATAGAACCAATCATTTAAATAGATTATAGAACAAAGGGCCACATTTTGACTCAAGTAAAACCCCTAAAAATTATGTTTTGGACAAGAACTGTTTATGTATTTATTTCCTTCAGTTGTGTCCCACTCTCTGTGACGTCATGGACTGTAACACACCAGGACATCTTTATGTCCATGGTCATGCTGATCCACTTGGCTTTCATGGCAGAGATACTGGAGTGGGTCGCCTGTTCCTTCTCCAGTGGGCCACAGCATTCAGCTCTTGGTATTCCCAGGTGGTCTCCCATCCGAGACACACCAGGCCCAACCCTGCTTGGCTTCAGGGTGGTGTGACCTCTTGGTTCCCTGTCTGGAACCACCAAATCCTAACCACTGGACCACCAGGAAAACCCAAGAACTATTAGGAAGATGTAATTAACCTAGCATTGAAATAAACTATGAAAACAAATAGAAAGTCTATGTTAAAATATAAGACGAAAGACCCAAGTAAAGATAAAAAATATACACCAATTATTATCTTAGACTTTAATAAGCAACATTAATGAACAGAGAAAGCAGTAAAGAAACATTAGTCTAAATTAGGTAGTTTAAAGGAAGTCATACCAAAGAAACCAAAAATTGTCCATAGCAATTTTTGACACCTAGTTTACTACAAATGGGGGAGACAAAGAATAAATAAGAGAAAGGAAAAGTGTACAGATTTGGTGAATATATATAATGTGTAAAAGCAAATTTTAAGCATATAAGAGAGTTAAAAGGACTGAACATGGAATGGAGAAATTAATCAAAAACAAAATTACATTAAAATTGAAAAATGTAGTATATATACATAGTATACACTATCAGACTTTTTATTTAAAGAACATATAAGAAAAATAAAGCAGGATATGCTGACCGATCTGTTTCAAAATATTTTATAGATAAGCTAAATAAAGATGCAAAAAAAAGGCAAATTTAAAGATTTAGAACAAAGTAAATTAGGCTTCTCTGGTAGTCTAGTGGTTAGGACTAGTGCTTCTACCGCTGCTGAACAGGGTTTGATTCCAAGTCAGGGAAGCAAGAGGTCACACCACCCTGAGCCATGCAGGGTTGTGCTTTGTCAGTACTTGGATGGGATATCACCTAAAAATACCTAGTGGCCCACTGGAAAAGGAACAGGAAACCCACTCCTGTATCTATGCCATGAATACCAAGTGGATCAGCATGACCATGGACATAAAGATGTTCTGGAGTATTCTGGTCCATGAGGTCACGGCAAATCGAAAACGACTGAAAGATGCACAAAAACGTTAGAATGGAGAGGAGGATTTTGATAAAGAAAATGGATAGTATGACACCAGGTGGCATAAATATCAATTTGACCTGAATTGCTTTGCTTGGTAAGAATGACATAAGATATAAAGTAAATATTTCATAAGAATTGATGAAAATATCATTAAAATAGTTATTAAATTAAATATAACTACTAGAATATTGCCCGTCAAAAAATGACGGCAATGGAATTGTAAGTGAGCTAATGCTGTTTGGTGTATGGTAATCAAATAAATAATACATTACAAAATGAATATACTTTACCTATTTGGAAGTAATATATGCAGGAAGCATTGTGTTGAAGAGCTGACAATCTGTTTTGATGTTGCCACAGCATCCAATGTGTGTTTTGAGTGTTGTGGAGCTGCTGTGTAAGTTTCAGCAATGTGTGTATTGTAAATAGTGTGAGTGCGCAAGGAAAACCTGTTAGGATAGCTGTGTACTTCTGCATTGTGTCTGTTAGTGCTGTAAGTGTGTATGTGTGGGGTACGCGGCTGTGGCTGATTTTGCGTCCTTGTTCTTGTACCTCGTACAGCTTTTGTTAAAAATCTGAATGTGTTTTGTGGTGTTTTGGGTGTTTAGGGTCCTGTAGCCTCGTTTTCGTTTTGTTCGGCGGCCATTTTTTCTCTCGCTTAGGGGATTTTTGGGTGTCTAAACTCTTTAATTTCTACTTAAATTGACTTGTAACTTCACTTTTAGAGGTGCTGGGCGCCCCCCCTTGCTGTGGGTAAGCTTTTGATGTGTTTGTTGTGTGTATTTTTTGTGTTTTTAGTGTTTTTGTGTTCGCTTGATTTGGCCGCTAAAGTTGTATTTTTGCGAGGTCGTAATATTTTTGTTTGTAAGTGGATGCTAAGTCCGTAAATGTTGCAGTCGCAGTGGGAGCCTCCACCTCCGCAAATGCGGCCACTCGCTTTGCGAGGGTACACATTTGCGGGATTAAAGCCTGCGGTTGCTGGCAAGGAGCGCCTTTTGTCAACCCGCTCTGTTGACAACTATATATGATTATTCAATGTATATCAGTGACAATATGTGTAACACAGACAATGTCCATTAGGAGGCAGTACAAGACTACATATGAGTGATGGATCAAAAATATGAAAATATTGAAATTGAATATAATGTAAAATAAATATGGATGAAAAGATATGAACTTTGTTTTTTTTCCGAAATTGTGAAACCTAGTGATTTTATGGATTATATGGAAATATGGATATGAAACTAATTGTATATTTTTAAATAAAATATGTATTTTTGATATGTTATTGTGATACGTTTTTAAATGGTACTAAATAGAAAATAGAATAGCGAGAATAAGATAAAGAGGAGGGTTCTTCCATACCGCCTAATCCAGCAGAAACCCTAAAGTGAAACGCGTTGAGGAGTATATCAAAAACCATGAAGAGACATTAACTGCCACATACCATGCTCTACAGAGCATCAAGGAGAAAGGGAGACAGGTATTACAGTGGAGGATTTACGTTGAATAACATCTTCAAATCGATTGTGTAGCTTTTATTTCATTTAATAAATGTAAATTTACTTTTATGAAATATGTAAATAATAAAAATAAGCGCAATGTTTAATCATTTTTTGTATGTGGTATATACTACATTAGATTAGTCTTTTTGTTTTCTATTTATCCCATCTATTAACCAAATAAATTATAGGACACTACAAGAAGAGGATTAAACCCTACCATATTTATTATATTTTATGGACTTTTGACTTAAGCTCCACCAATACCCAACAAACATAAAAAAACATATCCTTGGTTCATACATTGTACAGATTACTTAATATAAAATAAAGCCAAATGTATCACTTAAAACAATTATAAAAAAGGGTCTCACTGAAGGCCCCAAGCACTATATGTCATTAAGAAGGAACGTTGAGTTGGTAAATGGGTGTTATTGCTTGGTACAAATATACAATTAATTATATTTTTCTCTTTCTTTATATTTTTTTTATTTTTTTCTCCATTTTCCTTCTTACACTCTCACATTATTATCTTTCTCTGATGTTCTCTAACTTTCTATCTGGTCTCTACCTCTCCATCACTCTCCATGTTTATTCTCTCCCCTACTTCATTCTCTCATGATATTTTCCCTACTCATATCTTATCTCTCTATTTCCACATCCTTCCTCCTCTCTCACTCTTTGTCTGTTCTTCTAATTTCCTTTCTCCCCTCTCTACTTCTTCCACCTCTCTTTTTCTCCCTCCTTGATTTTTTTTCTCCATGGCCTCTATCAGATACACCACCTATCGCCCTTGTTATCCCTCTAAACATGACATGGTGGTCTGCTTCTCAGCATTGCCGTTCCTTGGGCCTCTCACTCCTCTCTCTTCCCTCCTCTCCATCCTCCCTATCCCCCAAAGACGTCTCCTCTCTCCCCCCAGGGCCGCTATGGATTAGTCTTCACAGAAACCGATTATGGGGATATTGGGAATGGAAAAGGGGCCAAGGGCCCCCAAATTTCAACTCTTGGAATGACAATGAATACGTGGACCCCATAAATAAGAACTGTGCTGCCCTTCATGGAAATGGGGCCAAACAACCAGGAACGTGGTCCAGTGAATGCTGTTATTCCAGATTGTATTTTATATGTGCAGGGATCCTGGGGTGAAAATTATGAGTAATAAATTGTATTTATACATCTCCTCTCTATTACACTGATACCGAGTGCAGCTAGCTCTATAGTGGGGCCCTCAGTAATACACTGTATTTATACATCTCCTCTCTATTACACTGATACCGAGTGCAGCTAGCTCTATAGTGGGACCCTCAGTAATACACTGTATTTATACATCTCCTCTCTATTACACTGATACCGAGTGCAGCTAGCTCTATAGTGGGACCCTCAGTAATACACTGTATTTATACATCTCCTCCCTATTACACTGATACCGAGTGCAGCTAGCTCTATAGCGGGACCCTCAGTAATACACTGTATTTATACATCTCCTCTCTATTACACTGATACAAAGTGCAGCTAGCTCTATAGTGGGACCCTCAGTAATACACTGTATTTATACATCTCCTCTCTATTACACTGATACCGAGTGCAGCTAGCTCTATAGTGGGACCCTCAGTAATACACTGTATTTATACATCTCCTCTCTATTACACTGATACCGAGTGCAGCTAGCTCTATAGTGGGGACCCTCAGTAATACACTGTATTTTATACATCTCCTCTCTATTACACTGATACCGAGTGCAGCTAGCTCTATAGTGGGGACCCTCAGTAATACACTGTATTTATACATCTCCTCTCTATTACACTGATACCGAGTGCAGCTAGCTCTATAGTGGGACCCTCAGTAATACACTGTATTTATACATCTCCTCTCTATTACACTGATACCGAGTGCAGCTAGCTCTATAGTGGGACCCTCAGTAATACACTGTATTTATACATCTCCTCTCTATTACACTGATACCGAGTGCAGCTAGCTCTATAGTGGGACCCTCAGTAATACACTGTATTTTATACATCTCCTCTCTATTACACTGATACCGAGTGCAGCTAGCTCTATAGTGGGACCCTCAGTAATACACTGTATTTATACATCTCCTCTCTATTACACTGATACCGAGTGCAGCTAGCTCTATAGTGGGACCCTCAGTAATACACTGTATTTATACATCTCCTCTCTATTACACTTGATACCGAGTGCAGCTAGCTCTATAGTGGGACCTCAGTAATACACTGTATTTATACATCTCCTCTCTATTACACTGATACCGAGTGCAGCTAGCTCTATAGTGGGACCCTCAGTAATACACTGTATTTATACATCTCCTCTCTATTACACTGATACCGAGTGCAGCTAGCTCTATAGTGGGACCCTCAGTAATACACTGTATTTATACATCTCCTCTCTATTACACTGATACCGAGTGCAGCTAGCTCTATAGTGGGACCCTCAGTAATACACTGTATTTATACATCTCCTCCTCTATTACACTGATACCGAGTGCAGCTAGCTCTATAGTGGGACCCTCAGTAATACACTGTATTTATACATCTCCTCTCTATTACACTGATACCGAGTGCAGCTAGCTCTATAGTGGGACCCTCAGTAATACACTGTATTTATACATCTCCTCTCTATTACACTGATACCGAGTGCAGCTAGCTCTATAGTGGGACCCTCAGTAATACACTGTATTTATACATCTCCTCTCTATTACACTGATACCGAGTGCAGCTAGCTCTATAGTGGGACCCTCAGTAATACACTGTATTTATACATCTCCTCTCTATTACACTGATACCGAGTGCAGCTAGCTCTATAGTGGGACCCTCAGTAATACACTGTATTTATACATCTCCTCTCTATTACACTGATACCGAGTGCAGCTAGCTCTATAGTGGGACCCTCAGTAATACACTGTATTTATACATCTCCTCTCTATTACACTGATACCGAGTGCAGCTAGCTCTATAGTGGGACCCTCAGTAATACACTGTATTTATACATCTCCTCTCTATTACACTGATACCGAGTGCAGCTAGCTCTATAGTGGGGCCCTCAGTAATACACTGTATTTATACATCTCCTCTCTATTACACTGATACCGAGTGCAGCTAGCTCTATAGTGGGACCCTCAGTAATACACTGTATTTATACATCTCCTCTCTATTACACTGATACCGAGTGCAGCTAGCTCTATAGTGGGACCCTCAGTAATACACTGTATTTATACATCTCCTCTCTATTACACTGATACCGAGTGCAGCTAGCTCTATAGTGGGGCCCTCAGTAATACACTGTATTTATACATCTCCTCTCTATTACACTGATACCGAGTGCAGCTAGCTCTATAGTGGGGCCCTCAGTAATACACTGTATTTATACATCTCCTCTCTATTACACTGATACCGAGTGCAGCTAGCTCTATAGTGGGACCCTCAGTAATACACTGTATTTATACATCTCCTCTCTATTACACTGATACCGAGTGCAGCTAGCTCTATAGTGGGACCCTCAGTAATACACTGTATTTATACATCTCCTCTCTATTACACTGATACCGAGTGCAGCTAGCTCTATAGTGGGACCCTCAGTAATACTCTGTATTTATACATCTCCTCTCTATTACACTGATACCGAGTGCAGCTAGCTCTATAGTGGGACCCTCAGTAATACACTGTATTTATACATCTCCTCTCTATTACACTGATACCGAGTGCAGCTAGCTCTATAGTGGGACCCTCAGTAATACACTGTATTTATACATCTCCTCTCTATTACACTGATACCGAGTGCAGCTAGCTCTATAGTGGGACCCTCAGTAATACACTGTATTTATACATCTCCTCTCTATTACACTGATACCGAGTGCAGCTAGCTCTATAGTGGGACCCTCAGTAATACACTGTATTTATACATCTCCTCTCTATTACACTGATACCGAGTGCAGCTAGCTCTATAGTGGGACCCTCAGTAATACACTGTATTTATACATCTCCTCTCTATTACACTGATACCGAGTGCAGCTAGCTCTATAGTGGGGCCCTCAGTAATACACTGTATTTATACATCTCCTCTCTATTACACTGATACCGAGTGCAGCTAGCTCTATAGTGGGGCCCTCAGTAATACACTGTATTTATACATCTCCTCTCTATTACACTGATACCGAGTGCAGCTAGCTCTATAGTGGGACCCTCAGTAATACACTGTATTTATACATCTCCTCTCTATTACACTGATACCGAGTGCAGCTAGCTCTATAGTGGGACCCTCAGTAATACACTGTATTTATACATCTCCTCTCTATTACACTGATACCGAGTGCAGCTAGCTCTATAGTGGGACCCTCAGTAATACACTGTATTTATACATCTCCTCTCTATTACACTGATACCGAGTGCAGCTAGCTCTATAGTGGGACCCTCAGTAATACACTGTATTTATACATCTCCTCTCTATTACACTGATACCGAGTGCAGCTAGCTCTATAGTGGGACCCTCAGTAATACACTGTATTTATACATCTCCTCTCTATTACACTGATACCGAGTGCAGCTAGCTCTATAGTGGGACCCTCAGTAATACACTGTATTTATACATCTCCTCTCTATTACACTGATACCGAGTGCAGCTAGCTCTATAGTGGGACCCTCAGTAATACACTGTATTTATACATCTCCTCCCTATTACACTGATACCGAGTGCAGCTAGCTCTATAGTGGGACCCTCAGTAATACACTGTATTTATACATCTCCTCCTATTACACTGATACCGAGTGCAGCTAGCTCTATAGTGGGACCCTCAGTAATACACTGTATTTATACATCTCCTCTCTATTACACTGATACCGAGTGCAGCTAGCTCTATAGTGGGACCCTCAGTAATACAGTGTATTTATACATCTCCTCTCTATTACACTGATACCGAGTGCAGCTAGCTCTATAGTGGGACCCTCAGTAATACACTGTATTTATACATCTCCTCTCTATTACACTGATACCGAGTGCAGCTAGCTCTATAGTGGGACCCTCAGTAATACACTGTATTTATACATCTCCTCTCTATTACACTGATACCGAGTGCAGCTAGCTCTATAGTGGGACCCTCAGTAATACACTGTATTTATACATCTCCTCTCTATTACACTGATACCGAGTGCAGCTAGCTCTATAGTGGGACCCTCAGTAATACACTGTATTTATACATCTCCTCTCTATTACACTGATACCGAGTGCAGCTAGCTCTATAGTGGGACCCTCAGTAATACACTGTATTTATACATCTCCTCTCTATTACACTGATACCGAGTGCAGCTAGCTCTATAGTGGGACCCTCAGTAATACACTGTATTTATACATCTCCTCTCTATTACACTGATACCGAGTGCAGCTAGCTCTATAGTGGGACCCTCAGTAATACACTGTATTTATACATCTCCTCTCTATTACACTGATACCGAGTGCAGCTAGCTCTATAGTGGGACCTCAGTAATACACTGTATTTATACATCTCCTCTCTATTACACTGATACCGAGTGCAGCTAGCTCTATAGTGGGACCCTCAGTAATACACTGTATTTATACATCTCCTCTCTATTACACTGATACCGAGTGCAGCTAGCTCTATAGTGGGACCCTCAGTAATACACTGTATTTATACATCTCCTCTCTATTACACTGATACCGAGTGCAGCTAGCTCTATAGTGGGACCCTCAGTAATACACTGTATTTATACATCTCCTCCCTATTACACTGATACCGAGTGCAGCTAGCTCTATAGTGGGACCCTCAGTAATACACTGTATTTATACATCTCCTCTCTATTACACTGATACCGAGTGCAGCTAGCTCTATAGTGGGACCCTCAGTAATACACTGTATTTATACATCTCCTCTCTATTACACTGATACCGAGTGCAGCTAGCTCTATAGTGGGACCCTCAGTAATACACTGTATTTATACATCTCCTCTCTATTACACTGATACCGAGTGCAGCTAGCTCTATAGTGGGACCCTCAGTAATACACTGTATTTATACATCTCCTCTCTATTACACTGATACCGAGTGCAGCTAGCTCTATAGTGGGACCCTCAGTAATACACTGTATTTATACATCTCCTCCCTATTACACTGATACCGAGTGCAGCTAGCTCTATAGTGGGACCCTCAGTAATACACTGTATTTATACATCTCCTCTCTATTACACTGATACCGAGTGCAGCTAGCTCTATAGTGGGGCCCTCAGTAATACACTGTATTTATACATCTCCTCTCTATTACACTGATACCGAGTGCAGCTAGCTCTATAGTGGGACCCTCAGTAATACACTGTATTTATACATCTCCTCTCTATTACACTGATACCGAGTGCAGCTAGCTCTATAGTGGGACCCTCAGTAATACACTGTATTTATACATCTCCTCTCTATTACACTGATACCGAGTGCAGCTAGCTCTATAGTGGGACCCTCAGTAATACACTGTATTTATACATCTCCTCTCTATTACACTGATACCGAGTGCAGCTAGCTCTATAGTGGGACCCTCAGTAATACACTGTATTTATACATCTCCTCTCTATTACACTGATACCGAGTGCAGCTAGCTCTATAGTGGGACCCTCAGTAATACACTGTATTTATACATCTCCTCTCTATTACACTGATACCGAGTGCAGCTAGCTCTATAGTGGGATCCTCAGTAATACACTGTATTTATACATCTCCTCTCTATTACACTGATACCGAGTGCAGCTAGCTCTATAGTGGGACCCTCAGTAATACACTGTATTTATACATCTCCTCTCTATTACACTGATACCGAGTGCAGCTAGCTCTATAGTGGGACCCTCAGTAATACACTGTATTTATACATCTCCTCCCTATTACACTGATACCGAGTGCAGCTAGCTCTATAGTGGGGCCCTCAGTAATACACTGTATTTATACATCTCCTCTCTATTACACTGATACCGAGTGCAGCTAGCTCTATAGTGGGACCCTCAGTAATACACTGTATTTATACATCTCCTCTCTATTACACTGATACCGAGTGCAGCTAGCTCTATAGTGGGACCTCAGTAATACACTGTATTTATACATCTCCTCCCTATTACACTGATACCGAGTGCAGCTAGCTCTATAGTGGGACCCTCAGTAATACACTGTATTTATACATCTCCTCTCTATTACACTGATACCGAGTGCAGCTAGCTCTATAGTGGGGCCCTCAGTAATACACTGTATTTATACATCTCCTCTCTATTACACTGATACCGAGTGCAGCTAGCTCTATAGTGGGACCCTCAGTAATACACTGTATTTATACATCTCCTCTCTATTACACTGATACCGAGTGCAGCTAGCTCTATAGTGGGACCCTCAGTAATACACTGTATTTATACATCTCCTCTCTATTACACTGATACCGAGTGCAGCTAGCTCTATAGTGGGGACCTCAGTAATACACTGTATTTATACATCTCCTCTCTATTACACTGATACCGAGTGCAGCTAGCTCTATAGTGGGACCCTCAGTAATACACTGTATTTATACATCTCCTCTCTATTACACTGATACCGAGTGCAGCTAGCTCTATAGTGGGACCTCAGTAATACACTGTATTTATACATCTCCTCTCTATTACACTGATACCGAGTGCAGCTAGCTCTATAGTGGGACCCTCAGTAATACACTGTATTTATACATCTCCTCTCTATTACACTGATACCGAGTGCAGCTAGCTCTATAGTGGGACCCTCAGTAATACACTGTATTTATACATCTCCTCTCTATTACACTGATACCGAGTGCAGCTAGCTCTATAGTGGGACCCTCAGTAATACACTGTATTTATACATCTCCTCTCTATTACACTGATACCGAGTGCAGCTAGCTCTATAGTGGGACCCTCAGTAATACACTGTATTTATACATCTCCTCTCTATTACACTGATACCGAGTGCAGCTAGCTCTATAGTGGGACCCTCAGTAATACACTGTATTTATACATCTCCTCTCTATTACACTGATACCGAGTGCAGCTAGCTCTATAGTGGGACCCTCAGTAATACACTGTATTTATACATCTCCTCTCTATTACACTGATACCGAGTGCAGCTAGCTCTATAGTGGGACCCTCAGTAATACACTGTATTTATACATCTCCTCTCTATTACACTGATACCGAGTGCAGCTAGCTCTATAGTGGGACCTCAGTAATACACTGTATTTATACATCTCCTCTCTATTACACTGATACCGAGTGCAGCTAGCTCTATAGTGGGGACCCTCAGTAATACACTGTATTTATACATCTCCTCTCTATTACACTGATACCGAGTGCAGCTAGCTCTATAGTGGGACCCTCAGTAATACACTGTATTTATACATCTCCTCTCTATTACACTGATACCGAGTGCAGCTAGCTCTATAGTGGGACCCTCAGTAATACACTGTATTTATACATCTCCTCTCTATTACACTGATACCGAGTGCAGCTAGCTCTATAGTGGGACCCTCAGTAATACACTGTATTTATACATCTCCTCTCTATTACACTGATACCGAGTGCAGCTAGCTCTATAGTGGGACCCTCAGTAATACACTGTATTTATACATCTCCTCTCTATTACACTGATACCGAGTGCAGCTAGCTCTATAGTGGGACCCTCAGTAATACACTGTATTTATACATCTCCTCTCTATTACACTGATACCGAGTGCAGCTAGCTCTATAGTGGGACCCTCAGTAATACACTGTATTTATACATCTCCTCTCTATTACACTGATACCGAGTGCAGCTAGCTCTATAGTGGGACCCTCAGTAATACACTGTATTTATACATCTCCTCTCTATTACACTGATACCGAGTGCAGCTAGCTCTATAGTGGGACCCTCAGTAATACACTGTATTTATACATCTCCTCTCTATTACACTGATACCGAGTGCAGCTAGCTCTATAGTGGGACCCTCAGTAATACACTGTATTTATACATCTCCTCTCTATTACACTGATACCGAGTGCAGCTAGCTCTATAGTGGGACCCTCAGTAATACACTGTATTTATACATCTCCTCTCTATTACACTGATACCGAGTGCAGCTAGCTCTATAGTGGGGACCCTCAGTAATACACTGTATTTATACATCTCCTCTCTATTACACTGATACCGAGTGCAGCTAGCTCTATAGTGGGACCCTCAGTAATACACTGTATTTATACATCTCCTCTCTATTACACTGATACCGAGTGCAGCTAGCTCTATAGTGGGACCCTCAGTAATACACTGTATTTATACATCTCCTCTCTATTACACTGATACCGAGTGCAGCTAGCTCTATAGTGGGACCCTCAGTAATACACTGTATTTATACATCTCCTCTCTATTACACTGATACCGAGTGCAGCTAGCTCTATAGTGGGACCCTCAGTAATACACTGTATTTATACATCTCCTCTCTATTACACTGATACCGAGTGCAGCTAGCTCTATAGTGGGACCCTCAGTAATACACTGTATTTATACATCTCCTCTCTATTACACTGATACCGAGTGCAGCTAGCTCTATAGTGGGACCCTCAGTAATACACTGTATTTATACATCTCCTCTCTATTACACTGATACCGAGTGCAGCTAGCTCTATAGTGGGACCCTCAGTAATACACTGTATTTATACATCTCCTCTCTATTACACTGATACCGAGTGCAGCTAGCTCTATAGTGGGACCCTCAGTAATACACTGTATTTATACATCTCCTCTCTATTACACTGATACCGAGTGCAGCTAGCTCTATAGTGGGACCCTCAGTAATACACTGTATTTATACATCTCCTCTCTATTACACTGATACCGAGTGCAGCTAGCTCTATAGTGGGACCCTCAGTAATACACTGTATTTATACATCTCCTCTCTATTACACTGATACCGAGTGCAGCTAGCTCTATAGTGGGACCCTCAGTAATACACTGTATTTATACATCTCCTCTCTATTACACTGATACCGAGTGCAGCTAGCTCTATAGTGGGACCCTCAGTAATACACTGTATTTATACATCTCCTCTCTATTACACTGATACCGAGTGCAGCTAGCTCTATAGTGGGACCCTCAGTAATACACTGTATTTATACATCTCCTCTCTATTACACTGATACCGAGTGCAGCTAGCTCTATAGTGGGACCCTCAGTAATACACTGTATTTATACATCTCCTCTCTATTACACTGATACCGAGTGCAGCTAGCTCTATAGTGGGACCCTCAGTAATACACTGTATTTATACATCTCCTCTCTATTACACTGATACCGAGTGCAGCTAGCTCTATAGTGGGACCCTCAGTAATACACTGTATTTATACATCTCCTCTCTATTACACTGATACCGAGTGCAGCTAGCTCTATAGTGGGACCCTCAGTAATACACTGTATTTATACATCTCCTCTCTATTACACTGATACCGAGTGCAGCTAGCTCTATAGTGGGACCCTCAGTAATACACTGTATTTATACATCTCCTCTCTATTACACTGATACCGAGTGCAGCTAGCTCTATAGTGGGACCCTCAGTAATACACTGTATTTATACATCTCCTCTCTATTACACTGATACCGAGTGCAGCTAGCTCTATAGTGGGACCTCAGTAATACACTGTATTTATACATCTCCTCTCTATTACACTGATACCGAGTGCAGCTAGCTCTATAGTGGGACCCTCAGTAATACACTGTATTTATACATCTCCTCTCTATTACACTGATACCGAGTGCAGCTAGCTCTATAGTGGGACCCTCAGTAATACACTGTATTTATACATCTCCTCTCTATTACACTGATACCGAGTGCAGCTAGCTCTATAGTGGGACCCTCAGTAATACACTGTATTTATACATCTCCTCTCTATTACACTGATACCGAGTGCAGCTAGCTCTATAGTGGGACCCTCAGTAATACACTGTATTTATACATCTCCTCTCTATTACACTGATACCGAGTGCAGCTAGCTCTATAGTGGGACCCTCAGTAATACACTGTATTTATACATCTCCTCTCTATTACACTGATACCGAGTGCAGCTAGCTCTATAGTGGGACCCTCAGTAATACACTGTATTTATACATCTCCTCTCTATTACACTGATACCGAGTGCAGCTAGCTCTATAGTGGGACCCTCAGTAATACACTGTATTTATACATCTCCTCTCTATTACACTGATACCGAGTGCAGCTAGCTCTATAGTGGGACCCTCAGTAATACACTGTATTTATACATCTCCTCTCTATTACACTGATACCGAGTGCAGCTAGCTCTATAGTGGGACCCTCAGTAATACACTGTATTTATACATCTCCTCTCTATTACACTGATACCGAGTGCAGCTAGCTCTATAGTGGGACCCTCAGTAATACACTGTATTTATACATCTCCTCTCTATTACACTGATACCGAGTGCAGCTAGCTCTATAGTGGGACCCTCAGTAATACACTGTATTTATACATCTCCTCTCTATTACACTGATACCGAGTGCAGCTAGCTCTATAGTGGGACCCTCAGTAATACACTGTATTTATACATCTCCTCTCTATTACACTGATACCGAGTGCAGCTAGCTCTATAGTGGGACCCTCAGTAATACACTGTATTTATACATCTCCTCTCTATTACACTGATACCGAGTGCAGCTAGCTCTATAGTGGGGACCCTCAGTAATACACTGTATTTATACATCTCCTCTCTATTACACTGATACCGAGTGCAGCTAGCTCTATAGTGGGGACCCTCAGTAATACACTGTATTTATACATCTCCTCTCTATTACACTGATACCGAGTGCAGCTAGCTCTATAGTGGGACCCTCAGTAATACACTGTATTTATACATCTCCTCTCTATTACACTGATACCGAGTGCAGCTAGCTCTATAGTGGGACCCTCAGTAATACACTGTATTTATACATCTCCTCTCTATTACACTGATACCGAGTGCAGCTAGCTCTATAGTGGGACCCTCAGTAATACACTGTATTTATACATCTCCTCTCTATTACACTGATACCGAGTGCAGCTAGCTCTATAGTGGGACCCTCAGTAATACACTGTATTTATACATCTCCTCTCTATTACACTGATACCGAGTGCAGCTAGCTCTATAGTGGGACCCTCAGTAATACACTGTATTTATACATCTCCTCTCTATTACACTGATACCGAGTGCAGCTAGCTCTATAGTGGGGACCCTCAGTAATACACTGTATTTATACATCTCCTCTCTATTACACTGATACCGAGTGCAGCTAGCTCTATAGTGGGCCCTCAGTAATACACTGTATTTATACATCTCCTCTCTATTACACTGATACCGAGTGCAGCTAGCTCTATAGTGGGACCCTCAGTAATACACTGTATTTATACATCTCCTCTCTATTACACTGATACCGAGTGCAGCTAGCTCTATAGTGGGACCCTCAGTAATACACTGTATTTATACATCTCCTCTCTATTACACTGATACCGAGTGCAGCTAGCTCTATAGTGGGACCCTCAGTAATACACTGTATTTATACATCTCCTCTCTATTACACTGATACCGAGTGCAGCTAGCTCTATAGTGGGACCCTCAGTAATACACTGTATTTATACATCTCCTCTCTATTACACTGATACCGAGTGCAGCTAGCTCTATAGTGGGACCCTCAGTAATACACTGTATTTATACATCTCCTCTCTATTACACTGATACCGAGTGCAGCTAGCTCTATAGTGGGACCCTCAGTAATACACTGTATTTATACATCTCCTCTCTATTACACTGATACCGAGTGCAGCTAGCTCTATAGTGGGACCCTCAGTAATACACTGTATTTATACATCTCCTCTCTATTACACTGATACCGAGTGCAGCTAGCTCTATAGTGGGACCCTCAGTAATACACTGTATTTATACATCTCCTCTCTATTACACTGATACCGAGTGCAGCTAGCTCTATAGTGGGACCCTCAGTAATACACTGTATTTATACATCTCCTCTCTATTACACTGATACCGAGTGCAGCTAGCTCTATAGTGGGACCCTCAGTAATACACTGTATTTATACATCTCCTCTCTATTACACTGATACCGAGTGCAGCTAGCTCTATAGTGGGGCCCTCAGTAATACACTGTATTTATACATCTCCTCTCTATTACACTGATACCGAGTGCAGCTAGCTCTATAGTGGGACCTCAGTAATACACTGTATTTATACATCTCCTCTCTATTACACTGATACCGAGTGCAGCTAGCTCTATAGTGGGACCCTCAGTAATACACTGTATTTATACATCTCCTCTCTATTACACTGATACCGAGTGCAGCTAGCTCTATAGTGGGACCCTCAGTAATACACTGTATTTATACATCTCCTCTCTATTACACTGATACCGAGTGCAGCTAGCTCTATAGTGGGACCCTCAGTAATACACTGTATTTATACATCTCCTCTCTATTACACTGATACCGAGTGCAGCTAGCTCTATAGTGGGACCCTCAGTAATACACTGTATTTATACATCTCCTCTCTATTACACTGATACCGAGTGCAGCTAGCTCTATAGTGGGACCCTCAGTAATACACTGTATTTATACATCTCCTCTCTATTACACTGATACCGAGTGCAGCTAGCTCTATAGTGGGACCCTCAGTAATACACTGTATTTATACATCTCCTCTCTATTACACTGATACCGAGTGCAGCTAGCTCTATAGTGGGACCCTCAGTAATACACTGTATTTATACATCTCCTCTCTATTACACTGATACCGAGTGCAGCTAGCTCTATAGTGGGACCTCAGTAATACACTGTATTTATACATCTCCTCTCTATTACACTGATACCGAGTGCAGCTAGCTCTATAGTGGGACCCTCAGTAATACACTGTATTTATACATCTCCTCTCTATTACACTGATACCGAGTGCAGCTAGCTCTATAGTGGGACCCTCAGTAATACACTGTATTTATACATCTCCTCTCTATTACACTGATACCGAGTGCAGCTAGCTCTATAGTGGGACCCTCAGTAATACACTGTATTTATACATCTCCTCTCTATTACACTGATACCGAGTGCAGCTAGCTCTATAGTGGGACCTCAGTAATACACTGTATTTATACATCTCCTCTCTATTACACTGATACCGAGTGCAGCTAGCTCTATAGTGGGACCCTCAGTAATACACTGTATTTATACATCTCCTCTCTATTACACTGATACCGAGTGCAGCTAGCTCTATAGTGGGACCCTCAGTAATACACTGTATTTATACATCTCCTCTCTATTACACTGATACCGAGTGCAGCTAGCTCTATAGTGGGACCCTCAGTAATACACTGTATTTATACATCTCCTCTCTATTACACTGATACCGAGTGCAGCTAGCTCTATAGTGGGACCCTCAGTAATACACTGTATTTATACATCTCCTCTCTATTACACTGATACCGAGTGCAGCTAGCTCTATAGTGGGACCCTCAGTAATACACTGTATTT
Source organism: Discoglossus pictus (assembly GCA_027410445.1). Lineage (NCBI taxonomy): Eukaryota > Metazoa > Chordata > Amphibia > Anura > Alytidae > Discoglossus > Discoglossus pictus. The sequence continues at coordinate 64,390,112 of CM050170.1, forward strand.
ATACATCTCCTCTCTATTACACTGATACCGAGTGCAGCTAGCTCTATAGTGGGACCCTCAGTAATACACTGTATTTATACATCTCCTCTCTATTACACTGATACCGAGTGCAGCTAGCTCTATAGTGGGACCCTCAGTAATACACTGTATTTATACATCTCCTCTCTATTACACTGATACCGAGTGCAGCTAGCTCTATAGTGGGACCCTCAGTAATACACTGTATTTATACATCTCCTCTCTATTACACTGATACCGAGTGCAGCTAGCTCTATAGTGGGACCCTCAGTAATACACTGTATTTATACATCTCCTCTCTATTACACTGATACCGAGTGCAGCTAGCTCTATAGTGGGACCCTCAGTAATACACTGTATTTATACATCTCCTCCCTATTACACTGATACCGAGTGCAGCTAGCTCTATAGTGGGACCCTCAGTAATACACTGTATTTATACATCTCCTCTCTATTACACTGATACCGAGTGCAGCTAGCTCTATAGTGGGACCCTCAGTAATACACTGTATTTATACATCTCCTCTCTATTACACTGATACCGAGTGCAGCTAGCTCTATAGTGGGACCTCAGTAATACACTGTATTTATACATCTCCTCTCTATTACACTGATACCGAGTGCAGCTAGCACTATAGTGGGACCTCAGTAATACACTGTATTTATACATCTCCTCTCTATTACACTGATACCGAGTGCAGCTAGCTCTATAGTGGGACCCTCAGTAATACACTGTATTTATACATCTCCTCTCTATTACACTGATACCGAGTGCAGCTAGCTCTATAGTGGGACCCTCAGTAATACACTGTATTTATACATCTCCTCTCTATTACACTGATACCGAGTGCAGCTAGCTCTATAGTGGGACCCTCAGTAATACACTGTATTTATACATCTCCTCTCTATTACACTGATACCGAGTGTAGCTAGCACTATAGTGGGACCCTCAGTAATACACTGTATTTATACATCTCCTCTCTATTACACTGATACCGAGTGCAGCTAGCTCTATAGTGGGACCTCAGTAATACACTGTATTTATACATCTCCTCTCTATTACACTGATACCGAGTGCAGCTAGCTCTATAGTGGGACCCTCAGTAATACACTGTATTTATACATCTCCTCTCTATTACACTGATACCGAGTGCAGCTAGCTCTATAGTGGGACCCTCAGTAATACACTGTATTTATACATCTCCTCTCTATTACACTGATACCGAGTGTAGCTAGCTCTATAGTGGGACCCTCAGTAATACACTGTATTTATACATCTCCTCTCTATTACACTGATACCGAGTGCAGCTAGCTCTATAGTGGGACCCTCAGTAATACACTGTATTTATACATCTCCTCTCTATTACACTGATACCGAGTGCAGCTAGCTCTATAGTGGGACCCTCAGTAATACACTGTATTTATACATCTCCTCCCTATTACACTGATACCGAGTGCAGCTAGCTCTATAGTGGGACCCCCAGTAATACACTGTATTTATACATCTCCTCTCTATTACACTGATACCGAGTGCAGCTAGCTCTATAGTGGGACCCTCAGTAATACACTGTATTTATACATCTCCTCCCTATTACACTGATACCGAGTGCAGCTAGCTCTATAGTGGGGCCCTCAGTAATACACTGTATTTATACATCTCCTCTCTATTACACTGATACCGAGTACAGCTAGCTCTATAGTGGGACCCTCAGTAATACACTGTATTTATACATCTCCTCCCTATTACACTGATACCGAGTGCAGCTAGCACTATAGTGGGACCCTCAGTAATACACTGTATTTATACATCTCCTCTCTATTACACTGATACCGAGTGCAGCTAGCTCTATAGTGGGACCCTCAGTAATACACTGTATTTATACATCTCCTCTCTATTACACTGATACCGAGTGCAGCTAGCTCTATAGTGGGACCCTCAGTAATACACTGTATTTATACATCTCCTCTCTATTACACTGATACCGAGTGCAGCTAGCTCTATAGTGGGACCCTCAGTAATACTCTGTATTTATACATCTCCTCCCTATTACACTGATACCGAGTGCAGCTAGCTCTATAGTGGGATCCTCAGTAATACACTGTATTTATACATCTCCTCTCTATTACACTGATACCGAGTGCAGCTAGCTCTATAGTGGGATCCTCAGTAATACACTGTATTTATACATCTCCTCTCTATTACACTGATACCGAGTGCAGCTAGCTCTATAGTGGGACCCTCAGTAATACACTGTATTTATACATCTCCTCTCTATTACACTGATACCGAGTGCAGCTAGCTCTATAGTGGGACCCTCAGTAATACACTGTATTTATACATCTCCTCTCTATTACACTGATACCGAGTGCAGCTAGCTCTATAGTGGGACCCTCAGTAATACTCTGTATTTATACATCTCCTCTCTATTACACTGATACCGAGTGCAGCTAGCTCTATAGTGGGACCCTCAGTAATACACTGTATTTATACATCTCCTCTCTATTACACTGATACCGAGTGCAGCTAGCACTATAGTGGGACCCTCAGTAATACACTGTATTTATACATCTCTCTATTACACTGATACCGAGTGCAGCTAGCTCTATAGTGGGACCCTCAGTAATACACTGTATTTATACATCTCCTCTCTATTACACTGATACCGAGTGCAGCTAGCTCTATAGTGGGACCCTCAGTAATACACTGTATTTATACATCTCCTCTCTATTACACTGATACCGAGTGCAGCTAGCTCTATAGTGGGACCCTCAGTAATACACTGTATTTATACATCTCCTCTATTACACTGATACCGAGTGCAGCTAGCTCTATAGTGGGACCTCAGTAATACACTGTATTTATACATCTCCTCCCTATTACACTGATACCGAGTGCAGCTAGCTCTATAGTGGGACCCTCAGTAATACACTGTATTTATACATCTCCTCTCTATTACACTGATACCGAGTGCAGCTAGCTCTATAGTGGGACCTCAGTAATACACTGTATTTATACATCTCCTCTCTATTACACTGATACCGAGTGCAGCTAGCTCTATAGTGGGACCCTCAGTAATACACTGTATTTATACATCTCCTCTCTATTACACTGATACCGAGTGCAGCTAGCTCTATAGTGGGACCTCAGTAATACACTGTATTTATACATCTCCTCTCTATTACACTGATACCGAGTGCAGCTAGCTCTATAGTGGGACCCTCAGTAATACACTGTATTTATACATCTCCTCTCTATTACACTGATACCGAGTGCAGCTAGCTCTATAGTGGGACCCTCAGTAATACACTGTATTTATACATCTCCTCTCTATTACACTGATACCGAGTGCAGCTAGCTCTATAGTGGGACCCTCAGTAATACACTGTATTTATACATCTCCTCTCTATTACACTGATACCGAGTGCAGCTAGCTCTATAGTGGGACCCTCAGTAATACACTGGATTTATACATCTCCTCTCTATTACACTGATACCGAGTGCAGCTAGCTCTATAGTGGGGCCCTCAGTAATACACTGTATTTATACATCTCCTCTCTATTACACTGATACCGAGTGCAGCTAGCTCTATAGTGGGACCCTCAGTAATACATTGTATTTATACATCTCCTCTCTATTACACTGATACCGAGTGCAGCTAGCTCTATAGTGGGACCCTCAGTAATACACTGTATTTATACATCTCCTCTCTATTACACTGATACCGAGTGCAGCTAGCTCTATAGTGGGACCCTCAGTAATACACTGTATTTATACATCTCCTCTCTATTACACTGATACCGAGTGCAGCTAGCTCTATAGTGGGACCCTCAGTAATACACTGTATTTATACATCTCCTCTCTATTACACTGATACCGAGTGCAGCTAGCTCTATAGTGGGACCCTCAGTAATACACTGTATTTATACATCTCCTCCCTATTACACTGATACCGAGTGCAGCTAGCTCTATAGTGAACCCTCAGTAATACACTGTATTTATACATCTCCTCTCTATTACACTGATACCGAGTGCAGCTAGCTCTATAGTGGGACCCTCAGTAATACACTGTATTTATACATCTCCTCTCTATTACACTGATACCGAGTGCAGCTAGCTCTATAGTGGGACCCTCAGTAATACACTGTATTTATACATCTCCTCTCTATTACACTGATACCGAGTGCAGCTAGCTCTATAGTGGGACCCTCAGTAATACACTGTATTTATACATCTCCTCTCTATTACACTGATACCGAGTGCAGCTAGCTCTATAGTGGGACCCTCAGTAATACACTGTATTTATACATCTCCTCTCTATTACACTGATACCGAGTGCAGCTAGCTCTATAGTGGGACCCTCAGTAATACACTGTATTTATACATCTCCTCTCTATTACACTGATACCGAGTGCAGCTAGCTCTATAGTGGGACCCTCAGTAATACACTGTATTTATACATCTCCTCTCTATTACACTGATACCGAGTGCAGCTAGCTCTATAGTGGGACCCTCAGTAATACACTGTATTTATACATCTCCTCTCTATTACACTGATACCGAGTGCAGCTAGCTCTATAGTGGGACCTCAGTAATACACTGTATTTATACATCTCCTCTCTATTACACTGATACCGAGTGCAGCTAGCTCTATAGTGGGACCTTCATTAATTTATTGTGTTTATACTGTTCTTTTTTATTACGCTAATACATAATGAATGAAAGTCAAATGTGGTATTCTTAATAATATATTGTATACAGCCCTCTCTATTACACTAATGTGAAATGGTGTACAAATATGCAAATCAGACACATTAATACTTTGAATAATAATCTGTATGAATATTTTGTAGGTCTTCAATTTCTAATAATATGCCATTTTGCAATTATGCTATGTGTCCACTAGATGGTAATGTGTGATAAGCTTTCACTGAATAAGACATTTGTGATCAAGTTGTTGTGTAGGTATATGGAGTACATTTTTTTTTTTCTATCATGCATTTACAATACCATGTTTTAAGAAGTATAAAAACAACTTATTAAAAAAAAACAGGAAGTGCCACAGGAAATACGTCTGTGTGAGCACGGAGTATGCAAGAAACATTTTTGGAGTTCTATGTCTCTTTAATACTTTTCATTGCACTTGTATTTACAATAAAAGGATGTGTCTAATTTCCTCTCTATTAGCCAGAATGGTAATTAGTGGATTATTTGGGAGTTTATTTCCAGTGGGTAAAATGAATTTTCCAGGGCGTTTAGCAGTTCAAACACAAACATAATTTTAGTTTTTATATTTAATTAGACAGAGAATTGGTTCGGGGCAGCTGGTGCATTCTGGCAAAATGGGTACCCACCCAGACAAAAAATCAACTGCATAACATCCAAAACATTAAGAACAAACTATCTGTTTCTGCAACATTTATTTATTTTGTGGCTAGATACACTGACCTCCTCTAGACTCTATGGCCCAGTCTCCACTAGTCTGGCAGGTAACATTAAGACCCTTCGCAGGGTTCAGGGAGACCCCTGAGTGAGGCCAACCAGATCCATTGGGTATGCCCATTAGACCTGAGGGCCCTTCAATGCCCCTAGGATCTCCACTAGGCCCATTGGGCCCAGGGAGGCCCCCAGCTAGGCCAGCAGGGCCCATTAGTAATTTGGAGACCCCATCAAGACTTGTAGGGCTGATGGAAAACACTACAAATAGGCCGAAGGCACCCAGTGAGACCCCCAGCTAGACGCACAGGGCTGAAGGTTAAAAAAACAGCTAGGCCCGCGGGGACCAGGGAGACCAAAGTATGACCATGGGAATCCTCATATCCGCATGATATGAAAATGTAACTTTTATACCATGGGATTCTTTAAGGACTCCCATGATTTTAATAAATGAACCCCTATACCATGGGGGTCCATAAGGACCGCTATGGTATCACTAAGTGCAAAAATTACATGTATTAATTAATTAATTAATTAATTAATTAATTAAACCTGTTGGGACAAAATGTATCAACTCTTATTATTATTATTTTTTTTTTTTATGTGTAATCCGCCAACATATTCCATAGAGCTATAAAGGGGTTAAAAATAGGGCAAAATACAGTAATAAAAAATTAAAAGAATTGAGGGTCCTGTTTTGAGCTTAGAATCTTGTGTAGAAATGGCATTTTCCCAAAGCACCCTACAAGATTGGAAACTCGCCACTTACAGTCTAAAGGGAATGGAAAAGTCCAGCCCTTGGCAAGAAGACAGATAAGGGTTAGGATAGATCAGTTAGGAAGTTATAGCATAGGATAAGGCTCAAGGATGTGATCTTCACCTAGTGGTCAGATAATATAACCTGCAAATGGGAATGTCAGGTGATTTGACTGTTATAAAGCTGCAACAATTAGAGATGGGTGGGAGAGCTTGGTCAGATGGTGGTGTATCTGGTACCAGCAGGGTATTAGGTGCTCCATAGGCCTTGGTCAGATGGTGGTGTATCTGGTACCAGCAGGGTATTAAGTGATCCACAGGCCTTGGTCAGATGGTGGTGTATCTGGTGCCAGCAGGGTATTAGGTGCTCCATAGGCCTTGGTCAGATGGTGGTGTATCTGGTGCCAGCAGGGTATTAGATGCTCCATAGGCCTTGGTCAGATGGTGGTGTATCTGCTACCAGCAGGGTATTAGGTGATCCACAGGCCTTGGTCAGATGGTGGTGTATCTGCTACCAGCAGGGTATTAAGTGATCCACAGGCATTGGTCAGATGGTGGTGTTTCTGGTACCAGCAGGGTATTAAGTGATTTACATGAATGAACCCATGGTTCCTCTCTTCGACTGGTGCAAATGGGCCTCTGCCTAAAAAATCCAACACTCGACAAAAATAATATTTTGACTAACTGAGCCCCTAATAGAAAGTTAAATTAGGGGATAAACTATAACCTTTATTAGATAAATATAAAATTTACGTAAAACACTTTTATCTGTATAAAATACAATTAAAGTAATTACCAGTGGTGCCCCAGGTGGTTGCAGTCTAAATTAGTACAGAGATATTGGACCTTAACTGTGACCCATGAAGGGCACCTCCTAGCTGGAAGGCTCAGTATTGAGGCCCTGAAATCTTAATAGGTCAATTTTTACTAATTCAGATAAAAATTAAGATATACCCAGAGAATTCTCAATATAGTAGTTTGAAGGGTATGCAGAGCTCACAATTGTTACAATGTTATGAAAATATATAATCTCTTTACTAATCAATGCTAATACTACAAGTGTTACAATATAATAATCCGTTGTTGTTGAAAATTAATATTTTACTCTATTCTTGAATAACTTTAAACATAATTTAAATATCTAATAGTTTCAACTGTTATACTATCACCAGGGATCCTAACGGGCTGCATGGGTCCCCCAGGGTTCCCATTGTGGGTTACCACAGCAACAGCAGGTTTAAACATGGGAATCCCCTGGCACTGTAGGGTTTAGCGGGCTTGGGCTTCCCCCAGTCTCTTTCCAGGGGTAACGGGTCTGCCTTGGGTGAGTATTATAGTTGGGGGAGGGGGTCTTGAGTTTTCTTCCCCACCAGAGTAAAAGTACACCAGCCATCTTTGGAATTGGTTGAATGAGATTTTTATGGGTAATATTTTAATTTTGTGAATTTTAAATGTTTATATTATTGAAGTTAGTCTTGTAATCATTTTAACCTTCCAAAAAATATAATCACCACATTAGACAAGTATTCACACCTAGCTTTGCATAATGAAGAACACTGACACATAGGTTTACTCTATGCTGAGTGTTCACACATGACTTCATGTAATACTAAATATTCACAGTTAGCTTCACATTATGCTGAGTATTCAAACCAAACATTGCACTATGTTGAGTATTCACATATTACTTCATGTAATACTAAATATTCACAGTTAGCTTCACATTATGCTGAGTTTTTAAACCAAACATGCTAAATATTCACACTTCACATAATGGTGAGTGTTCAGGGCAAACTTTGCACTATCCTGAGCATTTACACCGAACTTCACATAATGCTAAGTATTCGCTCCTAACTTTACACTATAAAAAACTATTCATACATAGCTTCACATAATGCTGAGTATTCACTCCTAACTTTACACTATAAACAACATTCATACATAGCTTCACATAATGCTGAGTATTCACTCCTAACTTTACACTATAAAAAACATTCATACATAGCTTCACATAATGCTGAGTACTCACTCCTAACTTTACACTATAAAAACTATACATACGTAGCTTCGCATAATGCTGAGTACTCACTCCTAACTTTACACTGTTAAAAAACTATTCATACATAGCTTCACATAATGCTGAGTATTCACTCCTAACTTTACACTATAAAAAACATTCATACATAGCTTCACATAATGCTGAGTACTCACTCCTAACTTTACACTATAAAAACTATACATACGTAGCTTCGCATAATGCTGAGTACTCACTCCTAACTTTACACTGTTAAAAAACTATTCATACATAGCTTCACATAATGCTGAGTATTCACTCCTAACTTTACACTATAAAAAACATTCATACATAGCTTCACATAATGCTGAGTATTCACGCCTAACTTTACACTATAAAAAACTTTTTATAAGTAGCGTCACATAATGCTGAGTTTTAACTCCTAATTTTACACTATACTAATTATTCACATGTAGATTCACATAGAGCCTGATTCAATTGCAAGACCGCAACTCGATCGCGGTAGGCCGTGTAGCGGAACCCATCACTGTTTTAAACTGTTTTATGATTATTATGGTTAAAATATGATCCTACTATATGTATGTTGGTTGATGTTCTACAGAATATATTGGCTCAGAATATTAGCCAGACTTTTGCAGACCTAGGCTAATAGATAATCCTGTTACAGAGATTCAAGAGATAAGAAAGTTGTAAAGGATCCTTGCATTTTCCAAAGTGTTTTCATTCTCTGATAAGAACAAAGAAGAATGATCTAATTAATGTCTGATTGTATCCAAGTTGCCAGGGAGGTGTGACTCACCTATTGTCCTATATGTGTATTGTATGGGGGATATGTGCAATGTCTGTGTGTTATGTGTAAAAACATACTTTTACTAACTTTTGAACCCCTGGTCTGATTCATGCCATTTTTGTATATGTTGTTCCCCTGGGTGAGAGATATTGAATGGTGCGGGACTTAAAGGTGTACCCCCTGTATTTGGGGTACATCCAGAATGTGGTTAAAATTGTGTCTGTTTTAATTGTGTTACCTGTTATCTGAGGGGAGGAGACGTGGGGGTTGAACCATGCAGATAATTGGCTGTTGTGATAATTATGTGGGTGTAGCCCTTCAGAGGGCACCATTGCATAAAAGGAGATTCCCTGTCATTAAAATATAGTTCTTCTTGACCCTTCAAAACGTAGCCTTGTCTCGTTATTGGAGGGGATCGCTATCATACTGGGGATTGCTATGCTTTTGCATACTCCCTTGAGCTTTAACTACTGAACGCTTGTTCCTGATGTACTATCCTTGGAGTCTGTGGTGGTTGTGGTGTCCGGTGCGGTGCTTGTAGGCCTCGACGCAAACTAGGACGCGTCTATCAACGGAGGTACCCGGTCGGGGTGCCAGTAGATCCGTTACATTGGCTGGCAGTGGTGGGATGGCTTCCTAGTAAGAGGAAAAGCAGCACGGAGACACCGGTAACGTTTGGAGTTACAAATTGAGGGCAACGCTAGTATCCGTACAGCGCCCCTGGCTACAGCAGGATGGAACCGGCTAGTTTTCAGACAGCGTTCCATCATGAGGAGGAGGAGGCGGCCGCGGACTACAGGGATGCAGACAGAAAGGAACTCATGGTTACAGTACCTCGTATTACCCCACAGAATGAGTTTGGAAGAGAACTCCAAAGCAGACTGGCCTTTTTCCCAGGTACGCTTCCCATAAAAACCTTGGAATGGTTAATGACAGATGTACACAAATACATAATGGAAAAGCAGCGGGCACGGGAGCGGTCCATCTTGGGAGCTGCTAACCCACCTCCCACCATTAACCCCGCCCAAGCACTGCGTCCGGGTGGTGGGAACTACCAAACCCCTCCACGGTACATCAGGTGCCACACGTGTAACCAGCAGGGCCACATGCAGAGAGACTGTCCCAGAAACAGAAACCGCTCCACGTGGAATACTCCAACTAATTCCACCCCCCAGCGGCAGTGTGTACCCCAGGGAGCCGAAGGTGTCGTCCTTCCTCCCCAGCGGTAGTGTGTACCCCAGGGAGCTGAAGGTGTCGTCCTTCCCCCCCAGCGGCAGTGTGTACCCCAGGGAGCTGAAGGTGTCGTCCTTCCTCCTCAGCAGCAGTGTGTACCCCAGGAGGCCGAAGGTGTCGTCCTTCCTCCCCAGCAGCAGTGTGTACCCCAGGGAGCTGAAGGTGTCGTCCTTCCTCCCCAGCGGCAGTGTGTTCCCCAGGGAACCGAAGGTGTCGTCCTTCCTCCCCAGCGGCAGTGTGTACCCCAGGGAGCTGAAGGTGTCGTCCTTCCTCCCCAGCAGCAGTGTGTACCCCAGGGGGCCGAAGGTGTCGTCCTTCCTCCCCAGCGGCAGTGTGTACCCCAGGGAGCTGAAGGTGTCGTCCTTCCTCCCCAGCGACAGTGTGTACCCCAGGGGGCCGAAGGTGTCGTCCTTCCCCACCAGCGGCAGTGTGTACCCCAGGGAGCAGAAGGGGCCATCCTTCCTCCCCAGCGGCAGTGTGAACCCCAGGGGGCAGAAGGTGTCGTCCTTCCCCCTCAGCGGCAGTGTGAACCCCAGGGGGCAGAAGGTGTCGTCCTTCCCCCCCAGCGGCAGTGTGAACCCCAGGGGGCAGAAGGTGTCGTCCTTCCTTCCCAGCGGCAGTGTGAACCCCAGGGGGCAGAAGGTGTCGTCCTTCCCCCTCAGTGGCAGTGTGAACCCCAGGGGGCAGAAGGTGTCGTCCTTCCCCCCAAGCGGCAGTGTGAACCCCAGGGAGCAGAAGGTGTCGACCTTCCTCCACAGCGGCAGTGGGTACCCCAGGGGGCCAAAGGTGTCGTCCTTCCCCCCCAGCGGCAGTGTGAAACACAGGGGGCAGAAGGTGTCATCCTTCCCCCCCAGCGACAGTTTACCCTAACCAGGGGAGACACCAATCTCCCAGACAGCGCAGATGGGACCGTGGTCTCTGCGCCCACAGCTTGTCCAGATCCCCAACTACCGTCACTGGGACAACCGGAGGAGGGGGTAAGTACAAATTCCCCTCCCCAGCTAACTTCTAATGTGGCCCCAGGGTTAACAGAGGAAATGTTAACCCCCACTGACCCCCACGTTTCCCTGGCTACTGAGCCGGAATATGTCCCAAGTACCCCAGCAGAAGAGCTGACAGCGGGGCAGAGTGCAGTCGGCCTCTGCCCTCCCTTTGTCCCTTGTACAGAGCAGGATGTCCTGCAGGTTATACCAGCAGAAGAGCTGGCATCAGGGCAGAGTGCCGCTGGCCTCTGCCCCTCAAGTCCCCTCAGCGTGTTGCCCCATCACCACAGCAAAATATCCAGGTACCTGGTTAGACTTCCCCCCAAAGGAGAGATGTGTGACGAAGTGCCCTTCGCCACTTTGGCTTGGAGAGGACTGTTTGCCAGCCTCCTGCCCTGCGACTATGGCCCTGGTACATATTGCCCTTTGGAACCAGTGTTCGGCCATACCAGAGTGTAAGTCACTCATTCTGGCCCTTTACATACAGGGGGGTCATTCTGTACTTGCCCTGTGTGAACCATGATACCCCAGATAACTGTGCCATGAAGCCCATTCATATAATCAAAGACTATGGGAAAGACTTTAGCTACATGGCAATTGAACTGTGTGAAGAGGATCTGAGCGCTATTCGGTGGTTTTGTGCGCTCAGATCCCAGCTATCTGGGGATATGGGAAATGTGAGTAAATGTGAATTGCAGTAATGCTGATGGGTTGTCAAACTAGAGAATTGACCAACAAATACTTTTGTCCGGACATCCCCAGGCCGATCCGTTGGGATCAGACCTTGTATGCCGGCTTATGGTCACGGGGGAGGTGTGTAGCGGAACCCATCACTGTTTTAAACTTATTATGTTTTATGATTATTATGTTTAAAATATGATCCTACTATATGTATGTTGGTTGATGTTCTACAGAATATATTGGCTAAGAATATTAGCCAGACTTTTGCAGACCTAGGCTAATAGATAATCCTGTTACAGAGATTCAAGAGATAAGAAAGTTGTAAAGGATCCTTGCATTTTCCAAAGTGTTTTCAATCTCTGATAAGAACAAAGAAGAATGATCTAATTAATGTCTGATTGTATCCAAGTTGCCAGGGAGGTGTGACTCACCTATTGTCCTATATGTGCATTGTATGGGGGATATGTGCAATGTCTGTGTGTTATGTGTAAAAACATACTTTTACTAACTTTTGAACCCCTGGTCTGATTCATGCCATTTTTGTATATGTTGTTCCCCTGGGTGAGAGATATTGAATGGTGCGGGACTTAAAGGTGTACCCCCTGTATTTGGGGTACATCCAGAATGTGGTTAAAATTGTGTCTGTTTTAATTGTGTTATCTGTTATCTGAGGGGAGGAGACGTGGGGGTTGAACCATGCAGATAATTGGCTATTGTGATAATTATGTGGGTGTAGCCCTTCAGAGGGCACCATTGCATAAAAGGAGATTCCCTGTCATTAAAATATAGTTCTTCTTGACCCTTCAAAACGTAGCCTTGTCTCGTTATTGGAGGGGATCGCTATCATACTGGGGATTGCTATGCTTTTGCATACTCCCTTGAGCTGTAACTACTGAACGCTTGTTCCTGATGTACTATCCTTGGAGTCTGTGGTGGTTGTGGTGTCCGGTGCGGTGCTTGTAGGCCTCGACGCAAACTAGGACGCGTCTATCAACGGAGGTACCCGGTCGGGGTGCCAGTAGATCCGTTACAGGCCGTATGTCTGCGGGCCTGCTAATGGTGCTATTCCTGGCCCGTTAACGCACAACGCAAACCATGCTATAGAAAGTAGCATTTGCGGGCTTGAACATGATCTCTGATGCAAGGCCGTAACTCCCGGTTAGAAACAGCCAATGGAATGTGGGTTCGATCGTGTCTCGTGGTTCAAGCCCGTAGGACTTTGAAATCCAACCTCTATTTTTTATTGAGGTCCTACGGGCTTGAAATCTGAGTTACGATCAGACCCACATTCCATATCTAATGCAATATTGATAAAGCTATAATTATAATATTCTATTACATGCAAGTTCCATTATATGCATTAACACATTGATTGCCAGGATCGATATAACATGGAAAATTAAAGATGAAAGCAAGTATTTGTTTTGACCTAACATCACCTTCCCTTTTAATAAAAGTACAGTAGAGTGTTTATATATGTCTTTATAGTGCTCTGGACATGTCATTAAGCCCTTTGGGGGAACTCCTTGGTACCAGTAACTTGTGGTTCGACATTTGCCATTTGCGGGCTTGACGGCTTGCTTTGCGAGGGGGAATCGGAGCAATTAAATAGCGATTTCCGATTTTAATGTTCGCATCTCTTGCAGCCGTGAAAGATCACAGGTTCAGGGGGACTTGTGATGTGAATCATCGCAGTGAAATGCAGGCCTGAGCGGTAACTCGATCGGAGCCCGCAAAAAGATGCCAATTGAATAGCAAAGTAACCTGCAGGCTACATTTCTGAGCCCGGATCTCCCGAAAGCCTCACTTAAATGAGGCTTATAATGCTTAGTATTCACTCCTAACTTTACCCTATACTAACTATTCGCACATAGCTTCACATAATGCTGAGTATTCACTCCCAGATTTACACTATACTAATTATTCACACATAGCTTCACATTATGTTGAGTTTTCACTCCTAACTTTATGCTATACTAACTATTTATAAGTAGCTTCACATAATGCTGAGTAGTCACTCCTATCCTTACACTATAATAACCATTCACACCTAGCTTCACATTATGCTGAGTTTTCACTCCTAACTTTACGCTATACTAACTATTTATAAGTAGCTTCACATAATACTGAGTATTCACTCCTAATTTTACACTATACTAATTATTCACACATAGCTTCAAATCATTCTGAGTATTTACTCCTAACGTTATACTATACTAACTATTCACATATTTGCATAATGCTGAGTTATGACCACCTATGTTTACATTATGCGGCGTAATCACACTTATCTTTATGCATCATTCAATATTCCCACCTATCTTCACATAACAGCTAGTATCTAAACACTATCATTAGTATTCATATTTAGCGTCACATATTGATGAATTCTCAAAACTAGCTTTACAATATTCTGAATATTCACACTTCGCTTTACACAATGTTGAGTATTCATACCTAACTTTACACTATTCTGAGTAGCTTCACTTAATGCTGAGTATTCACACATAGCTTCATATAATGCTGAGTATTGATACCTAGCTTCATATAACACTAATGATCTTCAGGATCAAATGCGTGACCCCTTTAAAAGTAGCCACAACCCAAGATTTACCATTTTTTCCCTCAGTAATCCTTGAAAGGAGTAATCTTAAATAGGCTGTATAATGTAAATGATTTAAATCATAGATGTAAACAATGCTGATTACTCAAACAAAATTAAAATGAATGTTTGCTTCTTCAATTGATTGGATGAATTTAAATGATAAAAAAACATTTGAAACTATTCCCTACTAGAAATTATAATTCTACCATAATTGGAATTATAAATACTTGCAAAAAATAAACAGCCTTATTAAATTGCGATTCGGTAAATTTAAAAGGGCTCTATTTAAGCACACAGCATAATTTTTTTACAGAAGTTTTTAGTTAGTGATCTTCTATCCAAAAGCAAGATCTTCACTAACTAAAAACTTCTGTAAATATAATATACTATGTGCTTATATAGAGGCCTTTTAAATTTACCGAATTGCAATTTAATAAGGCTGATAGTCTCCACTGGGTGGTAGTGACTAACCAGGGAAAGTAGAGAGATAAATATCCTTGAGTGACAAATTTATGGTAGATAGATGAAAGTATACATACACAGATGACAGCGATAAACATTTCAAAACACTGCCTGAATCTTTCAGGCAGAAGGTTTACTGTATAATAAAATATCCTCTGCCATTAAAACACCCCATGAACACCTGTTGCAATACAAAAGTAAAGAAACTACTTCATGTACACCTCTAGTGACCACATATCATCCAGCTCTAGAAGAAATACACAAAATATTTTAGGATTTACAGCCACTACAATCAGAGGATACAAAATTGTAAACATATATTCCCCAAATCTCCCATTTTTGCATTTAGACAACCACCAAATCTGAAATAAACATTGGTCAGCAGAAGATTAGCCAATGAACAGTGAAAATGGAACCAAACCTTGCAAAGTACGTCACCACGTCTGTAAAGAGGACAAAACTACACATAATAACAAGGGCTATAACATCACATTCTGATATTCATGCACATCCTCCAAAGTAGTAACCATAATATAATTTACTATATGTGACAGGGGCTGTTACATTGGGGAAACCAGACACAAAATAACATCTAAGGATGAATCTACACAGACTTTTCATCAAAAAGCTCAATGAAGGCCCCATATTGTCAAGTGGCTTTCAACAAGCCCTCAGGATTTCCATAAGTCTTGAATCAGAGTTAGCTAGGCACTAGCTTGATCATTTTTGGCCCAGGACTGTCCTTGTCCATGCCCAAGGACTCCCCCATTTTTGTCACATGGCTTTCAACAAGCCCTCAGGCTTTCCATAAGTCCAAAATCAACCTTCACTGGAAACTACCTTGATCATTTTGGCCCATCCGTGTCCTTACCCATGGCCAAGGACACACCCCTTTTTTGTTACATGGCTTTCAAAAAGCCCTCAGATTTTCCATAAGTTCTAAATAAATCAGTCTTCACTAAGCACTTTCTCAATCAATATCAGGCCAGATATCCATAGTATTGGCCACAATTTGGCTACCCTTCACTATAGGAGAGGGATACGACCAAATGACCAGGTTTCACCTGGGACTGTGGGAGGGGCCATCTCCCTCCCACCTCTTCCCTTAGAAAGGGGCCCTCTCTCAGTCTTCATAAGCACTTTCGCCCCTCCTCTTCCTTGCATACTTCCACCAACTTTTGAGTCTTTTTTTATGCGTTTGAACACTTTTTTGGATGAGGCTTTTCCATGACTCCAAAGAGAGGATTGAGTGCAGGGGTGCAGGAGCCAGAATTCTGTGTGTGTGGGGGGGGGGGGGGGGGGGCGGTGGATACAGCTCATTGTATACACATTCCATGAAATAGCTTATATATACATACATATAAACATAGATAAATCTGGCAGGGATTTGTCCCCCCATCCCCTCAGATCTTACACCCATGATTGAGTGTCTTCAATCTTTTCAGCTCATTAAGAAGAGGCCTTTTTAATGGACTGAAAAGAGTACTGTAACGGAACCCATCACTGTTTTACCCTGTTTTATGGTTATTTAATTCTTGGTTAAAATATGATCCTACTATTATACTGTATGTATGTTGGTTTATGCTCTGCAGAATATTAGCCCAGACTATTGCAGACCTTGGCATAATAGATAATCCTATTACAGAGACTCCTCATAAGATAAGGAAGTCTATTGTATAAAGTGTTTTCATTCTCAGACATAAGAACAAAGAAGGATGATCTAATCATTGTCTGATTGTATCAAAGTTGCCAGGTAGCCTCAGGGAGGTGGGACCCACCTATTGTCCCTCTATGTGTATTGTGTGGCCAAATATGGGCATGTGTATTACCTGTGGCCAAACAGATGTGTATATATATTTCTGCATATAACAAAATAAAGTCAGTATTCATTTGACTTCCAATTGAGTGTCGTCCAATATGGGAGGTCGGGGATAGTGACACTGTAGTGCTTCTTGGATATTTTACTGTATACCAGCGGAGATATTGGATTCGTGTTCCAACTCCGTTACAAGCACCAATGGCTTCAATCAAGATTTCATCTACATGCACATGCCCTCATACCAGGGCTTAAGAGAGGATCCAGGCTGTCGTCTAAATACACTGGATCCATGAGAATGCTTTTTTGTTTCCTTGTAGTGCTTCTTTTTCACTTTTGTTACTTTAATATTGGATTGTAGTCTTAGAGACCCATGAGGCATAGGGTCTTTAGTGACTACCATATGAATAGTATAGTTTACCAGGGGTGCTTCAGGGCCTAAAAAAGGAGGACCCCATACTTAAAATTTAGATAAAGTGTAATGTTTGATGGCCCATCATGCACTTTTACCTGGCTAGGGTGGGCATAGATAGCAGTAATGTGAGGGTTCCCCAAAACAAATTTTGTTGGAGTATTGGTTTGAAGAGGGGTGAAAACAACACATTCTAACCACGGGACCACCAGGGAAGCCATTAGGATGCTAGTGTCTGTGTAAATAAGCAGATCACTATTGAGGACCCCAATCCTCATGAGTGTCATATAATAGTGCTGCAAACTTGATTGTTAATTTGCCTAAATTTAGGTTAATGTGTCTATATATTTTGTACATTTATATAACTAATTTGTTTATAAATGTGTCTCTTTACCTATGTATTTGTATAAATGTTTGTATATCCATATATCTGTCACTGAGTCTGGATCTGATATAGCCCCACAAGCTGGGTTTTCTTTGTGTGATGAGTCACACAATAAATAATTGCTTTCCTTTATGTATCATGATATTGTAAGTAAAAGAAGGAGGAGGAATTTTTGAGAGACGAATAAATATCTGAATGTTTCCAATGTGGTAATGTTATCAGTGTATAGATACTCATCATCATTATACCAAGCCATGTGTTCATTATCAGTGTATTGTCTGACGCGGAGGCTGCACAGGCTTCCTGGGTCAGCACGTAGCGTCGCATGACCCAGCGGAGCCTGTGAGGTCGTCAGCCAATCAGTAGCATCGGGGGCGTGTCGTGCATCCACGTTTCGCGCTGTTTAGCACAGCAGCGCGGTCTCCCAACTGAAATCCCACCCACCGACCATGTTATTTTGGTTGAGTGTTAAAAAAGAAAATGTAAATGTTTATATGAAGAAAATGTGAAAAAAAAAAAAAAGATTTTGTATTCAAGAAATTAGTGGAGAATGACATTTTGTTGTGTATTTTGCTATGTTTTGGGGTTTGGCGGGAGGTGAGTTGTTTGGCTATGGCCTAAGTGGGTTATGGCCCTACCTCACAGGGCGTGCTTAATATAAGCATTGGGGCTTTGGGCAGGGCCCAAAGCGTGAGGTCACTGTCCGTAGCCGGGCTCCTCCCCCGGAAAAAGGATTGCGGTATTTTGTCTACATAAAGTTATGTTTTGTTATGTATAATTGTTTAAAAATAAAGCTGTAGCCCGTTGTTTCTCCAAATCAGTTGTCATGTCCGTTATTCATCATCTAAGCCTAAATGGATCATGCATGGGTCAAGATACTCAGCACTATTATACAGTGCAATATGTTAATTATCAGTGTATATATACTTAGCGCAATCATACAGTGCAGCATGTTCATTATCAGTGTATAGTTACTTAGTACAAGATCTAACATTTAGCGTCTCCTTCTCTGGAACCTCTTATTCACCCTCTGTCGTACCCCAAAGCTCAGTCACAGGCCCCTCCTCGTCTCCATCTATACATCCTCACTTGGCACCCTAATAAACTCTTTTGGATTTCAGTATCATCTCCATGCAGATGACACTCACGTCTACCTCTCAGCACCTGATTTATCCCCCTCTCTTCTAACACAAGTCTCCAACTGCCTATTCTCCTGGATGTCTTCCCACCATCTCAAACTCAACATGTCTAAGACCAAACTCCTAATCTTCTCACCCTCTGCTACAGTTTTAATTCTTTACATCTCTCACTGTCAACAATGCAATCATCTCTCCTACCTCCCAGGCCCCTTGTCTTGGGGTTCTACTGGACCCTGCCATCTTTCATTCCTCACATACAGTAACTATCAAAATCTTGCCTTCTCCATCTAAAAAACATTTCCAAAATATGCCATTACCTTACACAAGACACGACTAAGATTCTAATTCATTCTCTCATAATTTCTCGTCTTGACTACTGCAACTCGCTCCTTGCTGGACTGCCCACCACTTATATATGCCTATTTCAATCCATAATGAATGCCTCCACTAGGCTCATCTACTGTAATCAACTCTCAGTGTCTCCAGCCCCTCTCTGTCAGTCACTCTGTCAGTCACTTCCCGTAGCCTCCAGAATAAAATTTAAAATCCTGACCCTAACATACAAAGTCCTCAACAACAGTCTTATATCTCTGCTCTCATCTCCAAATATTCCCCCACCTGCCCTCTTTGTTCTGCTAACAACCTTCTTCTTTCCACCACTCTTGTCATCTCCTCTCATTCCAGCCTTCAGGACTTTTCTCATGCTGCCCCAATACTCTAGAACTACTTTCAGCGCTCCACCAGACCATCTCCCTGCCTTAAAACCTCAATAAAAACAGATTAAAGCCTACCACCTTCCACCATAAAATGCACATCATCTGTCTCACCCTCCTCTACCACACCCAAAGCCTTTAGATTGTAATTTGCACATTTTCAATCTTCTAGAGTGCTTTGGGGAAAGCAATATGGACACTGGAGTCTAAGCTCAAAGACAAGGCCCTCCATTTTTTCAATGTGACAATATTGCTATTGTTTTTTTGCCTTGAACTTAACCCTTGTATAGCACTATGGAATATGTTGAGGCATTACAAATAAACACGGTTGCTTGTGGGATTTAGGGAAGTCCCAAAATCAGTCTTGACAGCTAGTCCCCCCCTTCAGATGCAGCATCCAGACTGTAATACAGACGGATGACTAACTGAATGCTGCTAAACTGAATCTGTCAATATGTCCTTGGTTTGGGTGTGGTACCAGCCCAGCAGCATCCATAATCCCCAGTAAAAATTGCACCCAAACTTCACTGTGAAAAATGTGGAAGACAATTCCCCCAGGCTTCCCCCTGCATGGGGCCTGATCCTGGGTGTGCAGGGTAGATTTGGGCCATTCTTCACTTTTACCAATTCCAGGAGGGAAAACAACTCTGGTAGTGACCCTGGCACAAACCCCACAGTCCAGGGCAAGTGCCCACTTCTCCCAGTGAGACTAAGATGGTAAACATACTCTTTTGTCACAAAAAGTAGGTACTCCATTTTCCCCTGCACCACAGTCTGGGCATGGTTCCCCTGCTCACCTGGAACAATTGTCTGGGTATGAGACACCATTTCTCTCTCTCCTTGGATCACAGTCAGGGCACTATGCCGCAGACCTACTTGCTTGTGCACATAATATGCTGTTCCAGTTTAGCTTACTGGCTTAGACTCTGCCCGGCAGGATGTCAGCGTTCATCCCCTCCCCTGCTCTCTGGTCGGTGGACAGCTCCCTGACAGTGTTTATTAGCTGGAGCTCCTTCAGTGGTTCACAGGCCATTACAACCTTTCCCAAGGGTCAGTGCACATAGCTGCTCCGATCCTGACTGTGTGCTTGGCCTGGGTTCTGCCAGCAGTTCTCTGTGCCAGGGTTATCAATACAGTCCAAGGGTGCCATTTATATTCATCTCAGCACCCAGCAATTCAGATAAGAACATCATTCATGGAGAAGCAGAAAAATCAGATGAGCAACACCATTCAATTAGTGTGGATACAGACTCAGTTTATTCATTTCACACAGATATTTAACAATCCCAATTTATTCCATCCCCCAGTTCTAGTTCATCCACTTGAGCAAGAGAAGCTTGTTTGATCTCCCCCAACAGTTTCCAGATCTGATCTGTTTTACAACCCAAGAGGGGCAATAAACGAACTTCAAACTGTATAACTCAATCTGAGGTCAGAGAGAGGTTCTTGCAGTTGTTTGTTACAGGTAAAAATAGCATTATTACAGTGCATATAATAGCATATAGTAACCCCAACATTATTTATTGGGACCCACATTACATTTCACATAAAAACAACACAACACAGTCCTTACAACAAGTCTCATTTCCATTTTAATAGGCTTTGATATTAGCAACACAGTGTGTTAAAGTCCAAACTAACAGGGCTGCTTGTGGGGTTTAGGGGAGTCCCAAAATTAGTTATGACAGATACACTTCATCATTATATAGTGCAGCTCATTATCAGTGTATAGATACTTATCACCATTATACAGTGCAGCTTGTGCATTAGAATTGTATAGATACTCAGCATCATTATACAGTGCAGCATCCTCTCTTTCTGCATAACATAATTCATTTCATTCTAATTTACTGCAATTCCCCTAATCCCTCCTAAGCATTTGGTGGTAAATATTATAAGAATCCTTCATCATTTCTCTCCCTCCCCTAATCTCCATTTCTCAATCTCACTATCACTAACAGAAGGTGGTCAGTTGTATGGAAACCCCCCATGCACCCCCCGGTACAGATACCTTTCACTATTTCCTTTTTTATAAAAATAACTTTCCATCGTTGTCTCTCGTAACCATTTTGATTTTTTTACAATATCCCCTATCCCCAACTGAACCTCTCAACTCTTCTACTATCTTCTTAAAAAAAAGTTACAACTATGCTTCTTTCTTTTACTATTACCTCCCAAAAACTCTCCCTCTCTCAGTTCCTCCAGTTATTTCTTACTTTATTCCTCTTACCCCCATACTATCCCTCTCGATCAACTACTCTTCTTTATTACAATTATTTATCTCTCCCCAATCTTCTCTCTTTCTCGCTCAACAACTCATCTTCTTTCTTACACTACTCCAATACCCTCAAACTCTCCCTTTCTCTCATCTCTCTCACTCTTGCTCTCCTTTTCTCAGGAACTTGTCTTCTTTCTTACACTATTCCTCTCCCTCAAACAATCATTCTTTCTCAATTACTCATTCTTTCTTATGCTATTTATACTATTCATCTCTCCAAAGCTCCATCCTCCAACAACTCTCCCCTCTCTCTCTCAACTTATTTCTTACACTATTCCTTTCCCCAAACAATCCCTCTCTTTCTCAATTACTTTTTTTTCTTATACTATTTATACTTTTACTCCCTCCAACTCTCTATCTCTTTTTCTCTCTCAACAACTCTTCTTTTTCCTTAAACTATTCCACTCTCCTTCAACTAACTGTCTCTCTCTCGTTCTCCCTTTCTCTTTCTCTTTCAAGAACGCTTCTTCTTTCTTACACTGTTCCTCTCCTCCAAGAAATCCTTCTCTCAACTGCGCGTTCTTTCTTATAATATTTATAATATTACTCTTTATAACTCTACCTCTCTCTTTCAACAAGTCTTCTTCTTTCTTACACTATTCCTTCCCCCAAATCCCCCATCTCGATCTCAATAACTTTTTTTTACACTATTAGTCTCTCCATCTCTCAAGTAATCTTCTTCTCTCTTACACTATTCCTCTCCCATATCTCTTATAGCTTCTTGTTTTGTACACTATTCTCCTTTCACTATGTCTCCTCTCTCTCATCTCTACTTCTTCTATCTTTGACTGTTAATCTCATCGACCCTCTACCTCTCTCAACTCCTATTGCTCTTTATTACGCCATTCCTCGCTCCCCTCTTTCTGCCAAGATTTCTTCCACTCCACTCATACTACCACTTACCTTTCTCCCTAACATTATAAAAAAAACATTATTTCTAAAGCTTTCCTCTCTTTTATTTCTACCTCTATTTCTCTCCCCATCCCTTTATTCATCCCTTCCTATCCTGCTCACCGTCCACTTACTTTGGGATGCTCATATTTTAATAATTATACCTTAATTTGAGACTTTTTTATTTGTTAACACTTGGTAAAATATCAAACTCTATTTTAGTCCTTTTTGTCCAAGTTCAGTAGATCTATATTAGAGTGAAGTGTTTCACTAAAATTCCTTCTTCCTTCAGGATACTTTTTGATCAGTCGTTCAATTATGTCCAACTCCCTGTGACCTTATATACATAAAGTTTTCTTGGCTAAAACATTGGCATGGCTTTCCAGTTCCTTCTCCAGTGGTCCGCGATTGTATGTCCTCTCTGCAATGGCCTACCTCTCTTGGGTGACTCTACATGGTATAGGTCACAGTTTCATTGAGGTACACACGCTCCTTCACCATGACAGATTGTGATCCAGAAGGGGGATGCAACATAGTTCTCAATAAAATAAATTCAAATTTCTATGAAAACTATCATTGCCCAAACATGGAAACATTTAGCATGAATGTCCTTTTTCTAAACATCTTCTCACCTTTATTTTACTTTGCCCCATCTTTCTCATTTCCTCTAAAACATTTTGGGGTTATTATTATGTTTAATACATTCTGCACAAATATTATACAAATCCTTCCTGTCTCTCTCCCACTTCTCACTATATCTGTAACTCTCTATTAATATAATTCTTATATACAGATGGTCAGTTTTAGGGGAGTTTGTGTAACGGAACCCATCACTGTTTTACCCTGTTTTATGATAATTATGGTTAAAATATGATCCTAATATATGTATGTTGGGTTATGCTCTGCAGAATATTAGCCAGACTTTTGCAGACCTTGGCATGGGAGATAATCCTATTACAGAGACTCAAGAGATAAGGGAGTCGATTTGTATAAAGTGTTTTCATTCTCAGATAAGAACAAAGAAGGCTGATTTAATCACTGTCTGATTATATCAAGTTGCCAGGGAGGTGTGGCTCACCTATTGTCCCTATATGTGTATTGTGTGGGGGATATGTGAAATATCTGTGTGTTATGTGAAAAACATACTTTTACTAACTTTTGAACCCCTGGTCTGATTCATGCCATTTTTTTATATGTTGTTCCCCTGGGTGAGAGATATTGAACGGTGCTGGACTTAAAGGTGTACCCCCTGTTTTTGGGGTACACCCAGAATGTGGTTAAAATTGTGTCTGTTTTAATTGTGTTACCTGTTATCTGAGGGGAGGAGACGTGGGGGTTGAACCATGTATCTAATTGGCTGTGATAATTATGTGGGGGTAGCCCTTCAGAGGGCACCATTGCATAAAAGGAGATCCCCTGTCATTAAAGTTCTAGTTCTACTTGACCCTTCAAAACGTAGCCTCGTCTCGTTATTGAAGGGATCGCTATATCATACTGGGGATTGCTATGCTTTTGCATACTCCCTTGAGCTGTAACTACTGAACGCTTGTTCCTGATGTACTATCCTTGGAGTCTGTGGTGGTTTTGGTGTCCGGTGCAGTGCTTGTAGGCCTCGACGCAAACTAGGACGCGTCCATCAACGGAGGTACCCGGTCGGGGTGCCAGTAGATCCGTTACAGTTTGTTTTTGTCTTTCTCCCTCACATACCCTGGAATCTCATTTGCTTTTTGACCCTCTCTCTCTTTGATTTTATTTTTTGATCTTTTATAATAAACTTTCTCTCTTTAACAGCTCGTTTTATGTCGTCCCTATTCAGCCTCACTACCAAATCATGTAGAGTCATCCATTAAAGGTACTGTTGGATGGATGAGTCTTGAAGCTTCTAAGAAAGATGCTACTAAAACAATCTTTTGTGCAAAGCAGTCATGACATAAACTTTTAGTCCATTCAGGTGGTATCTGCAGCTCTCTTTTCTCAGTGTGCTTCCAAATGACATTATTGCATTATAACATGTTGAGGTTGGCTTTATCATTACCAATGAGACACAATAATAGCATAAACTTTTGGTAATATTACTACGCATTTCGCTCACTACAGGGTTTCCCTCCTCAACCAGTATCACTTCTTCTGCCTCTCTTATCCCAAATTAAATGACCACAATTTTTTTATTCATGTGGTCCCCCAGTTGCCACTGTTCGTCTCCTCTCATTTCTCCTTTTGTTCTTCATAATCTATTGACTACCCAAATTTGTACTGTACCATCTCCCCACTCCTCCCTTTTATCCTACTATAATTTTATTCTCTAAAGTTCCTCACCCTTTTCCTATCCACCTTTTTCATCCACATTTCCTCTCCATGGTTTCCCCTGTTTGGACTGTCTAGGGTCCGGAGACTCTCATCCCTTTGCTCCAGTCCAGCTATCCAGGAATCTTGCATTTACATTCCAGAACTGCATTCCTGCTCACCACAGATACTGAAGAAAGCCTTCCTCCAAAGGAATCCCTAGCACAGATACAAAGAAACCCACAAAGCAGACCACCTAACACGTGGGATACATTCATTGGTTATTGTAACGGAGCTGGAACAACCAGTCCAATATCTCCGCTGGTATACGGTAAAATACCCAAGAAGCACTACAGTCTCACCATTCCCGACCTCCCATATTGGACGACACACAATTTGGGAGAAAAATGAATACTGCCTTTTTTTTGTTATTGCAGAAATATTTATACCCATCTCTTCCCACAGGCAATACACATGCCCATATTTGGCCGCACAATACACATAAAGAGAACAATAGGTGGGTCACACCTTCCCGAGGCTCCCTGGCAACTTTGATACAATCAGACATTGATTCAATTACACTTCTTTGTTCTTATCTGAGAATGAAAACACTGTATACAATAGACTTCCTTTATCTTATGCGGAGTCTCTGTAACAGGATTATCTCCCATGCTAAGTAGCTGCAAATGTCTGGGACAATATTCTGCAGAGCATCAACCAACATACATGCAGTATAATAGTAGGATCATATTTTAACCATAATAATCATAAAACAGGGTAAAACAGTGATGGGTTCCGTTACACACCTCCCCCGTGACCATAAGCCGGCATACACAGTCTGATCCCAACTGATTGGCCTGGGGATGTCCGGACAAAAGTATTTGTTGGTCAATTCTCTAGTTTGACAACCCATCAGCATTACTGCAATTCACATTTACTCACATTTCCCATATCCCTAGATAGCTGGGATCTGAGCGCACAAAACTACCGAATAGCGCTCAGATCCTATTCACACAGTTCAATTGCCAAGTAGCTAAAGTCTTTCCCATAGTCTTTCATTATATGAATGGGCTTCATGGCATAGCTATCTGTGGTATCACCGCTCCCACAGGGCAAGTACAGAATGACCCCCCTGTATGTAAAGGGCCAGAATGAGTGACATACACTCTGGTATGGCCGAACACTGGTTCCAAAGGGCAATATGTACCAGGGCCATAGTCGCAGGGCAGGAGGCTGGCAAACAGTCCTCTCCAAGCCAAAGTGGCGAAGGGCACTTCGTCACACATCTCCCCTTTGGGGGGAAGTCTAACCAGGCACCTGGATATTTCGCTGGGGTGATGGTGCAACACGCTGAGGGGACTTGAGGGGCAGAGGCCAGCGGCACTCTGCCCTGATGCCAGCTCTTCTGCTGGTATAACCTGCAGGACCTCCTGCTCTGTACAATGGACAAAGGGAGGGCAGAGGCCGACTGCACTCTGCCCCACTGTCAGCTCTTCTGCTGGGGTACTTGGGACATATTCCGGCTCAGTAGCCAGGGAAACGTGGGGGTCAGTGGGGGTTAACATTTCCTCTGTTAACCCTGGGGCCACATTAGAAGTTAGCTGGGGAGGGGAATTTGTACTTACCCCCTCCTCGGGTTGTCCCAGTGAGGGTAGTTGGGGATCTGGACAGGCTGTGGGCACAGAGACCACTGTCCCATCTGCGCCATCTGGGAGATTGGTGTCTCCCCTGGTTAGGGTAAACTGTCGCTGGGGGGGGAAGGACGACACCTTCTGCCCCCTGTGTTTCACACTGCCGCTGGGGGGGAAGGACAACACCTTCTGCCCCCTGGGGTTCACACTGCCGCTGGGGGGGAAGGATGACACCTTTGGCCACCTGGGGTACCCACTGCCGCTGTGGAGGAAGGTCGACACCTTCTGCTCCCTGGGGTACACACTGCCGCTGGGGGGGAAGGTCGACACCTTCTGCCCCCTGGGGTTCACACTGCCGCTGCGGAGGAAGGACGACACCTTCTGCCCCCTGGGGTTCACACTGCCGCTGAGGGGGAAGGACGACACCTTCTGCCCCCTGGGGTTCACACTGCCGCTGGGGGGAAAGGACGACACCTTCTGCCCCCTGGGGTTCACACTGCCGCTGGGGAGGAAGGACGGCGCCTTCTGCTCCCTGGGGTACACACTGCCGCTGGGGGGGAAGGACGACACCTTCGCCCCCCTGGGGTACACACTGTCGCTGGGGAGGAAGGACGACACCTTCAGCTCTCTGGGGTACACACTGCCGCTGGGGAGGAAGGACGACACCTTCAGCTCTCTGGGGTACACACTGCCGCTGGGGAGGAAGGACGACACCTTCTGCCCCCTGGGGTACACACTGCCGCTGGGGAGGAAGGACGACACCTTCAGCTCCCTGGGGTACACACTGCCGCTGGGGAGGAAGGACGACACCTTCAGCTCCCTGGGGTACACACTGCCGCTGGGGAGGAAGGACGACAACTTCGGCTCCCTGGGGAACACACTGCCGCTGGGGGGGGGAAGGACGACACCTTCGGCTCCCTGGGGTACACACTGCCGCTGGGGGGGAAGGACGACACCTTCGGCCCCCTGGGGTACACACTGCTGCTGGGGAGGAAGGACGACACCTACAGCTCCCTGGTGTACACACTGTCGCTGGGGAGGAAGGACGACACCTTCAGCTCCCTGGGGTACACACTGCCGCTGGGGGGGGGAATTAGTTGGAGTATTCCACGTGGAGCGGTTTCTGTTTCTGGGACAGTCTCTTTGCATGTGACCCTGCTGGTTACACGTGTGGCACCTGATGTACCGTGGAGGGGTTTGGTAGTTCCCACCACCTGGATGCAGTGCTGGGGGGGGGGGTTAATGGTGGGAGGTGGGTTAGCAGCTCCCAAGATGGACCGCTCCCGTGCCCGCTGCTTTTCCATTATGGATTTGTGGACATCTGTCATTAACCATTCCAAGGTTTTTATGGGAAGTGTACCTGGGAAAAAGGCCAGTCTGCTTTGGAGTACTCTTCCAAACTCATTCTGTGGAGCAATAAGAGGTACTGTAACCATGAGTTCCTTTCTATCTGCATCCCTGTAGTCCGCGGCCGCCTCCTCCTCATTATGATGGAACGCTGTCCGAAAACTAGCCGGTTCCATCCTGCTGTAGCCAGGGGCGCTGTACGGATACTAGCATTGCCCTCAATTTGTACTCCACGGAATTGTGTCTCCTGTAGCTGTCCTTCTGACCATGGGAACAATCCCACCACTGCCACCAAATGTAACAGAGCTTGAACACGCGGTCCAATATCTTCGCTGGTATACGGTAAAATACCCAAAAGCACTACAGTCTCACCATTCCCGACCTCCCATATTGGACGACACACAATTTGGGAGTCAATTGAATACTGCCTTTATTTTGTTATTGCAGAAATATTTATACCCATCTCTTCCCACAGGCAATACACATGCCCATATTTGGCCGCACAATACACATAAAGAGAACAATAGGTGGGTCACACCTTCCCGAGGCTCCCTGGCAACTTTGATACAATCAGACATTGATTCAATTACACTTCTTTGTTCTTATCTGAGAATGAAAACACTGTATACAATAGACTTCCTTTATCTTATGCGGAGTCTCTGTAACAGGATTATCTCCCATGCTAAGTAGCTGCAAATGTCTGGGACAATATTCTGCAGAGTGTAGCGGAACCCATCACTGTTTTACCCTGTTTTATGATTATTCTTGGTTAAAATATGATCCTACAATATGTATGCTGGTTGATGCTCTGCAGAATATTAGCCAGACTTTTGCAGACCTAGGCTAATAGATAATCCTATTACAGAGATTCAAGAGATAAGAATGTTGTAAAGGATCCTTGCATTTTCCAAAGTGTTTTAATTCTCTGATAAGAACAAAGAGGTGTAATTGAATCAGTGTCTGATTGTATCAAAGTTGCCAGGGAGGTGTGACCCCCCTATTGTTCTCTTTGTATGTATTGTGTGTAGCCAAATATGGGCATGTGTATTGCCTGTGGCCAAAGAGATGTATATATATTTCTGCAATAACAAAATAAAGTCAGTATTCATTTGACTCCCAAATTGTGTGTCGTCCAATATGGGAGGTCGGGGATGGTGAAACTGTAGTGCCTCGTGGGTATTTTATCGTATACCAGCGGAGATTTTGGACTGCGTGTTCCTGCTCCGTTACATTTGTTGGCAAGTGGTGGAATTGTTCCCACGGTCAGAAGGACAGCTACAGGAGACACCATTCCGTGGAGTACAGATTGAGGGCAACGCTAGTATCCGTACAGCGCCCCTGGCTACAGCAGGATGGAACCGGCTAGTTTTCGGACAGCGTTTCATGATGAGGATGAGAAGGAGGCCGCAGACTACAGGGAAACAGACAGAAAGGAACTCTGGTATGATGCCCTGCAAGATGCCCAATGGCGGCGAGGTGAGAGTCTCCCCAGTGATGAGCAGCGGCTACAGAAGCGTGTGGCGATGCGGATGTATCTATTGGGAGAGCAGCCCCTGGATGTGTGGGTGACAAGACTAGAGACCCTGGTATGGCGAGAGATCTGGCTAGACAACGCATACCAGGCCCTCTGGTGGTATACCGTTCGACTTACCCCCTGGACGGCTGAACACGACTTACCGGAGGGGGATGATTATGATGGCCCGGGTTTATTATGGGATGCCTTGGAGGACGATATTGATCTTGGCAGCACGGAGGGGTCTAGGTTTTGGGACATCTACGACTACCGGATGGGCATGTATGTCTGGGATGATGAAGGCGAGGTGACCAAAGACATGACCCACCTGGTAACGAGAGAGTGGGAGCTGGAGCAGGACTACCAACACCTGATCAGCCTTGTGCAGCCCCAACCTACTCGACAAGCAGAACCAGACTTCATTGACTGGTCCTGGGATGACCTCCAGATAGCAGGTAGAGATGGGACCGAGGTCTCTCTACCGGCCCTCCAGGGGGCAGAAGGTGTCGTCCTTCCCCCTCAGCGGCAGTGTGAACTCCAGGGGGCAGGAGGTGTCGTCCTTCCTTCCCAGCGGCAGTGTGTACCCCAGGGAGCTGAAGGTGTCGGCCTTCCCCCCCAGCGTCAGTGTGTACCCCAGGGAGCAGAAGGGGCCGTCCTTCCTCCCCAGCGGCAGTGTGAACCCCAGGGGGCAGAAGGTGTCGTCCTTTCCCCCCAGCGGCAGTGTGAACCCCAGGGGGCAGAAGGTGTCGTCCTTCCCCCCCAGCGGCAGTGTGTACCCCAGGGAGCAGAAGGTGTCGAACTTCCTCCACAGCGGCAGTGGGTACCCCAGGGGGCCAAAGGTGTCGTCCTTCCCCCCCAGCGGCAGTGTGAAACACAGGGGGCAGAAGGTGTCGTCCTTCCCCCCCAGCGACAGTTTACCCTAACCAGGGGAGACACCAATCTTCCAGACGGCGCAGATGGGACCATGGTCTCTGCGCCCACAGCTTGTCCAGATCCCCAACTACTCTCACTGGGACAACCGGAGGAGGGGGTAAGTACAAATTCCCCTCCCCAGCTAACTTCTAATGTGGCCCCAGGGTTAACAGAGGAAATGTTAACCCCCACTGACCCCCACGTTTCCCTGGCTACTGAGCCAGAATATGTCCCAAGTACCCCAGCAGAAGAGCTGACAGCAGGGCAGAGTGCAGTCGGCCTCTGCCCTCCCTTTGTCCCTTGTACAGAGCAGGATGTCCTGCAGGTTATACCAGCAGAAGAGCTGGCATCAGGGCAGAGTGCCGCTGGCCTCTGCCCCTCAAGTCCCCTCAGCGTGTTGCCCCCTCACCACAGCAAAATATCCAGGTACCTGGTTAGACTTCCCCCCAAAGGAGAGATGTGTGACGAAGTGCCCTTCGCCACCTTGGCTTGGAGAGGACTGTTTGCCAGCCTCCTGCCCTGCGACTATGGCCCTGGTACATATTGCCCTTTGGAACCAGTGTTCGGCCATACCAGAGTGTAAGTCACTCATTCTGGCCCTTTACATACAGGGGGGTCATTCTGTACTTGCCCTGTGTGAACCATGATACCCCAGATAACTGTGCCATGAAGCCCATTCATATAATGAAAGACTATGGGAAAGACTTTAGCTACATGGCAATTGAACTGTGTGAAGAGGATCTGAGCGCTATTCGGTGGTTTTGTGCGCTCAGATCCCAGCTATCTGGGGATATGGGAAATGTGAGTAAATGTGAATTGCAGTAATGCTGATGGGTTGTCAAACTAGAGAATTGACCAGCAAATACTTTTGTCCGGACATCCCCAGGCCGATCCGTTGGGATCAGACCGTTTATGCCGGCTTATGGTCACGGGGGAGGTGTGTAGCGGAACCCATCACTGTTTTACCCTGTTTTATGATTATTCTTGGTTAAAATATGATCCTACAATATGTATGCTGGTTGATGCTCTGCAGAATATTAGCCAGACTTTTGCAGACCTAGGCTAATAGATAATCCTATTACAGAGATTCAAGAGATAAGAAAGTTGTAAAGGATCCTTGCATTTTCCAAAGTGTTTTAATTCTCTGATAAGAACAAAGAGGTGTAATTGAATCAGTGTCTGATTGTATCAAAGTTGCCAGGGAGGTGTGACCCCCCTATTGTTCTCTTTGTATGTATTGTGTGTAGCCAAATATGGGCATGTGTATTGCCTGTGGCCAAAGAGATGTATATATATTTCTGCAATAACAAAATAAAGTCAGTATTCATTTGACTCCCAAATTGTGTGTCGTCCAATATGGGAGGTCGGGGATGGTGAAACTGTAGTGCCTCGTGGGTATTTTATTGTATACCAGCGGAGATTTTGGACTGCGTGTTCCTGCTCCGTTACACAGAGCATCAACCAACATACATGCAGTATAATAGTAGGATCATATTTTAACCATAATAATCATAAAACAGGGTAAAACAGTGATGGGTTCCGTTACAGTTATTTAAGCTGGTCCCTCCTTGTGACACTCACCCAACCCTTTTATTCTCTACTTTTCTTACTCTTCACCCTCTCTTTACCACTCTTTTTTGTCATTCTCTCTCGACCACTGTTCCTCTACCTATTTTATTCACTCTCACTCCTTTCTACCGCTACTTCATTCTCCACTTTATAAGACTCTTCTTCTATTCCCTTGTCTTTACTACTCATCCTCTCTTTTCTAAACTTTTTGTCTTTCCTTTCGTTGGACCTTCTTTTTACTGTTTCAACATCTTTCACCTCCTTTTCACTTTTGTACCACTCTTTCCATTCTTCACCTCTGATCAATTGACCCCTTATCCTCTACCCCCATACTATCCCTCTCGATCAACTACTCTTCTTTATTAAAATTATTTATCTCTCCCCAATTCTCTCTCTTTCTCTCTCAACAACTCATCTTCTTTCTTACACTACTTCAATACCCTCAATTCTCCCTTTCTCTCATCTCTCACTCTTGCTCTCCTTTTCTCATGAACTTGTGTTCTTTCTTACACTGTTCCTCTCCCTCAAACAATCATTTTTTTCTCAATTACTCATTCTTTCTTATGCTATTTATACTATTCGTCTCTCCAACGCTCCATCCTCCAAATTCTCTTCCCTCTCTCTCTCAAGTTATTTCTTACAATATTCCTTTCCCCAAATAATCCCTCTCTTTCTCAATTACTTTTTTTTTCTTATACTATTTATACTTTTACTCCCTCCAACTCTCTATCTCTTTTTCTCTCTCAACAACTCTTCTTTTTCCTTAAACTATTCCACTCTCCTCAAACTAACTCTCATCTATCGTTCTCCCTTTCTCTTTCTCTTTCAAGAACGCTTCTTCTTTCTTACACTGTTCCTCTCCTCCAGGAAATCCTTCTCTCAACTGCGCGTTGTTTCTTATACTACTTAAAATATTACTCTTTATAATGCTACCTCTCTCTCTCAACAAGTCTTCTTCTTTCTTACACTATTCGTTCCCCCAAATCCCCCATCTCAATCTAAATAACTCTTTTTTACACTATTAGTGTCTTGACCTCTCAAGTAATCTTCTTCTCTCTTACACTAATCCTCCCCCCCCAAATCTCTTATAGCTTCTTGTTTTGTACACTATTCCCCTCTCACTATGTCTCCTCTCTCTCATCTCTACTTCTTCTATCTTTGACTGTTAATCTCCCTGACCATCTACCTCTCTCAACTCCTATTGCTCTTTATTACGCCATTCCTCTCTTCCCTATTTCTGCCAAGATTTCTTCCACTCCACTCATACTACCACTTTCTCCCTAACATTATTAAAAAAAAATGCTCCCTTTATTTTTCCTCTTTTTAGCACTGACAATTTTACCTCTCACCTACCTCTTATTTCTACAGCTTTCCTCTCTTTTATTTCTACCTCTATTTCTCTCCCCATCCCTGTATTCATCTCTTCCTATCCTGCTCACAGTCCACTTACTTTGGGATGCTCATATTTTAATAATTATACCTTAATTTGAGACTTTTTTATTTGTTAACACTTGGTAAAATATCAAACTCTATTTTAGTCCTTTTTGTCTAAGTTCAATAGATCTATATTAGAGTGACGTGTTTCACTCAAATTCCTTCTTCCTTCAGGATACTTTTTGATCAGTCGTTCAATTATGTCCAACTCCCTGTGACCTTATATACATAAAGTTTTCTTGGCTAAGACATTGGCATGGCTTTCCAGTTCCTTCTCCATTGGTCCGCGATTGTATGTCCTCTCTGCAATGGCCTACCTCTCTTGGGTGACTCTACATGGTATAGCTCACAATTTCATTGAGGTACACAAGCTCCTTCACCATGACAGATTGTGATCCAGAAGGGGGATGCAACATAGTTTTCAATAAAATAAATTCAAATTTCTATGAAAACTATCATTGCCCAAACATGGATACATTTAGCATGAATGTCCTTTTTCTATACATCTTCTCACATTTATTTTACTTTGCCCCATCTTTCTCATTTCCTCTAAAACATTTTGAGGTTATTATTAAGTGTAACAGAACCCATCACTGTTTTACACTGTTTTATGGTTATTTAATTCTTGGTTAAAATATGATCCTACTTTTATATTATATGTATGTTGGTTTATGCTCTGCAGAATATTAGCCAGACTATTGCAGACCTAGGCTAATAGATAATCCTATTACAGAGACTTCAGAGATAAGGGAGTCGATTGTATAAAGTGTTTTCATTCTCAGATAAGAACAAAGAAGGCTGATGTAATCATTGTCTGATTGTATCAAAGTTGCCAGGGAGGTGTGACTCACCTATTGTTCTCTTTATGTGTATTGTGTGGCCAACTATGGGGGATGTGGATTGCCTGTGGGAAGAGATGTGTATAAATATTTCTGCACATAACAAAATAAAGTCAGTATTCATTTGACTCCCAAATTGTGTGTCGTCCAATATGGGAGGTTGGGAATGGTGAGACTGTAGTGCCTCTTGGGTATTTTTACCGTATACCATCAGAGATATTGGATTTGTGTTCCAGCTCCGTTACATTTGATGGCAGCGACGGGATTCAAACCTCACAGCAGACCGTTGTTCGGCAGTTACAGCCATTTGGGAAATTTGCTATTTCGTATGGAACCGAAAGGAAAGGGTATGTGAATAGACCCGAACGGATAGTGAATGGAGACAGACTATACCAACTTGAAACGGGCCACGCTAAAAGAGCTATTGGAAGCAAGGGGAATTATTGCCAGCAATAAAACCAAAGCTACCCTTATTGTTGAACTCATGGAGGGAGACCGGGCAGCTGCTGCAGCACCTCTTACGGACAGCACACAGAATGAGTTTGGAAGAGAACTCCAAAGCAGACTGGCCTATTTCCCAGGTACGCCTCCCACAGAAACATTGGAAAGGATTATGTCAGATGTCCACGAATACATAATGGGAAAGCAGCGGGCAGACTGGAGGTCCAGAGAGGGGTCCCTAATCACACCACACATAGTACCAAGGAAGCCGAAACTCCCGTACCATGCTTTTAAAAACTATGTGGAGACCGAAAACATTGATGGCTACTTGCATGACTTTGAGAGGTTATGCCAATTACATGAGATCAACGCCGCTGACCAGGTAACCCTGTTGGTGAGTAAGCTAGCGGGCCGGGCAGCAGAAGCCTACCGCACCATGCCAGACGAGGATAGCAGAGACTACCAGAAAGTAAAGCAGGCGATCCTGGACAGGTACGCAATTACCCCGGAGGCATACCGGCAGCGGTTCAGAGAAAGCCGAAAGACGGAGAAAGATACTCACATGGAGTGGGCGCACCGCTTAACTAGGGCGGGCAAAGGTTGGGTACAAGCCGCACAAGCAACCACAGTGGAGGACATGCTACAATTACTGCTACTGGAGCAATTCTTCCAGGGGTTAACCCGGATTTACAAAACTGGCTGAGAGATCGGAAACCGCGCATCTTAACTGAAGCCGCAAGGTGGGCAGATGAGTACCAAGATGCCAGGAGGGCACAGCAGGCACAGGCACGGTCCATCTTGGGAGCTGCTAACTGACCTCCCACCATTAACCCCACCCCAGCACTGCGTCCGGGTGGTGGGAACTACCAAACCCCTCCAAACAATGCCCGATCTTTCATCAGGTGCCACACGTGTAACCAGCAGGGC
Source organism: Discoglossus pictus (assembly GCA_027410445.1). Taxonomy (NCBI): domain Eukaryota; kingdom Metazoa; phylum Chordata; class Amphibia; order Anura; family Alytidae; genus Discoglossus; species Discoglossus pictus. The sequence continues at coordinate 64,425,639 of CM050170.1, forward strand.
CACATGCAAAGAGACTGTCCCAGAAACAGAAACCGCTCCACGTGGAATACTCCAACCAATTCCCCTGCAAACCGGGCAGCAGTACACTGCTACCAGAGTGAGCCTCGACCACCTTTCTTCGGGACCCAGTCTAATGAAGAATCTTTGGGCATCCTCCACGAGTTTAACCCAGTACAAGCAGCTGCAGACAACCGACAGGGACATCGCCTAGGGGTACACGTAGAGGGAATACGCCTTCAGGGTCTGCGCGATTCTGGGGCCACCATAACCCTGGTTCGCAATCACCTAGTCCCCAAGCACCAGCTCACTGGAGAATATGTGGCAGTCCGGGTGGCAGGGGGGGCGATTTACAAAATTCCCACTGCTAAAGTACATTTGGATTGGGGAGCGGGGTCGGGGAATGTGGAAGTGGGCCTCATGCAGGACTTACCAGCTGATGTCATCCTGGGTAACGACTTGGGGGAGCTGACCTCCGCTTTTGTTTCTCTGCACTCGCGCAGGAAGCGCTACCCGTGGTAACACGGCAGCAGGCCTGCACCACCGCATCTTCTGAACACTCTGAGGCTCCGGTAAGTAATAGTACTGACCCACCTTTCATCCCCTGGGCTCCCCCCTTAGAGTTTGGTACTGAAGTAGTCACTGACCCGTCCCTGCAGGTATACCGGGATAGGGTTACACAGAATCAGGCAGGGTTGGAGGGGGAAAGATATGCTTGGGAGAAAGGATTATTGTATAGATATGCTGAGAAGGTAGTAGCAGGATCTGTACCCGTGACCCTCACACAATTAGTCGTGCCCCGAAAGTACAGGCAAGAATTACTACGTATTGCCCATGACATCCCTTTATCAGGACATCTAGGCGTCAGTAGGACGAAGCATCGTTTGACCCAAAACTTCTTTTGGCCAGGGGTCTCCAAAGATATTCGGCAGTATTGCCAAACTTGTGACACCTTGCCAGAGAGTAGGGAAGAGAGGGGACCGGTACAAGGCAAAAATGCACTCCCTACCCATAATAGAGGAGCCCTTCAGCAGAGTGGCAGTAGATATAATCGGACCCCTAGCAAAACTCAGCCCGTCAGGGAAGAAGTATATACTAACCGTAGTAGACTATGCCACCCGGTACCCAGAGGCCATAGCCCTAACCAATATCCATGCGGAGACTATAGTAGATGCCCTAATCCGGATATTCTCCAGAATGGGGTTCCCCAAAGAGATTATCTCAGATCGGGGTACCCAATTCACGGCCGAAGTCACTCATCAGTTATGGAGAACATGTGGGGTGAAACCTATTGTAAACTCAGCGTATCACCCCCAGTCCAATGGGCTCTGTGAACGGTTCAACGGAACATTAAAGCAAATGCTCCGTACCTTCATGGATACCCAGAAGAACTGGGAAAGGTTTCTTCCCCATCTGCTCTTCGCGTACCGAGAGGTACCCCAGGAGTCCACAGGGTTCTCGCCATTCGAATTACTATTCGGAAGGAGAGTGTGGGGTCCCTTAGACCTCATTAGGGAACACTGGGAGGGAACGGTCACCAGTAACGGTACCCCTATCGTCCCATATGTACTAGAGTTCAGGGAACGCTTGGAGACCCTAATCCAGACGGTACGGTCTAATCTCCAGGCGGCCCAGCAACGACAGCGCAGATGGTACCATAAGGGAGCCAGAGACCGCAGTTTTCAAATAGGACAAAAGGTGTTAATCTTGAAGCCAGTTCAAAATGACAAACTGCAAGCCTCCTGGCAAGGCCCTTATAAGGTGGTGGAACAGGTATGTGACACCACCTATATAATTGCCCCATGTACAGGAGCAGGCGGTAGACGCATGCTCCACGTTAACATGCTGAAACCCTATCACGAGCGGATCAAAGAAGTAACTGCCATATGTGCCTCGGCCGCTGAGGACCCGAATAATCTACCCCTACCAGACCTATTAGCCCAAGGGGGGGCCAACACAGAATTAGGGGAAGTACAGCTAGGAGACAGGCTGAGCACTAGAAAGCGAGCTCAAATACTAGAGCTGATCCGGGAAAAAGGGGATACATTCTCCAACCAGCCCGGGTATACCCCGCTGGCTACCCACAGGGTAGAAACCCCAGGGCAACACCCTCTTCGACAAACCCCCTACCGCATACCCGAATCCGTAAAAGATCATATGCGGAAGGAGATTGACGAAATGTTACAACTAGGAGTGATAGAACACTCAGATAGCCCATGGGCCTCTCCGGTAGTGCTGGTACCGAAGCGGGACGGAACCACCCGCTTCTGCGTCGACTACCGGAAACTTAATGATAAAACAATTTCAGATGCCTATCCCATGCCCCGAATCGATGAGCTATTAGATAAAATGGCCAGGGGCCAGTACCTCACCACAATAGACTTGTGCAAAGGGTACTGGCAGATCCCACTAGCCGAGGATGCCATCAAAAAGTCCGCATTCGTCACCCCGTTTGGGCTATACCAATTCAAGGTGATGCCATTCGGGATGAAGAATGCGCCGGCTACGTTTCAGCGGATGGTGGACCGGTTACTGGACGGATCCCAGGAGTATGCTTGCGCCTATTTAGATGACATAGCAATATTTAGCAACTCCTGGGACGAGCACTTGACCCATATAGGAGCCATCCTCGACCGCATCAGGGAGGCAGGTCTCACGTTAAAACCCAGCAAGTGCCACGTAGGGATGGCCGAAGTGCAGTACTTAGGCCACAGGGTGGGTAGTAAGCGGCAAAAGCCATAACCCGCTATGATAGAGGCCGTAGCTAAGTGGCCAACCCCCCCCACGAAAACTCAGGTTTTAGCTTTTCTAGGGACCGGCGGGTATTACCGTAAATTTGTACCTGATTATAGTGCCCTAGCCAAGCCCCTTACTGACCTCACCAAAAAGAACTTACCCAAAGTAGTGACCTGGAGCCCAGAGTGTGAGAAGGCATTCCAAGAACTGAAATCTGCCCTAATTCATGCCCCTGTACTGGCCGCTCCTGATCCAACTAAACGCTTTCTCGTTCATACAGATGCTTCTATGTTTGGATTGGGAGCAGTGCTGAGCCAAGTTGGGGCCGATGGCGGCGAGCATCTAGTCGCTTACTTAAGTCGGAAACTACAACCCAGGGAAGTAAGCTATGCCGCCATCGAAAAGGAATGCCTGGCGGTGGTGTGGGCCCTCAAGAAACTACAGCCCTACTTATATGGCCAACAATTTGCCTTGCTCACAGATCACAACCCGTTGGTGTGGCTAAACCGGGTGTCAGGGGACAACGCTAGACTACTGAGATGGAGTTTGGCACTACAACCATTTGATTTCACCATCCAGTATCGCCCAGGGAAACAAAATGGTAACGCCGACGGGTTGTCCAGACAGACAGAACTCGAGAAATGATCTGTGAGCACTCCTCCGGACATCCCCAAGCAGATCCGTTGGGATCAGACCGTGTATGCCGGCTTATGGTCACGGGGGAGGTGTGTAACGGAACACATCACTGTTTTACACTGTTTTATGGTTATTTAATTCTTGGTTAAAATATGATCCTACTTTTATATTATATGTATGTTGGTTTATGCTCTGCAGAATATTAGCCAGACTATTGCAGACCTAGGCTAATAGATAATCCTATTACAGAGACTTCAGAGATAAGGGAGTCGATTGTATAAAGTGTTTTCATTCTCAGATAAGAACAAAGAAGGCTGATGTAATCATTGTCTGATTGTATCAAAGTTGCCAGGGAGGTGTGACTCACCTATTGTTCTCTTTATGTGTATTGTGTGGCCAACTATGGGGGATGTGGATTGCCTGTGGGAAGAGATGTGTATAAATATTTCTGCACATAACAAAATAAAGTCAGTATTTCATTTGACTCCCAAATTGTGTGTCGTCCAATATGGGAGGTTGGGAATGGTGAGACTGTAGTGCCTCTTGGGTATTTTTACCGTATACCAGCGGAGATATTGGATTTGTGTTCCAGCTCCGTTACATTTTGTTTAATACATTCTGCACAAATATTATACAAATCCTTTCTGTCTCTCTCCCACTTCTCACTATATCTGTAACTCTCTATTAATATAAGTCCCATATACAGATGGTCAGTTTTATGGGAGTTTGTTTTTGTCTTTCTCTCTCACATACCCTGGAATCTCATTTGCTTTTTGACCCTCTCTCTCTTTGACTTTATTTTTTGATCTTTTATAATAAACTTTCTCTCTTCAACAGCTCGTTTTATGACGTCCCTATTCAGCCTCCCTACCAAATCATGTAGAGTCATCCATTAAAGGCACTGTTGGATGGATAAGTCTTGAAGATTCTAAGAAAGATGCTACTAAAACAATCTTTTGTGCAAAGCAGTCATGACATAAACTTTTAGTCCATTCAGGTGGTATCTGCAGCTCTCTTTTCTCAGTGTGCTTCCAAATGACATTATTGCATTATAACATGTTGAGGTTGGCTTTATCATTACCAATGAGACACAATAATAGCATAAACTTTTGGTAATATTACTACGCATTTCGCTCACTACAGGCTTTCCCTCCTCAACCAGTATCACTTCTTCTGCCTCTCTTATCCCAAATTAAATGACTGTAACGGAGCTGGAACACGCAGTCCAAAATCTCCGCTGGTATACTGTAAAATATCCAAGAGGCACTACAGTTTCACCATTCCCGACCTCCCATATCGGACGACACACAATTTGGGAGTCAAATGAATACTGACTTTATTTTGTTATTGCAGAAATATATATACATCTCTTTGGCCACAGGCAATACGCATGCCCATATTTGGCCACACACAATACACGTAAAGAGAACAATAGGGGGGTCACACCTCCCTGGCAACTTTGATACAATCAGACATTGATTCAATTACACTTCTTTGTTCTTATCTGAGAATGAAAACACTGTATACAATAGACTTCCTTTATCTTATGCGGAGTCGCTGTAACAAGATTATCTCCCATGCCAAGTAGCTGTAAATGTCTGGGACAATATTCTGCAGAGCATCAACCAACATACATATAGTAGGATCATATTTTAACCATAATAATCATAAAACAGGGTAAAACAGTGATGGGTTCCGCTACACACCTCCCCCGTGACCATAAGCCGGCATACACGGTCTGATCCCAACGGATCGGCCTGGGGATGTCCGGACAAAAGTATTTGTTGGTCAATTCTCTAGTTTGACAACCCATCAGCATTACTGCAATTCACATTTACTCACATTTCCCATATCCCCAGATAGCTGGGATCTGAGCGCACAAAACTACCGAATAGCGCTCAGATCCTCTTCACACAGTTCAATTGCCAAGTAGCTAAAGTCTTTCCCATAGTCTTTCATCATATGAATGGGCTCCATGGCATAGCTATCTGGGGTATCACCGCTCCCACAGGGCAAGTACAGAGTGACCCCCTGTATGTAAAGGGCCAGAAGGAGTGACATACACTCTGGTATGGCCGAACACTGGTTCCAAAGGGCAATATGTACCAGGGCCATAGTCGCAGGGCAGGAGGCTGGCAAACAGTCCTCTCCAAGCCAAAGTGGCGAAGGGCACTTCGTCACACATCTCCCCTTTGGGGGGAAGTCTAACCAGGCACCTGGATATTTTGCTGGGATGATGGTGCAACACGCTGAGGGGACTTGAGGGGCAGAGGCCAGCGGCACTCTGCCCTGATGCCAGCTCTTCTGCTGGTATAACCTGCAGGACCTCCTGCTCTGTACAAGGGACAAAGGGAGGGCAGAGGCCGACTGCACTCTGCCCTGCTGTCAGCTCCTCTGCTGGGGTACTTGGGACATATTCCGGCTCAGTAGCCAGGGAAACGTGGGGGTCAGTGGGGGTTAACATTTCCTCGGTTAACCCTGGGGCCACATTAGAAGTTAGCTGGGGAGGGCAAATTTGTACTTACCCCCTCCTCCGGTTGTCCCAGTGACGGTAGTTGGGGATCTGGACAAGCTGTGGGCGCAGAGACCACGGTCCCATCTGCGCCGTCTGGGAGATTGGTGTCTCCCCTGCTTAGGGTAAACTGTCGCTGGGGGGGAAGGACGACACCTTCTGCCCCCTGTGTTTCACACTGCCGCTGGGGGGGAAGGACGACACCTTTGGCCCCCTGGGGTACCCACTGCCGCTGTGGAGGAAGGTCGACACCTTCTGCTCCCTGGGGTACACACTGCCGCTGGGGGGGAAGGACGACACCTTCTGCCCCCTGGGGTTCACACTGCCGCTGAGGGGGAAGGACGACACCTTCTGCCCCCTGGGGTTCACACTGCCGCTGGGGGGAAAGGACGACACCTTCTGCCCCCTGGGGTTCACACTGCTGCTGGGGAGGAAGGACGGCCCATTCTGCTCCCTGGGGTACACACTGCCGCTGGGGGGGAAGGACGACACCTTCGGCCCCCTGGGGTACACACTGACGCTGGGGGGGAAGGCCGACACCTTCAGCTCCCTGGGGTACACACTGCCGCTGGGGGAAAGGACGACACCTTCAGCTCCCTGGGGCACACACTGCCGCTGAGGGGGAAGGACGACACCTTCTGCCCCCTGGGGTTCACACTGCCGCTGGGGGGAAAGGACGACACCTTCTGCCCCCTGGGGTTCACACTGCCGCTGAGGGGGAAGGACGACACCTTCTGCCCCCTGGGGTTCACACTGCCGCTGGGGGGAAAGGACGACACCTTCTGCCCCCTGGGGTTCACACTGCCGCTGGGGAGGAAGGACGACACCTTCTGCCCCCTGGGGTTCACACTGCTGCTGGGGAGGAAGGACGGCCCATTCTGCTCCCTGGGGTACACACTGCCGCTGGGGGGGAAGGCTTCCCCTTTTTGGACTGTCTAGGGTCCGGAGACTCTCATCCCTTTGCTCCAGTCCAGCTATCCAGGAATCTTGCATTTACATTCCAGAACTGCATTCCTGCTCACCACAGATACTGAAGAAAGCCTTCCTCCAAAGGAATCCCTAGCACAGATACAAAGAAACCCACAAAGCAGACCACCTAACCCGTGGGATACATTCATTGGTTATTTAAGCTGGTCCCTCCTTGTGACACTCACCCAACCCTTTTATTCTCTACTTTTCTTACTCTTCACCCTCTCTTTACCACTCTTTTTTGTCATTCTCTCTCGACCACTGTTCCTCTACCTATTTTATTCACTCTCACTCCTTTCTCCCGCTACTTCATTCTCCACTTTATAAGACTCTTCTTCTATTCCCTTGTCTTTACTACTCATCCTCTCTTTTCTAAACTTTTTGTCTTTCCTTTCGTTGGACCTTCTTTTTACTGTTTCAACATCTTTCACCTCCTTTTCACTTTTGTACCACTCTTTCCATTCTTCACCTCTGATCAATTGACCCCTTATCCTCTCTAACCATTGTTTTTTGTAGTCATTTTTCAAGCAATCCACCCAACCATCTATCTTAATAATTTGCTGGTTCATTCCCATTTTATAACACTCTTCCCTCATTTCCTCTTATCCACAACATCCCCCTTTCCTCTTATATTACCTCTTCCCCTCTTTATTTTAACCTCTCCTACACCTCTTTCTACACTATTCTCTCTTTTTTTTTGTGAATGCTACCTTCCGTTTTTTCTACCACTCTTGCTCTCCCAACTACCCTCCTTCTTCTTCTCCCACCCTTCCTTTCTCACAAGAGTAGGGTGCAGTCTTCCATATTGGTTGGTAGACATTTATATGTGATTGTAACACTGTATATACCTATATAATTTTCATCTCACTCTTATTTTGCACTATACCTTTTCTCTTTGGTTTTTATTTTTTTGAAAATAAATATCCATTATTTTGAGATTTTGTTATAAGTGGACATTTGGTTTGATATCAGATGTTACTTCAGAGTTTTTCAGTCTAGTACTTTTGATATTTGACGAGACGCGTTTGACTCATACTTCTAAGGAATCTTAGTTTCTCACCAAAATACTAAATTTGACATTGGACATTAGTGGAATAAAAAAAAATATTTAAAGGATCAATGTGGTACATTTTTGGTATATTGTTTTATTTAATACATAACCATTATAATGGGGTTTTAAAAAGCAGGTAAATAAATAAACACCACCTTCATGTTTTGTAACTTTATATGCAATTATTCTTTACTACTTGACGGCATTTTGCTTTCTTCCATGTTGATTTCTCAGGTGGGTGGCTTCCTGTAAATTAATAAACTTCCCTTTAGTTCTCCTGAGAGCACTGGCAGGTGTAATTGCTACATGCCAATTGTGAAGATAGATACTTGCCGTGTACTTAAAGTCTCCTACCATCTTAAAGAAGTTGATCTGCAAAAGTTATAATGGTAAATTCCATTTCAAGAAACCAGAGGCTATTTTTTTGTTTTAAAAATATATTTAGTATTTTTAAATATTTTTTTAAAAAATATGGCCAAAGTAGTTATTTTATTTCTCTATCATAGAAAAATATCACCAACTGGGAAAAACTTTGATGATAGCTGTGATGAGTCTTAGTATACATTTCTCTCTCTGTTTTTCCCCTCTCTCTATATTTCATTTTAATTTGCCCTACTTTCGTCTATTTCCTATGCAACATTTTGTGGTTATTTTTTTTTTAAGAATTCATCTGTGTAAATATCAGAAAAAAACTTCCTGTCTACCTCCGTCTGATCTTATCTCTGTAATTATATGAACAAATATCTCATTTACAGGAGACGGTCAGTTTTATGAGAATGACCCCTCTCTTTCAGTATTTCCTACTAATTTACTGTCATAGTCTCCCACTCTTTCAATTTTCACTTCTTTAAATGACTATTGTAGTCTTGGAAAAACTTCACGTATGAAGTATGTAACAAACAATATCAGTGTCACAGGGACCGACTGGACCAGCCAATGAAAGGAGCTCACTGGTTAGGTCCTCTACTTTGCATATAGTTCTATGGAGTCATCCTCTCCTCTGTGCATAGTGCTATGGAGTCATCCAGAAGGAGGCTTTCTTCGGGATCTGTGGAGAACAGGAATGCAGGTCTGGAACACATTCAGGCCTCCTTGGTCGCTGGAGCAAAGTGATTAAAAAGCTCATAATATTTACAGCTGATGCACTTGTTTAGTTTCAAAAGGGGTAATGCCCTTTATTAAAACACACAGGGACTTACGTATATAGGAGAAACAAAAGGTCCATGTAATTCAGTTAGTCTGGTGCAGATTTACAAAATGTAAAACATAAGTAAGATAGGAAGGCCATCTAAGCTAACCACTCAGCATAAGCTTCAATGCTGAATGCACCATTGTGTTAGTTTCACAATGGGCATCTTACAAATGTCCTTGCAAATAGTAATTGAATCACAGTATATCAGTTATCAAACAAGCATATATAAAAATATATACCAAAATTAGGCATGTTTAACATGGATATCAGTCCAAATATGAGAAACCATGGTTATCACACTGGTAGCCCCAGGCTGGAAAAAACAAAGTCCAGGTGTTGTCATGATTGGGTTTTTTTTTTGTGGGGGGGGGGGGGGGGGTAATGACATGTTGCTTTTATGTGTAATGTTTAAAGGTTATTTTATGTTACAATGCTATTTGTAATATTATAGTCATCAGTAGCCAAACAAAATGGCGCCTGTAGCTAGTCTGAACTGGTTCCAATTCCTCAGGTAACACAGACCAGCCCCCATAGGATGGCAGCCCCTTTCTGTGACATGAAACTCTGTCCCCATGGACACAGGCCTATTCTGATTGGACTATTTGGCAAATTCAGGCAGTACACCTATTGCGCTCATTAGTGTTTGTGCATTCAGGTGGAGAATTCAAACGTGTTCCCTCCCCAGTTCATGAATGTTATTTTGCTTTTGTTCTGTGTTTTTTTGAAAAATGTACAGTTGGTGTTTTGGAAGCCTTTAAAAAAAGGTACAGAGGGGGGCAACAAAACTAATAAGGGGAATAGAGGGGCTAAGTTATGAAGAAAGACTAACCAAATTAAGCTTATTTTCGCTAGAAAAAAGGCGTCGAAGAGGAAATATGATTACCTTATATAAATACATCCAGGGTCAGTATAAAGATTTGTCAAGGGAGCTTTTTGTGCCAAGAGGTTTTCAACTGACAAGAAGACATCCCTTGAGGTTAGAAGTAAAAAGATTCCACCTTAAAGAAAGAAAAGGGTTCTTCACAGTAAGGGTTGTTAATCTGTGGAATTCTCTACCAGCGGAGGTGGTGACAGCGGACTAGATAAATAACTTTAAAAGGGGACGGATTGGTTAGGAAGGGGGAATCGGAGCAATTAAATAGCGATTTGCGATTTTAGTTTTGCAACAGTGAAAGATCAAAGGCTTGGAGGGCATTAACTTGCAATTTGTAAAATTGAAATGAATCACTATAATACGCAGGTCGGAGCCAGTAACTCGATTGGTGGCCGCAACTCTTTGCCAATTGAATAGCAAAATAACTTGCGAGCCCAGATCTCCTGATTCGGCAATTGAATGAGGCTCATAGTTTTCCCAGCAAGACCTTATAATAAAATTCCCTTTTTCTTCCCTTGGATCTCCAGAGATAAAGTTCAGATACTTGTATTCTGTCCCATTTGGGTACTGTTTACTTTAATTTCAACAGAACATTTAAAGGCAAACAAATACAACTTTGATTCAGCCCACAAACATGATTAAATTACCTGAGCTTAACGAGTTCACTCAATCAGCCCTCTGCAGTACCTCATTGTCCAATTAACCCCATTACAGGGTGAACTGGTATCTACATGACACACTTTGAAACATATACATAGATGAATAATCAGAGTATGGATTGTCCCCTTCTCCCTTCAGTTTTACTCTCTCTCTATCACCTCTCATTCTTCATTGATCTCTCTAACTTTTTCCCTCTCCCAATCTCTCCACCCTATGTCTACCATAATCTGTCCCTTTCCTTCTCTTATCTTTTCATTCACATTTCTCTACACTCCTCTCTTTATATTTCTATTCTTCTTCCCCCCTCTCTTCCTTACCACTTCTTCTCTATTTAAAAAATTTCAATATCGCAAATTGACAAAGTTGATGTGTTCTAATATGTACGTGTTATTTCAAGTTTTATTTATTTTTGAACAATTAATAAGATGTGAATTTTAGACTTTAGTTGAAGGTTGCTTGTAATTAAAATTTCCTTGTGTGCTGCCTTGTTGTGTCTGGTTTTGGGTGTTCATGATGCTCCTGCCATCTGTAATATTAGAAACTAGTAACTTGCCCATCATAAATGACTGTACCATGCACTCTATGTGCCCTCTCTCTGTGCCCTCTATATCTCTCCCTCTCTCTCTCTGTGCCATCTCTGTACCCGCTATCTGTGCCTTCTGTCTCTGCCCTCTCTCTGTTCCCTCTGTCTCTCTCTATGACCTCTGTCTCTGCCCTCTCTCTCTCTGTGCCCTCTGACTCTCTCTGTGCCCTCTCTCTGTATCCTCTGTCTCTTTCTCTGTGCCCTCTGTCTCTCTGTGCCCTCTGTCTTTGCCCTCTCTCTCTCTGTGTGCCCTCTCTCTGTGCCATTTGCCTCTCTCTGTGTCCTGTCTCTGTGCCCTCTGTCTCTGCACTCTCTCTTTGGCCCTGTCTCCTCTGTGCCCTGTCTCTGTGCCATCCGTCTCTCTCTCTCTCTCTCTCTGTGCCCTCTCTATGATCTCTGTGTTCCTACCATCTTTTATATGAGAAACTAGTAACTTGCACATCAAAAATGGCAGTATCATGCACTCTATGTGCCCTCTCTCTGTGCCCTCTATCTCTCTCCCCCCCCCTCAGTCTCTCTCTCTGTGCCCTCTCTGTACCCGCTATCTGTGCCTTCTGTCTCTGCCCTCTCTCTGTTCCCTCTGTCTCTCTCTATGACCTATGTCTCTGCCCTCTCTCTCTCTGTGTCCTCTGACTCTCTCTGTGCCCTCTCTCTGTATCCTCTGTCTCTCTCTCTCTGTGCCCTCTGTCTCTCTGTGCCCTCTGTCTTTGCCCTCTCTCTCTTTGTGTGCCCTCTCTCTGTGCCATTTGCCTCTCTCTGTGTCCTGTCTCTGTGCCCTCTGTCTCTGCACTCTCTCTTTGGCCCTGTCTCCTCTGTGCCCTGTCTCTGTGACATCCGTCTCTCTCTCTCTCTCTCTCTCTCTCTCTGTGCCCTCTCTATGATCTCTGTGTTCCTACCATCTTTGATATGAAAAACTAGTAACTTGCACATCAAAAATGGCAGTATCGTGCACTCTATGTGCCCTCTCTCTGTGCCCTCTATCTCTCTCCCCCCCTCAGTCTCTCTCTCTGTGCTCTCTCTGCACACTCTCTATAGCATCTATCTGTGCCTTCTCTCTGTTCCCTCTCTCTCTCTCTCTCTCTCTCTCTCTGTGTGCCCCCAGTCTCTCTCTGTGTCCTCTCTCTGTGCCATCTGCCTCTCTCATTGCCCTGTCTCGGTGCCCTCTGTCTCTGCACTCTCTCTTTGGCCCTGTATCCTCTGTGCCCTGTCTCTGTGCCCTCTGTCTCTGCACTCTCTCTTTGGCCCTGTATCCTCTATGCCCTGTCTCTGTGCCCTCTGTCTCTGCACTCTCTCGTTGGCCCTGTATCCTCTGAGCCCTGTCTCTGTGCCCTCTGTCTCTGCACTCTCTCTTTGGCCCTGTATCCTCTGTGCCCTGTCTCTGTGCCCTCGTCTCTGCACTCTCTCTTTGGCCCTGTATCCTCTGTGCCCTGTCTCTGTGCCCTCTGTCTCTGCACTCTCTCTTTGGCCCTGTGTCCTCTGTGCCCTGTCTCTGTGCCCTCTGTCTCTGCACTCTCTCTTTTGCCCTGTATCCTCTGTGCCCTGCCTCTGTGCCATCTGTCTCTCTCTTTCTCTGTGCCCTCTCTATGATCTCTGTGCTCCTACCATCTGTAATATGCCCTCTCTCTGTGCCCTCTATCTCTCGCCCCACCTCAGTCTCTCTCTCTGTGCTCTCTCTGCACACTCTCTAAACCATCTCTCTGTGCCTTCTCTCTGTTCCCTCTCTCTCTGTCTCTCTCTGTGCCCAGTCTCTGTGCCCTCTGTCTCTGCACTCTCTCTCTCCCCGTTTCCTCTGTGCCCTGTCTCTGTGCCATTTCTCTCTCTCACTCTCTCTGTGTGCCCTCTCTATGATCTCTGGCTCCCTTATCGGCCCGCAATGCGCACCTGGCATGTACGAGTTCCTGACCGTGACACGCATGTGCCCTTTCCTCCTGTGCCCTGTCTCTTTGCCCTGTCTTTGTGCCATCTGTCTCTCTCTGTGACCTTCCATTGCCGACCGGGACACAACATTACTGACAATGTGTGTTTGACGCCCTTGCAGCAAATACTCCTCAGGCGCTACACACATGCTCAGGCGTCACACACATATTGTCAATTATTATAGTGGATGACTATTAAAAAAAAATAATCACGACTGAAAAAATTAAATGTTGCCCAGCCTTACAACATTGTTGACATTAGTGTCATTCAAAATGTCATAATATACTTTATTTGAATATTTTAAATGTTTAAATTTATCAAGTTTGGAAATTGGCCACAAATTGCTAGCTGGGAATGTGTTCGATAATAGAAAAATTACGTATTACTCTTTCATTCTATCTCTTTGCCTTTTTATTTATTACCTCAATTATTTTACACTCATTTACTTCTTACAAGATTTTTGGTAAATCTTATATATACTTATGGTCAATTTTATAGCAAACCTCCTCTACTCTCTTACCAAGAGCATTTTTACTTTCACTGTCTTTTTCACATTATATCTATTTTTATAATAAAGTTTCCCTTTCTCGTCTCAGATTGTGTAAACATATGAGTTTCACATTGATAGATATATCTCACCGGTAGTTTCATACACTGAGAACTGCTTTGAGATTTGTGGGTATCGGATGCTAGTGCATTTGGTTTTTAATATACAATTAATTGCACCTCTTATTATTTCTACACTAGCGACTTTGCCCGTCGGCAAGAACATTTTAAGGCTGGCTATTCTGTTTGCCACACAATGCAAGGCTCTGCCCCCTCAGAGCACCTTCGGCGATCAACGCGAGCCTCTCCCCCTGTCTACCTTGGTGCTTTGCAATGATCACCTTCAGCGCTCATTGCAAGCCTCCCCCCGTGTAGTTTATGCAACCCACCACGGCGCTCATTGCGAAGTCCCGCGTGCCTAAGTGTTACTGGCTTGGGTTAAGTGTTACTGGCTTCTACTAAGTGTTACTGGCTTCGGTTAAGAGGTACTTAGGCTTCAGCCTTGTTTTGATCCTTTTTGAGAAAAATTTTGTTTTTTCGGCTGCCATTTTTTTCCTTGCTTAGACGATTTTCTATCTTCTAAAAACGGCAATCAGGGCTCAAATTAGCTTGCAACCTCACTCACAGGCTTCCTGGCTGTCCCCCTGAGTTGTGTGTGTGAGTTTTTTACTATATTTTGTACATTATTCTTCTTTTTTTGGTGGTTTTGTGAGTTACGAGCTTCAGCTAAGTGTTACTGGCTTAGGTAAAGTGTTACTGGCTTCGGCTATGGGCGTCTTCAATCTCTTTCCATCCTGCATCGGTGAAGCGTAATGGAGCAAATAACATCTCTGATAGGACAGAGGACCCTTAGAGGAACCCTGAAGAGGCACTATTGCAAGAGCTGCAAAATGCTGCAAGCCTACTTGCATGCCTCGCGATGAGCCATTGCAAGCCCTGCAATGAGCCCCTTTGCACTCATTGTAGCCTTAGTCCTATGGCCCTCGCCTTTGGTGCTCATTATAGGCCCGCATCTGCTGGCCTTGCTGTGCGAGGCCTGCAATATTTAACATTGCGTTACCAACAACGCCGCAATTACAACAACTATATATGAGATTTCCTATATAGCGTATATTCCTATACAATATAGCACAAAAACAATAATTTCATAAGAACATTTCCCTTCTTTTTCTTTCCCTACTCCCTACAACCTTTCTCTGAATCACCTCTTATTTTTTCTATATTTCCTTTAATTGTTTTATCATGTTTTGTGGTTAATTTTATAAGAATACCTCAGAATAAATATTTCCCTTCCTGGCTTCCTCCCCCACCACATTATATCTTCATTTTTTGATCTCGCTGTCACTTTCAGTTCTTACTCTCACTTTTTTGTTGAAAATCTTCCCCCTTAGACATCCTGGTACTTTCACTCTCTTTTTTTACAAGTTTTTAACTTAATTTTAATTGGACATGGTAAGAACCTGGTTCAAACCCATCAAGCAGAATTGTGAGGTCCTTGTACACCTCTGATAGCAGAAGATGGACCATACACAGGAACCACGCCCCGGAGATTGCTTTTATAGACCAGGAGATCAGGCAGACCACATAATCCCTTAGACTTAGTATTAATGCACAGAATGAAACTTACAAGTTCAGATACCACTGACATACCTTTATTAATTGGCACATATACAATTTTCTGGCACACAGGTTGGCCAATCAGTAAGCCCCATGCTTACGAGGAAAACCCTATACCTCTGATGAGATCAGATCTCATCCTTTTGATTATATTAACTTTAAACAATTGTTCTAACCACTCAGACTATCTGCTTATCAGCTCACGACCCCGGTGAGGCCAGGGGAGTCTTGCCCAGATAACAACACTGTAGATGATAGGCTGCTCCTGCTTACTGGGAAACCCTGTAAAAGGATTATCTATTAGATTATGGTCTTGGGTGTCGGCTGATGCAATAGCCTGCAGAATAGCTAATACATTATGCAGAGCATAAACCAAGATACATACAGTAGAACAATGTAATCATATTTTAATCATAGGCAATAACAAATACACAGCTTTATCCATAAACAGGATAACTTATTCCCAGGCCCAAGCCATAGTCCAAAACAGTCCAGTCAGGCCCTGGGCATGACAACTGCCCCGATCTTTGTCGATGCAACATCCTGCCCTCTGTATACAGTAAAACCCCTGTTACACAGCACCCACAGGGACTCCCTATTGCCGGATAAGTGTAATTGCTGTTTAATCGAGAGTCCTTGAATTTAAAAGTCTAAACGACCCTTAAACCTCCCAAAAATCCTCAAAATGCCTTTAAAAAGGCATTAGCACCTAAACTGGGCCATTTATGCCCAGAAAAAAACAATTAGAAAAAGAGGTGTTTTTTTTTTTTTGCAGTCTCGAACTGCCGAATTGTGCCGGTTATGCCAGTTTAGCGGGAGTTTTTTGAAAATGGGGAATTGATGCCGGTGACAGTTGCTTGAGAGTGCCCGTTAGTTGGGTGCCGGATAACTGGGATTCTTCTGTATTAACACATGTCAATAACACAATGTCTTTGTAATAAGACTAGGTGGCTGGTTTTTGCCACAGGGATATTTCATCTAAACACAAGTTGCTCTTATATGGGAGAGTGCACTTTGGCTTCAGTATGATTGGCTCTTCAGCTGGCCCATGAACTTTTGGCTCGATCCATTTTAAAATGACAACATTCTTGCTCCACAAACATGGAGAAGTAACTGGAAAACTAGGCAAGTTCCATAACTTTACAAGCCTTTCTTCTGACTGAAGTGTGTCTGTGAGGTAAAGTTGGTTTTGAATGTAGTCTGTGATGCTCCTGACAGGAAAAGAGGGAGGTAACAACTATTAGTGACTCTGGGAAGATAAATATGTATATGGAACAAGATATCTAGAAGAACATTGGCTTTGCAAAAAAGCTGTGTAATGCAGCGTGCATAGGCTTAAAGGAAGCCATGATAAAAATGGTTATGGAATGAAGAATGAAGCATTTGTGGGCACATTTGCATGTCCCTGCTCAGCTTCCCAGAATGCAGTGTAATAACTGTATTCTTCGGAATTCTGAGCAAGAAGCACGTGTTTTAACTTGTTTTAGACATTCAAATGTGAACACAAATGTGCTATTTATATACTATGGGCCTCATTCTATTAACGGCCGTAAAATGGCCGCAAAGCTGCGATTCCTTGCGGCCATCTTCCGGCCCCGTGTAGAGCTACTGCTACCTTGCTATTCAAATGGACGGCGCCGCAAGGATATACCCCTTACGGCCGGCCGCACATCATGCAAACGGCCGCAAGCGTTTTTCCTGCACCCGGAAATCTTGTTTTCCGGCCGCAAAGTCAGAAAACTGTAAATGCAAATATAAATTCAAGATGGCACTGTAAAGCTCCGTAAAGGAAAGGCATCATAATGGGGGACATGAGGATTAATAGCAACACCCTCTCAAGCTTGCACATCGCCCAAATCCGATATATCATTTACAGTTTACTTTCCATCCCGTAGTCCCGCGGGCTCGTCCTTGTTAAAACCTGTACGCGTTCGGAGGTGGAGGGCCGCAAACAAAGCATTGTAGAAGCCAATATATATTCAATCCAGCACTGCAAAGCACTGTAAATGATGGAGAACATAATGGGGGCGGCATGAGGATTAATAGCAAAACATTCTCAAGCTTGCACATCGCCAAATTGTACTTTGATTTTAAAATCCATCCAAGTCCCACGGACTTCAATGATCAAGCCCGTAGCTCCTTATTCAAACCCATGCGGGCTTGCATGATAGATAAAACACGAAGATTGAACATGAAGTTAAATATCTGTATTTGCGGATTTGAGAGTAGGGGAATGTTGAGCTATTAATTCTAAAACCAAACATCACTTTCACTTTTAATAAAAGTACAGGATGGTTTTTCTATGCTACGACTTGTAAGTAAGCCCTTTACGACCCGTAGGTCTATTTTACCCATTTACGGACTTGACAGAGGCTAATCCTGCAGCCTTTGCGGGTCTGAGGTGCTCCAAGCCCTTGGGGCTTTTTCCACGGACATTTGACATGAATTAAACTAAAAATGATTTTCAGATTTGAGTGTAGGGGAATGTTGTGCTATGAATGCTAACACCTCCAATCACTTTATCGTCTCATCAAAGTGCAGGATGGCTTTATTATGTGCTTAATTGGGTGCTAGCGGGACCTTTTTGGTGCAAGTAAGCTGCGGCTCAGTTTTAGATACTTACGGCCATGACGAGAGGGTTTACATAGCAATTGAATAGCAACCGGGGCTTTCTTGCGGCCGAAACTCTTGCGGCCGTGTAAGATCAAAGGCTTTCCTGCTGCGCAAAGGAATAGAATAGGCAAATAGCCTGCGTACGGTCGTTGCGGCCACGCATCTCCTACGGCCGTTAATAGAATGAGGCCCTATATATATAATGAAATGAGTGCTGTGTAGAGGGGGTGTCAAGACCCAAAGTGGAGGGATCATGTTCACCCCAAAATCTATTGTCTTCTGCTAAGGAATCCCCCCCAGGTTATCTCCGCACCCAGCATGTAATCAGGAACACCAGTCATGGAGGTCAGGAACCCAGGATTACAGGATCAGCCCAATGCCATTGGGATCTTAGTCCCTTTCATTAGGACCAACAGAGTTTCAAGATACTAAATAATAAAGAGCATTTCTATTAGAATGAAATGCAGATAGTGTTTATGTGTATCCAAACATTGGTAAAGCACAGGATATTTATGCGTTACAATAACCAATCAGATGGAGCCCCTAGCTTGAGTAAATAGCATATTGATCACTCACAGCATTGTATTCCCTGCCCCACATGGAATTACATTACTAGGATGATGTCAGGGTTACTAATTACCCCCTTCAGTATGGGAGCCTGGGTGTCTAATTGAAAAATATGTGTGAAATCATTAGGCAGTTTGAAATTGTACACCTACCCCTTTTCCCTGTGCGTGATGAGAATGTAAATGCACTTCTAACAAACACAACCTTCACCTTCAATATAATAGATGCCTCTATGATCTAGAAGAGGCACTACAATTTTTTTCAACATAAAGACTAGCTTCATTACTTCTTCCTGCCTAATTATGCTCTTATTCACACTCAATATTTTCAACTTGGGAGCGATTTAAAAGTAGGAAAACAAGGCAGATGCGTGGATCAGCCTTTTAGTGGTTCAAAACGCAATAAAAGAATTCAAGCATGCCTCAGATAGACATAATGTCATCCGAAGGATTCACCTAGTCATAGATTTTTTTTTAAGTAGATATAATGGGCAGACTAGATTGGCCTTTTGGTTCTTATTTTAAGTCAAGTTGTATTTTTGTGTTATTCAACTCTTGTTCTGTCACACTCTTCTCTCTCCCTCTATTTATTATTTTATCTCCCTCACTCCCTCTCTTTCGTTATGCCACTCTTCCCCCTCTCTCTGCCAATCTTCTTTCCTCTATAACCTTTGTACTCCACACTTCCTCACTCTCTTAACTCTGTGGTCTGCAGTTAAAAGTACAGACCACAGCGGGGATTCCCCTCTCTGACTCTGCACACAATAGGGGTGACTGATAAATGTTATATTATTAACATAAATATTCATTATTTGTACTCTCATGTGACAATGAATGCAGAGCTCACATCTTGGCCAAGCCTCAGATCTTGTATTTTAATGGCTGCCCACACAAAAGTCACAGAGGTGGCTACCACAACTCATCAGTTAATGTCACCGGGTGTAGCTGACATCATGAAATGCACAATGTTACTTCTCTCTTTCTCCTCATGTGATCCTAGATCCAAAAATATTGCTTTAGATTGAGGAGAAGACAATGGGGTTTTGCTCCGTCACTGGGGATGGCTGGGGTGCAGTGAAGCAGGGAAGAGAGGTGAGGGGGGAGGATAGGGGAGTGATGATAGATAGATAGATAGATAGATAGATAGATAGATAGATAGATAGATAGATAGATAGATAGATAGATATTCTCTCATTTTACCTCATTCTTGCTGCCCCCCATTATCTCACTATCTCAATCATCCTCACTCTCACTTACTGCCCCGCTTATCTTACTCTTTCAATCCTCCTCACTCTCTCTTGCTGCCCCATTTCTCATGGTCAATCACCTCCACTCTCTCTTGCTGCCCCCTTATCTTACTCTGTCAATCCAGAATCTCTCTTGTTGTCCCTTATCTCACTCTCTCAATCATCCCCACTCTCTTACTGCCCCCATTTCTCACTCTCTCTGGAGCATCTTCACTATCTCTTGCTGCCCTCATATCTCACTCTCTCAATCATCCCCACTCTCTTACTGCCCCCATTTCTCACTCTCTCTGGAGCATCCTCACTCTCTCTTGCTGCCCCCTTATCTCACACTCTCTGTTGCATTCTTACCCTCTCTTTTCTCACGTTGTCTTGCCCTTACTTACTCTCTTTCATCCCCTGATCTCTCATCACCCAGCAGTCTGGGATTTTCTATCTGACCTCAATCCTCAGAACTGAGTCTCTCCACTTCCTCTCATGCTCTGGGTTTCCCCGACTTGTCCACACTCCCCTCCCTCGTCTTTCTGAATACTATAAGACTGAACACTAATAAGGCATAAGGCAGAACTATCTTATACCCTGACCAGTCATATCATCATGCCTGTCCAATTACTCAAAATCAATTATGGCTTGGAGCAACATACCTCAAAAAGACTACTCGTTGGGTGTCTGCTTGCCCTTGTCTACCTCAACTGCTTGGCCAGGGCAACCCCAACTAAGGTAAGACTTTCTGCTCAGATACAGAAAGACAGCAACTTTGCAATTCACTTAAAAAATACTAATGTATTCATTGAAAAATCAAATTTTTCTACCTATAATCAGACATACTAGAAATCCATGAATACATTAATTCATTCAAAGTATTTAAAGCCACTTTATCCAAACCTTATAAACCTTCCAGAAATTATTCCAGACAATGCCAATAATGCTATATAATAATATTATACTGATATGAGGAGAGGAAAAAATCTAATTAAAAGTTTTTTTTAAAAATGCAATTTTATAAATCAACTAAAAAAAAGAAATATGTACAATCATTAAACAAGTTTCAACTAACCTCAATAAATTGCTGGGTTGGTGTTTTTTTCAGATTTTTTGGAAAATGTGCATTGACAAAATCAAGATGTTTTTAAATACAATTTTCTAATATTTTGTTTCATTTTTCTTACGTAAATGTGATATGTTGAGTTCTAGATTTAATATGTGGCCACCGATAGTTTTTAATGAAATGTTACAGCCTTGATAATATATCCTGTCTCTGAAGGATATAGATGAGGTGAGATGATACATGCAAATGAAAAGGAAACCACTTCCTCACCAGTAAAGATATGTCACGTTTTTAAGACAGTTGACAAACTTGCAAAATAATGCTAAAAATATTTGTTTAAAAAATGGAAATTATTTTATTGTTTATCTGGAACAATAAATCTTATCTAAACTAATCTAATATAATATAATATATAATATAGTATATATTTAATATAATATACTATAATATATAATATAATATAATATTTAATCTGACATATAATATCAAATAATATAATTTAATCTAAAATAATGTAATATAAAATATATAATTTAACATAATATAAATAATATAATATATAATATATAATGTAATATATAATATAACATATTCTAAAATAATCTAAAATAATGTAATATAAAATTATATAATGTAATTCTAGTAAATATGTATAATTATTAAATAAAATAATATTAAAATAGCTAGCAAATATAAAAACAATAATAATTAAAAAAAAAGTATAACAGTATAAACAACATATAGAATATAGATACCGTACTTATAAAATAATTTATATAAATGTATAACAAAAGAAAAAAAGAAAGAAAAAAAGAAAATTGTAATTTGATGGTGACCAAATAATCACAACACTATATAATAAATATATAATTTAATCCAGGCATTATTTTGTCCGTCAAAAAATAGTAGGATCAGTATTTAGAAAGTGTTATATTAGTTCCAAAATCTGACATTTAAACATATATCCACAGAGAGAAGCAAAGGATCCACACAAAGCTACAAATGAACAAGGTATGTAAAAGTGTAATATTTTTTTCTTTCTCTTTGCATTGTATTCTGGTCTCTATAATTTGTATCTCTCTAGTACTGGATTTGCAATGTATTCTGGTCCCTGTAGCCCAGATCTCTCTCTAGAGCTCGATTTGCAATGCATTCTGGTCCCTGGTTCTGAATTTGCAATGCATTCTGGTCCCTGTAGCCCAGATCTCTTGCTGCTTCTGGATGTCCTAGGAATTCTAGTCTTTGTACGCATGATAAAAATATATTTTGCAACAGACGCAATGCAACAGCCAAATTATATATTTAAGTTATAAATTGGAATCTATATTAAATGTATATATTTAATTAATGTATTTATTATACATTTCATTTATATATTTTTATGTATCATTTTAAATAATGTATTTGTTTTATATTTCACTATAAATTGTAATGTATACATTACACTTATTTATTTATTATTTAATTTAAAAATTTGAATTTATACATTTTTTTATTATTATTTATCATTCCTAAATGTCTTAGACCTAATCTACAAATTCTATGTTATGTTTTCCAGGAATCCATATGAAATTAAAAAACTCTAACCGGAAGCCTGCCGCACATTTTGAAGGTAACATCTGTAGATCATTGTTCTTTTGACTGTATTGCATATTATAGCTCATTGTAGTTTGAGAAATCCTCACACATTTGTAAACCAATAAACGACATTAGCAATAAATGAATAATGAACGTAAAACATAATTTATTCTACTTGCCTGGGGTATTCCATGATGGATTAGCAGATCACTGCTTATTGTAGCTTGACCAGGAAAGTGATTCTACAGTGAGTTGACCTGCCATCTAATTATTAAATTCACAACACTGTGGACTGAATATGAATCTTTCCTGCATCCATGATCCTTCCCATGGGACTAATTATGTTAATAAACAAGCAAATGTCTAAAACAGTAATAAATAATGTTTCATTGACTCTTAAACTTTTATTTTATTTCAGCTGACCCATACAAAACACACTCCCTTATCTGGAGCAATGACACTAACAATGGTTTCATCCGAGGTGGACTGATACTAGTCAACAACACCTTACACATCAGCCATGATGGCCTCTACTTTGTGTATACTCAGGCGACCTTCATGGCTTCTGGTTGCCCTCAGGGAGAGCCTATTTATCTCTCCCATGAAGTGTCTTTGTGGTCTGGACAGCACTCAGACCAGATCCAACTTCTCAGTGCTCAGAAAACGGCTTGTGGGGAGCAAGCCAGTGTCAGATCAAGGCATAGTAAGGCTGGACTCTTATCCAGGCTTCAACATCGAGGCTCGGGCATAGTGGAGCCAGTTTGGAGTAGAACCATCTTCCAGGGTGGGGTGTTTGCCCTGGAGAAAGGTGACCGTCTGTTTACTGTCACGGAAGGAGCTGCCTACTTGACATTGGGGCCTGGAGAGGCCTACTTTGGAATATATGCACTATGAAAAGGGAGGCAGTAGATTATATGTTACATTATATATTTATGCATATACATGAAGAGTGGAGTAGCCAGTAATCCAGATGATTAATCAGAGTATATATATATATATATATATATATATATATATATATATATATATATATATATATATATATATATATTAAAATATCTATTTATTTGAATATAAATTTATAACATCAAAATCATCAAGTTTCTAATGCTATTCATGAATACAGTAATTTCTTTGAAACAACTAGATTTCATAATGGGAACAATATTTTTAAAAAATTACAAAAATAAATTCAGCTACTTTTTTCATTAACAGTTATATCTAAATAGGTTGTGGTGGGGACTGCCTTTGCTTTGGTATTTCTTAGTTACAGGTTCCGTTTCAGCTAAACAAACAATACAATGGCTGCCCCATTAAAAAATAATTGCAAATAATAGCGAATAAAGGCTGTTTTCCCCCATTATTAAGTTTAAATCTTAAAAGGAGAATATTACATATGTGACCACAGTTTTTCATACACAAATACATACTTCATTATTTGAGATCTATACAATTCATGAGATATTCAGCATAGGCAGGGCTATCAGCTCTGATATAATTATTATAAAGCTGTTGACCTATAAGACCCAAGTTCACTGCTTCCTCAAAGCTTTTCCTAGATTATATCCACTTAGGCTGTGAAGCACAGAATTTTCTCAGACGATAAACTTAATTTTTATAACCTCCATTATATATTCAAATGTTCCAAAATCGTCCTCTCCCATGATGCCTTTAATATAATAAGAATGTGTCACAGTTGTTATAAGCTAAGTTATTTATTTTGACAAATTTGCACATAAATATATATATATATATATATATATATATATATATATATATATAAATATATATATGTATGTATTTGCATATGTATATACAGTACTTGTGTATGTGGATATAACATATATATATTAGACAAACAATGTATTCAGCAGGGACTTACTACTTTTTCGAGTAATATGCTAATTTAGTTTCTATTATTATATCTCTATTTATAAATGTTAATTTAAAAAATATACTTATCACTATTAATTTAATATTACAGAGAAACCAAATTACAAGCTATATTTATAAGAAATGTACATACATTTGCTAAGCTGATTTTATATATATATATATATATATATGTGCATATATATATATATATATATATATATATATATATAAATACACTCTTTTCTGTTTTCTATTGTTGTATAAATGGTTTACATAGGTTAGTTATTATGTTATTGTTGTCTCTGTAATTCCCATGTAATATGTACATTTTACTTACTTATTTAGAAGAACCTTCAGTCTTCTCCTTTTCCTGTTCTCTCTCATGTATGGTGCCATTTTCACCTTACCAGTGTCTCATGAAGCAAACAGTGATATGTTGTGTGTCTGAGCAGTGTGAGACACTGTCAGTGGGAAGCCCCTCCTCTATGGGAGTGGCTTTGGGTCACTCCTGTGCAAAATGGCTACTCTCACGAGAGAGAACAAGAAAAAAGGGAGAGCTTTTAAAAGGTGAAAATCTGTTGAGAAGAATACAATTAATTAAAACATTAGTTAAAACATTTATGTAAAATTATAAAATGCCTATAAAATGCCTAACAAATCACTTTAATGAGTTCTACAGAGCACAAATGAGTTGTTATAGGCATAAACTGTGCATTATCTAACAAGATTTAAACAGTGAAGGGAGGGGAAGGTTTTTTGCAAAGTTGTATATCTAAACTGCAAAATACTAGTGTCCATGTGGCATGTTATGGCAAAAACCATCATAAGGGCTAATCGTATTTGTAAAATATTGAATAATCTTTATTAATTTCTGGTTAATTAATAACATGATGTTCACATGTGTAAATATAATCTATTTTATTTGAAATAAATTATTTGTTTTGTAAAAAAAATGGTTTCTGTTAGTGGGTTTGGTGTTATTTATGTTGGGGTGTAGTTAAGAATAAAAATTAGAAGTCCATCAACTGAAATGTTATTAAGTAATGACAATATTATTCATGAATTTCATGAATATATTGATTTGTCTCAATGCTTATAAATCTAGCAGTAATAGTGGTAAAAGTACCTCTTGTAGATAATATAGTAGACATATTAAAGAAAGGGTTGTAAGAACAGCAAGCTTTTGGGCAATGCCTCCTGCACTGTAGCATGGAAGAGGTTAAACAAATTAAAGCCTATCTTCGTCTAATTTTTTCACATCCCTCAATATAAATTGCTACCTGTTGTTGATAAAGGTCTACATGGTTTAACTGCTTCAGCTAACTATTAGTGTCCCTCATGCCAATTCAACCCATGCCATGGCCTTCATCTAGGACCCTTATAAGAGCATAAGGGGTTGGATCTGAGCAAGTGGGAGAGTGCAGATAAAAGTGAACTAATAGGACATGGAAGCCAATGAAAAAGAAGGGATGTGATAAGGGGACCAATTAAAGTTAGTTAAGCAAACCACTATGATTTTGGAGCTGTCAAAAGGCAATAATTCATCAAGAGGTCCCCGTAGAAAATCTAACTGAGCTTGGGAGAGAGTTGAACAAGGCCAGACTGTTACGACTTAGAGCTAAACAGGTTGGGATTGAATATCAGGAACTACCGTATTGGTCCGAATATAAGCCGCACCCGCATATAAGCCGCAAGCAAAAAGTTCAAGGGGAAAAAATAGAAAAAAGATAGTACTCAAATATAAGCCGCACGCGTAAATTGGAGAGAAAAAGACTCTCAAAGTGATCAGCCATTGCAAGAAAAAGGCTTTCTAATTAGCACTGTAGATTTTTTTGCAGGTTACAGGCTTTACAGGATGTTAGAATCACTAAAACCGTAAATCGCTATTCAATACCGCAGTCTAAAGCACGAAAATCGGCACCCTTAACTTGCAATCGCGCAAATCGGTAGTCATTTTGCGTTCGCGAATAGAAGCCGCACACCTAACAAGCAAAGTTCGCAAATCGGCAATTATTTTTTTACGGTCACGAATATAAGCCGCACCCGTAACTCGCAAGCTCAAAAATCGGAAAAAAAGGTGCAGCTTATATTCAGACCAATACGGTAATCTGGTGATGGGACCTAAACATGGAGGGCCAATAACAAATGTAAACAAAAGGGAAGTGAGCTCAACAAGGTGAACCAGAAAGGAGTTATAACTAAAAAGGGATTCAATCATATGAAATTAATAGGAGATTGCAGCTGAGCAGGGAAAATAGTGGTGACCGGCTGAGGGTTAGAGTTGATCAGGTGGGGGGCTTTATAACAGGAACCAACAGGTAGTTGAAGTTGAATGATGGAGCTGAAAAGGGGGAACCAATAGGAGGTTGAAGCTGAGCAGTGGAATGGAGCTTAATAGAGTAAACCATCAGGACAATGGAGCTGAAAAAGAGGAAATAGGAGCATGACGCTGAATAACTAATATTAAGCTGGAGCTGAGTGGGGGGGGGGGGGGGGGTTATAAAATCGAAACATAATGAAGATAGAGTTAACCAATAGGAGGTTTCAGTTGAGCAGTGCTATGGAGCTAAGCAGAGCCAAACAGTGGGTGCATGATCCAGGACAAGAGATACCAATAAGAGGTTGAAGTCCATAACTCTCTTATGGTGGTCTACACTTCAGCCACACTCCTAGACCTGAAACAAGGTGGAGGTGTGGGCATACTGCTATCCTCTCGCTGCACTTTTCACTGCATACCCCCTGTTCCCTCCCTCCAATTCTCATCTTTTGAAGTCCACACTATTCGCATCTTCTCTCCTATACCTCTGCGAGTAGCTGTGATCTATCGCCCGCCTGGATCACCCTCTCAATTTCTGGGCAACTTTGCCGCCTGGCTCCCTCACTTTCTCTCCTCCAATATACCTTCACTCATTTTTGGCGATTTCAACATAGCCACTGACACCCCCACCTCCCCAACAACTGCAAAATTACTTGCACTTACCTCTTCCCTTGGCCTCTCACAATGGACAGATTCTGCAACTCACATTGGTGGAGACTCCATTGACCTTATTTTTACTAATCTCTGCACTATCTCCAACCTTGACATCTCCTCACTTCCCCTATCTGACCACCACCTGCTAACTTGCAACCTCACCTCATCTACCGCTCACCGCCCTTCTTCAAATCCTGCCATCAGAACACGCAGAAACCTGCAAGCACTCAACCCACAACAATTTTCAAATGTACTAACACCCCTTCTCAGCCCCCTCACCACCCTTGCCTGCCCTGACGTCGCCACTTCACAATACAACACTACGCTAACCTCCATCCTTGACTCTCTTGCCCCCATAATCACAAGGAAACGCCCTCGCTCTCAACCACAACCATGGCACACCACACAAACACGCTATCTACAGAGATGCTCACGCACTGCAGAACGATTATGGAGGAAATCTCGCACTTCAGCAGACTTTCTCCACTACAAGTTTACCTTGCGCTCCTACTTCTGTGCCCTCAATCTTGCCAAACAACACTACTTCTCATCACTAATATCAAACCCGTCCTCCAACCCTAAACGTTTATTTGCTACATTCAACACCCTTCTCCGCCCACCCCCACCCCCTGCCCCTTCCTCTCTCACTGCTGATGACTTTGCCAGCCATTTTAAAAATAAAATCGATACCATCCGAAATGAGCTCTCCTCCCAGCTTGGCCCTACCCCACCACCCTCTCCCCAAACCGACAACACCCAGCCCTTACCCTTCCCCAATCCCACCTCCACTATGGACTCCTTTGACCCTGTAACCGAGGATGAAGTATCTACTTTACTATCAACCTCTCACCTTACCACATGTCCTCATGATCCTATTCCATCACAGCTAATCCCTCCCCTATCCACCGCACTTATCCCAGCTCTCACACATCTATTCAACCTCTCCCTAAACACTGGCAAGTTTCTATCCTCCTTAAAACATGCCACAGTTACACCCATTCTCAAGAAGCCCTCTTCTGACCCAGCCTCTGCCTCCAACTATCGCCCTATCTCACTACTTCCCCTTGCGTCTAAACTCCTTGAGCGGCTTGTTTACAATCGCCTCACTCAATTTATTTCCTCCAATTCCCTACTTGACCCCTTCCAATCTGGCTTCCGGTCCCAACACTCTACAGAAAAAGCCCTAACAAAAGTCACTAATGACTTGCTAACCGCCAAATCAAAGGGTCACTACTCTATTCTGATTCTCCTGGATCTATCTGCTGCCTTCGATACAGTTGACCACCCTCTTCTAATCCAAATTCTCCGCTCTTTTGGCATCCAGGACACAGCTCTTTCA
Source organism: Discoglossus pictus (assembly GCA_027410445.1). NCBI lineage: Eukaryota > Metazoa > Chordata > Amphibia > Anura > Alytidae > Discoglossus > Discoglossus pictus. The sequence goes on from CM050170.1 coordinate 64,454,163, forward strand.
TGGTTCACATCCTATCTTAAAGATCGTACATTTAGTGTCTCCTCTGGCACCTCTTCTTCACCTCTCCCTCTGTCTGTTGGCGTTCCCCAAGGTTCTGTCCTAGGCCCCCTCTTCTTCTCCATCTACACCTCCTCCCTTGGCACCCTTATAAAATCCTTTGGATTTCAGTATCATCTCTGTAACGGAGCTGGAACACGCAGTCCAATATCTCCGCTGGTATACGGTAAAATACCCAAGAGGCACTATAGTTTCACCATCCTCGACCTCCCATATTGGACGACACACAATTTGGGAGTCAAATGAATACTGACTTTATTTTGTTATTGCAGAAATATTTATACCCATCTCTTCCCACAGGCAATACACATGCCCATATTTGGCCGCACAATACCCATAAAGAGAACAATAGGGGGGTCATACCTCCCCGAGGCTCCCTGGCAACTTTGATACAATCAGACATTGATTCAATTACACTTCTTTGTTCTTATCTGAGAATGAAAACACTGTATACAATAGACTTCCTTTATCTTATGCGGAGTCGCTGTAACAGGATTATCTCCCATGCCAAGTAGCTGCAAATGTCTGGGACAATATTCTGCAGAGCATCAGCCAACATACATATAGTAGGATCATATTTTAACCATAATAATCATAAAACAGGGTAAAACAGTGATGGGTTCCGCTACAATCTCTATGCAGATGATACTCAAATCTACCTCTCTGCACCTGATCTATCCCCCTCTCCTTTAGCTCAAGTTTCCAACTGCCTCTCTAGCATATCCTCCTGGATGTCCACCCGTCAACTCAAACTCAACATGTCTAAAACTGAACTTCTAATCTTTCCACCCTCTACTACAGCTTCCACACCTCAAATATCTCTCACTGTTGACAACACCATCATCGCCCCTACCTCCCAGGCCCGTTGTCTTGGGGTTCTACTGGATCCCGCCCTCTCTTTTATTCCTCACATCCAAGCAATAACAAAATCAAGTCAGTTTCACCTAAAAAACATCTCCAAAATTCATCATTATCTTACAGAAGACACAGCTAAAATTCTAATTCACTCTCTCATCATCTCTCGACTCGACTACTGCAATTCCCTCCTTGCTGGCCTCCCCATCTCTCGTCTGTCTCCCCTCCAATCCATAATGAACGCCACTGCTAGACTCATCTTCAATACCAAACGATCAGTGTCTGCAGCCCCTCTCTGTCAATCCCTCCACTGGCTTCCCATAGCTTCCCGAATCAAATTTAAAATCATGACCCTAACACATAAAGCCCTCAACAACAGTGCACCCCCTTATATCTCTGCTCTTGTTTCAAAATACTCTCCCAACCGGCCCCTTCGTTCTGCTAACGAGCTTCTTCTTTCCTCCTCTCTCATCACCTCCTCTCACTCACGTCTTCAAGACTTTTCTCGTGCTTCCCCATCCATTTGGAACTCCTTTCCCCGCTCCATTAGATTATCTTCCTGCCTCAAAACCTTTAAGAAATTATTAAAAACACACCTGTTTAAAAAATCTTATCATCTTCAGCCTTAACATGTACAAGTGCACAGCCTAATGACACTTACACCCACAATCTACAGTACAACACACAGACCCCTCCACTTTACTGAACCAATTGCTTTCAATTGTATTTGTCACCCTCTTGTATCACACCTAAACCCTTAGATTGTATGTTTGCGAGTTTTCAATCTTGTGTCAGGCCTTGGAAACAAGCTCTATGTACATTTGATTTTATGCTCAAAAACAGGGCCCTCCATTCTTTACAAGGTGTTTAATTTGTTTTTTGCTATGTACTCAACCCCTGTACAGCGCTACGGAATATGTTGGCGTGATATAAATAAAGATAATAATAATAATAATAACGGTGGGAACTGAGTTGGAGATGATCAGGGGTGGATGCATAACAAATGGAACCAATAGGAGTTTACTGCTCAACAGGGGAGGGAGCAGAACAAATGGAACCAACGGAACAAAACATTTCAATGACATATAATCTCTTTATGTTTAGTTTAATGGTCTAGCAATTGTCATCAAACAAGTACATACATTATATTAATGAGAACCCAAACATAGACCGCATTCATATTCATGAGACATTTAATTAAGAAACACCTCTACCAAATACAACTGGACACATTAGAGCCAGACACATAGCAAAAACAATAGAGGGAGCAGGAGGGTAAGCAGAAGGAAACACTAACCAACAGTTTCACCCTCCAGGAACAGCTCCACCAACAACAGTTTTGCACTCCAGGAACAGCTCCACCAAAGTTGCCCAAGTACAGCAGATGTCAAGCTGGAGCCCCTATTTATAACCACACACCCAAATACCAAACTAAGGCAAATTTGGGCAGTGACATTGTGATGATCCGAGGGTAAGGGCTTTACAATCCCAGTGCCACCTGCTATAGACTATAGGTTAACTGCCCACAAAGAGCGCAGGGTTCTTGGAAATCTCGGCACCAGCACCCTGATATCTGCATCTTCTTAGTGGGCTTGATAAGACTTGTTACAGTCAAACCTACCCCATCAGGATCCTACAGAGTCCCTCAGTACCTCCCTGCAGCCATCCAGGAGAACAATGATAGGGTGTGGCAAACAATTACAGGAGATGACCCCACATGGGGTCTAGCAGTACCTTGATAACTGGCACATGAGAACAACAGGGCTACCTTCTAATGCACATCCTGTCGTCTCTGTGTCTTAGTGGTCCAGACCTTAGAGTACATGGCAGATGGGATTAACTTAATTTGCTAACAATGGGCCAGAACAGATAACAGTACAATAGAGGTGTCTGCTCACTGCAGACTCAGCACATCCTGGTTAGCACATCAGAGTTGTACTCAGATTATCTGCCAACAATGGTATAAAGCAGATTATAATACAATGGAGTGGCTGGAGCCAAGCCATTTGTCCTTTAACGGGCTAAGATCCAGGAACTGGAAAAAAGGGTCCTTTATAGACATCTATTTAAAGTATTAAATGGCCCCCTGATTCTAAAAATTGCTTAAAGGGATGTATAAACTTGCTGGATTATAAATGCATCTGATAGAGGAGAATTAGTAGTGTATGCAAAAAAATTTGGAGGAAAAAAATCATTAAATAAACATTTAAACACTTACATTGAATTCAGCAAAATATCTGGTAATTTCTGACAGTTGAACATCAGAGTTAACACCCTCCAAACCCAGGCTAAATTAGCATGATTAGTTTTGGCCAATCAGGTTAGCTGAAACTTTTAATTTAACTCTGGGTTCCTGTTTGTGCTGAAAAGCAGTCTGGGATATGTAGTGTATCACTGATATGTGCTATGTATTGCTGCTATCATAAAGAAAGGAAGCTGTAAGGTGATTGGCTGAGCAAGCAATAGCAGGTAAATAGTGGGTTAATATTGCTTCCCTGATGTTGCATGCTGATTGGTTGGGGGGGGGGGGTCAGATGCCTATGTAGACAATTCCTGATGGTGCCAACATTATCATTAGATTGATTTTTTGAGCTTGGCAAATATCAAGCAATCAACTTTAGCAAGACATTTTTGGCCAAAAGTCAAAACTGATGAATTCATTAGAAGTCAATGTCCAGATTGGATATGTTTCCAAAATGTTGAGCGTTTCCAAAAAGGTTGAGCATTTCCCCCAGACACAGATCACAGAATTCAAACCACCACACTCCATGAAAGCAAAATAGTAGGGCATAGCCTATGGGTCCTGTCAGTGAGAGATTTAATTCCTGCAGAGACTATAAGATAATTGTTGGGACCTTTCCTGTTGGGTAGCCGCTAGCAGTGGCAGCAGTAGGCGGCAAAAAGGCGCTGCAGAGATTTTTCTGCCGATATCAGTGAATTTTTTATTTAAAATTTAACTCAGTTTTATACTGTTAGGGTTATAGGGTTAGGTTAAGGGTTAGGGTTAGACCTAGGGTAAGGTTTAGGGTAAGGCTTATGGTAAGGGATGGGTAAGGGTTAGGGTAAGGATTCGGGTAAGGTTTAGGATCAGGGTTAGGGTTGGGGTAACAGGTTAAGGTTAGAAATTATGTAAATTGTAAATTATGTCCACCGCGCCATCTAGCGGCCCCTCGCCGAGCAGCTACCAACACTGCTCCTGGACATCCAACAGGTAAGATCCAATAGTTGCTGTTCAGTCATTTAGTGGCGTCAGACTCACTGTGACCCTATATATATTGTATATAATCAGGTAACACCTGAAGTTGTGGTAGGGTCCCTCTTCCCACAACACCACATAAAAACCCCAATTATCTGCCTCCAATCATGCACACCACAATCACTTTTCGGGTGACACTCTGCTGGTCTGCATCCTCGATCTCGCTCGCTCAGTTCAAGTGCCTTGTGCCCCCTTTGTAAATCTGTAAGTATTAAAACACTCATTACTCTCCTGCTTCATTCTCTCCCTCACGTTCCCTTCCTTACCATCCCAGCATCCCCCAGCTTTACCCTCACTCTCCGTTCTCCCTCCTCGCTCCCCTCTTGCAGCATGATCAACACTTCCTGATCAACCTCCCGGAGCGCTCAATATATCTCCGATACGCATATCTTTTCAGTGCCTAGGCAGACAGTTGGACGGATAAGCGAATGGATGGATAGATGGATCTATATTTATTGTCTTTATCTGTCTATCCATTTATTTATCTATCTGCCTATCTATCTACTCTTCAAACTCTCTCACACATCCTTAGTTATACTTGTTTTCTAAATAAATGCTGCTTCCCCTGCTCACATTTGTCGCCCCCCCTGTCAACTTTCTAGTCGCTCCACTTAACAACCTTCTAGTCGCTCCATTGGCCACTCTTTCAGTCACTCTACCTGTCACTCTTCCGGTCGCTCTACCTGTCTCCTTTCCAGTGGCTCTACCTGTCGCCCCTCTAGTCACTCTACATGTCTCCCTTTTAGTCGCTCTCCCTGTCTCTCTTCCAGTAGCTCTCCCTGTCACTCTTCAAGTTGTTCTACCTGTTGCTCATCTAGCCGCCCTTTCAGTCACTCCACCTGTCATCCCTCTAGCCGCTCTATCTGTCAATCTCTCGGTCACTCCGCTAGTCGCTCCACAGGTCTCATCACGAGTTGCTCTCCCGACCCTCACAAACCGTAGCTCATATCCCTTCACGCACTTCTCCTCCACAGACCACCGATATTCCTAATGGCTGACTTTGATGCCTCAGACGCTGAAATCTCCTTATCCTTGGTTGCCCCATCTCCAGGAAGGACACCTTCCATTGACGGAAGCCAGGCATCTCTTTGCAGATGGACAGTTCCCCACCTCATTCAAGAGCTGATAGAACGGGGCATTCCATTCCCAGCCACTGCAAGAAAAGCAGAGCTCTACCGCCTGCTCATCACTGGCCGCCAAGCCCAGCCCAACCAATTCGCCCATCTTCAAAGAATGATAGCCAACCAAGCCTCTTCAATAACCGCCCTCCCCCAATCACCCCCATTCGTCCTAGCGAATTCACAATCTCCCAGTCTCAGCCAGTCTACCTCACCAAACAAGACATTACATGGAACAAAGACACATGCCAAATATCCTTATTATCCACTAAGAACAGCCACACTCCAATTACCATCACCTTCTACCCCAATACAGACTCATGGTGCCCGGTCTCCACACTTCCCTATCTCCATTCAACCTTACTCCTCAAGCCAAGCCTACAACTACTAAGCATCTTCAGCCAACCTCTATCCACATCCACATTCATCCATTACATTAGACTTGTCCTCTCCCGCCTCAGCCACAACCCCTTTAACTACTCAGGCCACTCCTTTAGAATCGGAGCAGCCACCTCAGCTTCTCACAATCAAACACCGTCCACATCATAAAAACCCTAGGATGATGGAAAACCAACTGCTACTCCAGATACATACCTGACCCAAAATCAGAGCTAATAAAAGCCTATTAACCCCTTACGCAGGCCGAGATGACGTAGCTTTGGCCACACCACCAGCTACCAGCGGAGAGGGTCCAAACTACAAATAATCAGGTAACACCTGAAATTGTGGTCGTATCCCTCTCCCCAAACCACCACATAAAAACCCCACTCACCTGCCTCCAATCATGCACGCTGCCATCAACCCACCCACCTCTCCCCTCTTTCATAATACTCTCTACCATCCTTGGCCCTCTTCTCAGGCTGAGATGAAGTAGCTTTGGCCACACTACCAGCTATATACAAATATATGTAGTTTTCTGCCAAAGATACTGGAGTGGGTTGCCTGTTCCTTCTCCTGTGACCTCTCCGCTGTGACCTGCCCATCTTAGATGGTATGACTCACAGCTTAATTGAGATAAACAGGACATTCAGCACAATAAGGTAGCAATCCAGAAGGATAATACATCCTAGTTAAACTTCTGGATGTACACCACAGAAATCCATCTCCTCTCATCCATATTTGGAGGGTTAAAGCATACTATAGATTGGAAATTCAGTCAATATGGAATCAATACTGTAGCGGAACCCATCACTGTTTTACCCTGTTTTATGATTATTCTTGGTTAAAATATGATCCTACAATATGTATGCTGGTTGATGCTCTGCAGAATATTAGCCAGACTTTTGCAGACCTAGGCTAATAGATAATCCTATTACAGAGATTCAAGAGATAAGAAAGTTGTAAAGGATCCTTGCATTTTCCAAAGTGTTTTAATTCTCTGATAAGAACAAAGAGGTGTAATTGAATCAGTGTCTGATTGTATCAAAGTTGCCAGGGAGGTGTGACCCCCCTATTGTTCTCTTTGTGTGTATTGTGTGTAGCCAAATATGGGCATGTGTATTGTCTGTGGCCAAAGAGATGTATATATAGTTCTGCAATAACAAAATAAAGTCAGTACTCATTTGACTCCCAAATTGTGTGTCGTCCAATATGGGAGGTTGGGAATGTTGAAACTGTAGTGCCTCTTGGGTATTTTATCGTATACCAGCGGAGATTTTGGACTGCGTGTTCCTGCTCCGTTACATTTGTTGGCAAGTGGCGGGATTGTTCCCACGGTCAGAAGGACAGCTACAGGAGACACCATTCCGTGGAGTACAAATTGAGGGCAACGCTAGTATCCGTACAGCGCCCCTGGCTACAGCAGGATGGAACCGGCTAGTTTTCAGACAGCGTTCCATCATGAGGAGGAGGAGGCGGCCGCGGACTACAGGGATGCAGACAGAAAGGAACTCATGGTTACAGTACCTCGTATTACCCCACAGAATGAGGTTGGAAGAGAACTCCAAAGCAGACTGGCCTTTTTCCCAGATACGCTTCCCATGAAAACCTTGGAATGGTTAATGACAGATGTCCACAAATCCATAATGGAAAAGCAGCGGGCACGGGAGCGGTCCATCTTGGGAGCTGCTAAACCACCTCCCACCATTAACCCCCCCCCAGCACTGCGTCCGGGTGGTGGGAACTACCAAACCCCTCCACGGTACATCAGGTGCCACACGTGTAACCAGCAGGGTCACATGCAGAGAGACTGTCCCAGAAACAGAAACCGCTCCACGTGGAATACTCCAACTAATTCCACCCCCCAGCGGCAGTGTGTTCCCCAGGGAGCCAAAGGTGTCGTCCTTCCTCCCCAGCGGCAGTGTGAACCCCAGGGGGCAGAAGGTGTCGTCCTTTCCTCCCAGCGGCAGTGTGAACCCCAGGGGGCAGAAGGTGTCGTCCTTCCCCCTCAGCGGCAGTGTGAACCCCAGGGGGCAGAAGGTGTCGTCCTTTCCCCCCAGCGGCAGTGTGAACCCCAGGGAGCTGAAGGTGTCGTCCTTCCTCCCCAGTGGCAGTGTGTTCCCCAGGGAGCCGAAGGTGTCGTCCTTCCTCCCCAGCGGCAGTGTGAACCCCAGGGGGCAGAAGGTGTCGTCCTTTCCCCCCAGCGGCAGTGTGAACCCCAGGGAGTAGAAGGTGTCGTCCTTCCCCCTCAGCGGCAGTGTGAACCCCAGGGGGCAGAAGGTGTCGTCCTTTCCCCCCAGCGGCAGTGTGAACCCCAGGGGGCAGAAGGTGTCGTCCTTTCCCCGCAGCGGCAGTGTGAACCCCAGGGGGCAGAAGGTGTCGTCCTTCCCCCTCAGCGGCAGTGTGAACCCCAGGGGGCAGAAGGTGTCGTCCTTTCCCCCCAGCGGCAGTGTGAACCCCAGGGGGCAGAAGGTGTCGTCCTTCCCCCTCAGCGGCAGTGTGAACCCCAGGGGGCAGAAGGTGTCGTCCTTCCCCCTCAGCGGCAGTGTGAACCCCAGGGGGCAGAAGGTGTCGTCCTTTCCCCCCAGCGGCAGTGTGAACCCCAGGGGGCAGAAGGTGTCGTCCTTCCCCCTCAGCGGCAGTGTGAACCCCAGGGGGCAGAAGGTGTCGTCCTTCCCCCTCAGCGGCAGTGTGAACCCCAGGGGGCAGAAGGTGTCGTCCTTTCCCCCCAGCGGCAGTGTGAACCCCAGGGGGCAGAAGGTGTCGTCCTTCCCCCTCAGCGGCAGTGTGTACCCCAGGGAGCTGAAGGTGTCGTCCTTCCTTCCCAGCGGCAGTGTGTACCCCAGGGAGCTGAAGGTGTCGGCCTTCCCCCCCAGCGTCAGTGTGTACCCCAGGGAGCAGAAGGGGCCGTCCTTCCTCCCCAGCGGCAGTGTGAACCCCAGGGGGCAGAAGGTGTCGTCCTTTCCCCCCAGCGGCAGTGTGAACCCCAGGGGGCAGAAGGTGTCGTCCTTCCCCCTCAGCGGCAGTGTGGACCCCAGGGGGCAGAAGGTGTCGTCCTTCCCCCCCAGCGGCAGTGTGTACCCCAGGGAGCAGAAGGTGTCGACCTTCCTCCACAGCGGCAGTGGGTACCCCAGGGGGCCAAAGGTGTCGTCCTTCCCCCCCAGCGGCAGTGTGAAACACAGGGGGCAGAAGGTGTCATCCTTCCCCCCCAGCAACAGTTTACCCTAACCAGGGGAGACACCAATCTCCCAGACGGCGCAGATGGGACCGTGGTCTCTGCGCCCACAGCTTGTCCAGATCCCCAACTACCGTCACTGGGACAACCGGAGGAGGGGGTAAGTACAAATTCCCCTCCCCAGCTAACTTCTAATGTGGCCCCAGGGTTAACAGAGGAAATGTTAACCCCCACTGACCCCCACGTTTCCCTGGCTACTGAGCCGGAATATGTCCCAAGTACCCCAGCAGAAGAGCTGACAGCGGGGCAGAGTGCAGTCGGCCTCTGCCCTCCCTTTGTCCCTTGTACAGAGCAGGATGTCCTGCAGGTTATACCAGCAGAAGAGCTGGCATCAGGGCAGAGTGCCGCTGGCCTCTGCCCCTCAAGTCCCCTCAGCGTGTTGCCCCATCACCACAGCAAAATATCCAGGTACCTGGTTAGACTTCCCCCCAAAGGAGAGATGTGTGACGAAGTGCCCTTCGCCACTTTGGCTTGGAGAGGACTGTTTGCCAGCCTCCTGCCCTGCGACTATGGCCCTGGTACATATTGCCCTTTGGAACCAGTGTTCGGCCATACCAGAGTGTAAGTCACTCATTCTGGCCCTTTACATACAGGGGGGTCATTCTGTACTTGCCCTGTGTGAACCATGATACCCCAGATAACTGTGCCATGAAGCCCATTCATATAATGAAAGACTATGGGAAAGACTTTAGCTACATGGCAATTGAACTGTGTGAAGAGGATCTGAGCGCTATTCGGTGGTTTTGTGCGCTCAGATCCCAGCTATCTGGGGATATGGGAAATGTGAGTAAATGTGAATTGCAGTAATGCTGATGGGTTGTCAAACTAGAGAATTGACCAACAAATACTTTTGTCCGGACATCCCCAGGCCGATCCGTTGGGATCAGACCGTGTATGCCGGCTTATGGTCACGGGGGAGGTGTGTAGCGGAACCCATCACTGTTTTACCCTGTTTTATGATTATTCTTGGTTAAAATATGATCCTACAATATGTATGCTGGTTGATGCTCTGCAGAATATTAGCCAGACTTTTGCAGACCTAGGCTAATAGATAATCCTATTACAGAGATTCAAGAGATAAGAAAGTTGTAAAGGATCCTTGCATTTTCCAAAGTGTTTTAATTCTCTGATAAGAACAAAGAGGTGTAATTGAATCAGTGTCTGATTGTATCAAAGTTGCCAGGGAGGTGTGACCCCCCTATTGTTCTCTTTGTGTGTATTGTGTGTAGCCAAATATGGGCATGTGTATTGTCTGTGGCCAAAGAGATGTATATATAGTTCTGCAATAACAAAATAAAGTCAGTATTCATTTGACTCCCAAATTGTGTGTCGTCCAATATGGGAGGTCGGGGATGGTGAAACTGTAGTGCCTCGTGGGTATTTTATCGTATACCAGCGGAGATTTTGGACTGCGTGTCCCAGCTCCGTTACAAATACTAAGTTCAAATACTTATAATTATATTTATTCATTAAATGATTACAGATTGCTATTACACCAAGAGTTAGTTTGACGGAAAATAGGTGTAGCTTTTATTGATATTGCATCCTAGAGTGCAGTTCTATATACTACAACGCTCTGTTCCAGAATAGAGATATGGGTTACACAATCATTAAAAATCTTTGAAACACTGTTCACGCCAACTTCTCTGAAACCTAGGTTCCTCTTTTCTTACTTTTTTTCACAATAGAGTATTTCAGTTTTATTTTTAAAAAGTGAAAAATTAGAAACTCCATGATACGTATTTGTGAAAAAAAACACAGACTTGTCCCAAGGGAATCCCCCAAATTTACAACCTGGTCTCAGTTTCTATTTTCCTCATACAAGACAATGCATAAACTTATGGCCTTGGTTTGTCAACAAATAACAATCTGATATCATACTTAATTATGGGCCCACGTCAGAAACCTTTGTTGCCTTGTTGCATCTTATAAAAATACAGATTAGAGATAAGAACCACTAGGCCTTATTTTGACTACTCATTCTAGTCTGTATCAGGATGTGTATCAAAGACATACATAAATTCCCTTACTATGTTGTCCATTTTCCTTTGAAAGGCTGTTCCATTCATCTACTCCTCCTGAAAAGAGATGATCAGTGGAAGGAAGTAGGACCAAGAGAAGGTTGGAACTGATATGTGGAGGGAGCTGAGCAAGGGCCACCAGGAGGTGGTTGGGCCTGAGCAGGGCTTGGAGCTGAACAAGGAAAACCAAAAGAAGAGCAAATTAAGGGAGGGGAATGAGGAAGGAGAACCAATGGGAGGTTCGGAATGAGCAGAGGAGGGCCTGAACAAACAGAACTGACAAAGGGTTAGAGCTGTTATGTAGAGGGAGTTGAGTAAGCGCAACCATATGTAGTTGGAGCTTAGCATTATGCAAGAGGTGCAACGAGTTTGGAGTTTGGATTTGAGCAGAAGGGAGGAGCAGTGGGAACAAATAGGGGTTTGCTCAGCGGGTGAATGAACTAGAGGAACCATTGTAGTTTGGAGTTAAGCAGGGGTGGGAGCTGAGCAATGGGAACCAATAGCTGTTTGGAGCTGAGCAGGGGAGGGTGCTGAGCAAAAGGAACTAGCAGAAGTTTGCAAGCGAGGGGCATAACAAGGACAAGCAATTAGGAGTTATAGCTGAGCATGGAGAGGTGAAAAAGAACCTCTAGGAAGTAGGATCTACGCAAGTGAGGGAGCTAAGATTAAAAAGTTGTTCTGACCTTCTTTAAAGGACTACCTGTCAATAGTCAACCAAATATCACTATCTGGAAGGTCTCAGCTGTAGAAATTGGTTGTTAGATCCTAACAATTGTAAATCATTATATAGTGGGTATCACTGGGTGCTAATACGTTCTAATACGTTCTCAATATTTTTGTAAGATAGCGGGAAATCCTGGAGATATTTATTTGGTATAATATCAGAGGTAATTAAGTCACCAGATCAGGGCGTAATAATAATGCTAGTGACTCTGTTTAAATATCGTCCCCGTTTTGCATCAGCATTGCCTTTTTTCCAGGAGTGGGTGTTTCCAGCCACTGTTTTTTAGGTAGTGGGTACATAACCATAACAACATATGATTACAAGGTTTGTATCTATGCGTCACTAAATCTAAATGGTAATTTATTAGTACAAGTTTCAGGGACTTTTCGATGTGCAGTCAATATCTGGGCATCTTTTCTAGCCAAAATAAATTTAATGTGTCTCGGTAACATACCATTATCACAACATTTTTTTTAATTTTTTGTTTTTTTTTAGCTGATTTCAAATACTTTTATACTAAACTATTTAAAATATAGTTTGAGTTGTATAATTGTATAATACTAGCAACTTGCCCATCAAAAATGACGGGGCAATAAAAATTTAAGCCATGGGAATACTGTTTGACACACCATGTAAACCTTTTTGTACTCTGAGGACCTTCGGCGCTCATTGCGAGCCTCGCGCTGAGTACCTTCGGCGCTCATGGCGAGCCTCTCCTCTCGTCTACTTTTGCTCCTCTGAGCACCTTTGTCACTCATCATAGAGATATATATTTATCTATATTTAGTTAACCAATAATGAATTAATTAGTTCTTGAATAAATTAATATACCTATTTGTAATTAATATATCCAGCAATCAATAGCCTGAAGAGCTAACAATCTGTTATATATATATTTTCCATCAGCATACAATGTACAGTGAGTGTTGGTGCTCTGATGATAAAGTGTAATGAATGTTCTAAATGTGCATTAGAAATGTGTTGTGTGCGTGAGGGAAATCCATTGGTGTTGTTGTGTAAAGCGCCATTGTAGATTCGTACTGTTATTAATGTGTTACGCGTCTCGCAAGCATTTTCCGTAATTTCTAATAGTGTATTTTGTAGTTTTTTTGTTCCTGTGTGAAAGTGCTATGCGTTTGGTAGTGTTTTCCGCGGTCCCTGGTCGTGCAGCCTGGTTTTCATATTTTTTTTATTTTTTTTCTCGCTTAGGCGATTTTCAAGTAGCGAAAGTCATTGAAATCACCTTAAATACGCGTTCCACCTCCCTCCCAGACATCCTGGCTGTTCCCCCGTGCTGTGGATGATTTTTTTGTTGTTTTTTTATTTTATTTTATTTGTGTTTTTTGTGTTTTGGGGATTTTCATGGTCTGGCCGTTAACCTCATATTTTTTTATTTTTTTCAAAGTCCTGCATCTCAATTTTTTTTTTTTCTAAGTCCCTCGTTTGTCAAGTGCTTGGAGGCTAGGTCTATCCCGCGTGTTTCATTGCCTTCACTGCTTGCCACGCTTTGCGCTCATTGCCTTTGTGCTGCAAGTTTTATTGCTTTAACAGCTCACCTAGCTACTCGAGGCTCGCCTGCTAAGTGCTACGCCTTTGCCGCCCATCGCCTAAGTGCTACGCGTTAACGGCTTGCTTCGCCTGCATCGCTCATCGCCTAACTCGTACGCACCACGCAAAGAGTGACGACGTCTCACAGTTTAACAACTATTATATGTGAATTTGTTATTCATTAAAACTGATATTTTAACATTTTTGGAATTTTTATTTATTGTCACAATTTTCTCATAATTTAAAAAAAAAACATGAGGTATTTTAACATCTATTTTAACGGGTTTTTATTAGAATCCTCAGTTAAATTTGTTAATTAAATGATATGTGTTAATTGCTATTACACCAAAGATAAATGTGTAGATTACCCATTTGTTTCTTGATAAAGACATAAGCTAAAAGTAGATTATATATGTATTAAATTTCGATTAAAATATTATTCTCTGTACATTTCAAGAAAATATAAGGCTCCATTTCAGAACAGATACATGATTTACACAATTAGTAAATCTTTTCAACGTGTTTCACACTTCTCAGAAATATGTATTCCTTTTTTTTTCGACTTACTTTTTTTAGGCTCCAGGGAGGTGCAAGATTTCACAATAAAGTTGCCAAATAAGAACTATTTCAGCTTTTAGAGAAAATTGTAAAAAAAAATACATGATATCAAGCCCTTGGTGAACAAAAAAATCTCCCCAAGGGATTCTCTTTTTCTTTTTACTCATATATTTCATATGCAAATGTCAGCACTATCTCAAATATAATTACACATATATATATATATTTGTATATATACATACAATGCATATATATCTATATATATATATTGTATTAAAACTGTATAATAAATAAATATAAAGACATTATTAAAATATAAATATTTGTTTTTACAGCAAAAATAAGTGAAAATTATGTATGAAATGATTTCTATTTTTATCTTTAAATACTTTTTAAATACTAATCAGTGATATTAATCCTCTATCTTCTCTTGAAATCTCATACAGCCTCTATAACTCAATTACTATGATTAGTTCTGCTAAAATGTAAATCTTAACAACTAAATTTGTGATTTTGGAAGAGACTCGTGGGCATATCCTGGTTACAGGAAGTGACAAATATTTTAAATAAGTGGTTGGTTGTAGTTCCCTAGTTTTTGAAGTCAGTGTCTTAGCTAGAGCTTTTTCCAGCCCCAGGCTACGTCGGAGTTTGATGCCAACCACTCCCCCCTTCAAACTCAAGGGCAGCTCCGGGCAGCAAAAGCGCACACACAGACACACACACTCACAGACTTACAGACACAAACACTCACAGACACACTCACACAGATGCACACTCACAGACACATACAGACTTACACTCACTCACCGACGCACATACTCACTAACAGACTTACACACACTCACACTCATTCACACACTTTCTCACAGACACATACACACTCATAGACACGCACTCACTCTCACTCAGACACACACTCACAAACACACACAGAGACACTCACAGACACACACACTCACAGGCACACACTGACAGACATACACTCACTCACAGACACACGCAGACTTACACATACTCACTCACACTCATTCACACACTTACTCACAGATACTCACATACTTGCACTCACTCAGACACTCGCACACTCACTCACACTCATTCACACTCATTCACTCACAGACACACTCACACAAACACACACAGCCACTCACTCATAGAAACACACTCACTTACACAAACACTCACACACACAGAGGCACACACTGACACAGACACAAGCACTCAGAGACACACACTCCCTCATGGACTTACACACACTTACACTCATTCACACATTTTCTCACCCACACTCAGACACACACAATCACAGACACACTCACAGACACACACTCACACCCCTGTCAAACTCAGGGGCAGCCCCGGGCAGCAAAAACGCACACACATACACACACATTCACAGACTTACAGACAAACACACACTCACAGACACATTAATACACACACTTAAAGACACACTTATACAGACACCCACTGACAGACACATACAGACTTACAAACACTCACAGACACACACACTCACAGACACGCTCACAGAATTACACACTCTCACACTCATTCACACACTTTCTCACAGACACACTCACGGACACACTCATAGATACACATTCACTCACACTCAGACACACACTTACACAGACACACTCACTCACAGACACACTCACAGACACACACAGACACTTACAGACACACACACACTCACAGACACACGCAGACTTGCACACAATCACACACACACTCACACACCTACTTACAGACACTCACTCACACAGACACTCGCTCATAGACACACACTCACACACACACATACTGACAGACTTACACACACACTCACACACACAGAGGCACACACTGACACAGGCACTCACAGACACACGAACTAACACACAGAGACACACACTCACAGACACACACTCCCTCACGGACTTACACACATTCACACTCATTCACAGACACTCACACTCAGGCACACACAATCACAGACACACACACTCACACAGACACACTCACTCAGACACACACTCGCTCAGACAAACATACAATCACAGACACACACTCACTCACTCTCAGACACACACTCTCACACAGACACTCACTCACAAAGACACAAACTCACTCACACTTATTCACACACTTACTAACAGACACTGCCTCACAGACACACACACTCACACAGACACACACTCACAGACTTAAACACACACTCACACACAGATGCACACACTGACACAGACACAAGCACTCACAGACACATGCACTAACACAGACACGCACACAATCTTGCACGGGCCGGCATCAGCAGCTACTGACCGGCGCTCTCGCCGCAGCTCATGTCGCCCCCAAGGAGGTTGCATCCGTGGCGGTCCGCCCCCAGCTCTCCTCCCTTCCTATGCCTGTGGTTGAAGTTAATGCATAGGGTGATAAAGAAAAACACACACCCATTTCTCACTATCAATAGGCTTTTTCCAGGGCTGTGATACATACATGACTTTGTGCATGTATTTCTATAACTTTTTTAATATAGTATAGTCTATAATAGCACTATGATTCAATAGGATAAAAACTTAAAAGGACACTTCAATTAGGGATATTTTGAATTCTAGCGGCGCTCATCTCCACCAGCGCAATGAGCGCCTTCGGCCCTTATTGCCTAAGTGCTGCGGGTCATAGGGATAAGCGCCTACAGTCTTTGGCGTTCATTGCCTGGCCGCAACCAGCGACAACTTTTGGCCAGCCCGCAATTACGACAATTATATATGTGATATATACAGTGCCTTGCAAAAGTATTCACCCCCCCCTTGACTTTTTACCTATTTTGTTATATTACAGCCTTACGTTCAATGTTTTGTTAATCTGAATTTTATGTGATGGATCAGAACACAATAGTCTAAGTTGGTGAAGGGAAATGAGAAAAATATATACATAAAACTATGTTTTAGTAATAGAAAGCAGAAAATTGGCATGTGCGTATATGTATTCACCTCCTTTGTTATGAAGTCCACAAAAAGCTCTGGTGCAACTAATTACCTTCAGAGGTCACATAATTAGTAAAAATATGTCCACCTATGTGCAATCTAAGTGTCACATGATCTGTCATTACATATACACATCTTTTTTGAAAGGCCCTAGCGTCTGCAACACCTACGCAAGAGGCACCACCAACCAAACACTGCCATGAAGACCAAGGAACTCTCCAAACAAGTAAGGGACAATGTAGTGGAGAAGTACAAGTCAGGGTTAGGTTATAAAAAATACCCAAATCATTGATGATCCCCAGGAGCACCATCAAATCTATCATAACTAAATGGAAAGAACATGGCACAACGGCAAACCTGCCAAGAGACGGTCGCCCACCAAAACTCACGGACCGGGCAAGGAGGGCATTAATCAGAGAGGTAGCACAGAGACCTAAGGTAACCCTGGAGGAGCTGCAGAGTTCCACAGCGGAGACTGGAGTATCTGTACATAGGACGACAATAAGCTGTACGCTCCATAGAGTTGGGCTTTATGGCAGCGTGGCCAGAAGAAAGCCATTACTTTCAGCAAAAAACAAAATGGCATGTTTTGAGTTTGTGAAAAGGCATGTGGGAGACTCCCAAAATGTATGGAGGAAGGTGCTCTGGTCTGATGAGACTAAAATTGAACTTTTCGGCCATCAAAGAAAACGCTATGTCTGGCACAAACCCAACACATCACATCACCCAAAGAACACTGTAACGGAACCCATCACTGTTTTACCCTGTTTTATGGTTATTTAATTCTTGGTTAAAATATGATCCTACTGTTATATTATATGTATGTTGGTTTATGCTCTGCAGAATATTAGCCAGACTATTGCAGACCTAGGCTAATAGATAATCCTATTACAGAGACTTCAGAGATAAGGGAGTCGATTGTATAAAGTGTTTTCATTCTCAGATAAGAACAAAGAAGGCTAATTTAATCAATGTCTGATTATATCAAGTTGCCAGGGAGGTGTGACCCACCTATTGTTCTCTCTATGTGTATTGTGTGGCAAACTATGGGGGATGTGGATTGCCTGTGGGAATAGATGTGTATAAATATTTCTGCACATAAAAAAATAAAGTCAGTATTCATTTGACTCCCAAATTGTGTGTCGTCCAATATGGGAGGTCGGGAATGGTGAGACTGTAGTGCTTCTTGGATATTTTACCGTATACCAGCGGAGATATTGGACTGCGTGTTCCAGCTCCGTTACATTTGGTGGCAAGTGGCGGAATTGTTCCCACGGTCAGAAGGACAGCTACAGGAGACACCATTCCGTGGAGTACAAATTGAGGGCAACGCTAGTATCCGTACAGCGTCCCTGGCTACAGCAGGATGGAACCGGCTAGTTTTCGGAAAGTGTTCCATCATGAGGAGGAGGAGGCGGCCGCGGACTACAGGGATGCAGACAGAAAGGAACTCATGGTTACAGTACCTCTTATTGCCCCACAGACTGAGTTTGGAAGAGAACTCCAAAGCAGACTTGCCTTTTTCCCAGGTACGCTTCCCATAAAAACCTTGGAATGGTTAATGACAGATGTCCACAAATACATAATGGAAAAGCAGCGGGCACGGGAGCGGTCCATCTTGGCAGCTGCTAACCCACCTCCCACCATTAACCCCCCCCAGCACTGCGTCCGGGTGGTGGGAACTACCAAACCCCTCCACGGTACATCAGGTGCCACACGTGTAACCAGCAGGGCCACATGCAGAGAGACTGTCCCAACTAATTCTCCTCCCCAGCGACAGTGTGTACCCCAGGGGGCCGAAGGTGTCGTCCTTCCCCCCCAGCGGCAGTGTGTACCCCAGGGAGCTGAAGGTGTCATCCTTCCTCCCCAGCGACAGTGTGTACCCCAGGGAGCTGAAGGTGTCGTCCTTCCTCCCCAGCAGCAGTGTGTACCCCAGGGGGCCGAAGGTGTCGTCCTTCCCCCCCAGCGGCAGTGTGTACCCCAGGGAGCCGAAGGTGTCGTCCTTCCCTCCCAGCGGCAGTGTGTTCCCCAGGGACCTGAAGGTGTCGTCCTTCCTCCCCAGCTGCAGTGTGTACCCCAGGGAGCTGAAGGTGTCGTCCTTCCTCCCCAGCGGCAGTGTGTACCCCAGGGAGCTGAAGGTGTCGTCTTTCCTCCCCAGCGGCAGTGTGTATCCCAGAGGGGCAAAGGTGTCGACCTTCCCCCCCAGCGGCAGTGTGTACCCCAGGGGGCTGAAGGTGTCGTCCTTCCCCCCCAGCGGCAGTGTGTACCCCAGGGAGCTGAAGGTGTCATCCTTCCTCCCCAGCGACAGTGTGTACCCCAGGGAGCTGAAGGTGTCGTCCTTCCTCCCCAGCAGCAGTGTGTACCCCAGGGGGCCGAAGGTGTCGTCCTTCCCCCCCAGCGGCAGTGTGTACCCCAGGGAGCCGAAGGTGTCGTCCTCCCCTCCCAGCGGCAGTGTGTTCCCCAGGGACCTGAAGGTGTCGTCCTTCCTCCCCAGCGGCAGTGTGTACCCCAGGGAGCTGAAGGTGTCGTCCTTCTTCCCCAGCGGCAGTGTGTACCCCAGGGAGCTGAAGGTGTCGTCCTTCCTCCCCAGCGGCAGTGTGTACCCCAGGGAGCTGAAGGTGTCGTCCTTCCTCCCCAGCGGCAGTGTGTACCCCAGGGAGCTGAAGGTGTCGTCTTTCCTCCCCAGCGGCAGTGTGTACCCCAGAGGGGCAAAGGTGTCGACCTTCCCCCCCAGCGGCAGTGTGTACCCCAGGGGGCCGAAGGTGCCGTCCTTCCTCCCCAGCGGCAGTGTGTACCTCAGGGAGCTGAAGGTGGCGTCCTTCCTCCCCAGCGACAGTGTGTATCCCAGGGAGCAGAAGGGGCCGTCCTTCCTCCCCAGCGACAGTGTGTACCCCAGGGAGCAGAAGGTGTTGTCCTTCCTCCCCAGCGACAGTGTGTACCCCAGGGAGCAGAAGGTGTCATCCTTCCCCCCCAGCGGCAGTGTGTACCCCAGGGGGGCGAAGGGGTCGTCCTTCCCCCCCAGCGGCAGTGTGAACCCCAGTTAGCTGAAGATGTCGCCCTCTCCCCCCAGCGACAGCTTACCCTAACAAGGGGAGACACCAATCTCCCAGACGGCGCAGATAGGACCAGGGTCTCTGTGCCTGACCTACCGGGATGCTGGACAGCCTGTCCAGATCCCCAACTACTCTCACTGGGACAACCAGAGGAGGGGGTAAGTACAAATTCCCCTCCCCAGCTCATTCCTAATGTGGCCCCAGGGTTAACAGAGGAAATGTTAACCCCCACTGACCCCCACCTTTCCCTGGCTACTGAGCCGGAATACGTCCCAAGTACCCCAGCAGAAGAGCTGACAGTGGGGCAGAGTGCAGTCGGCCTCTGCCCTCCCTTTGTCCCTTGTACAGAGCAGGATATCCTGCAGGTTATACCAGCAGAAGAGCTGGCATCAGGGCAGAGTGCCGCTGGCCTCTGCCCCTCAAGTCCCCTCAGCGTGTTGCCCCATCACCACAGCGAAATATCCAGGTGCCTGGTTAGACTTCCCCGCAAAGGGGAGATGTGTGACGAAGTGCCCTTCGCCACTTTGTCTTGGAGAGGACTGTTTGCCAGCCTCCTGCCCTGCGACTATGGCCCTGGGACATATTGCCCTTCAAACACAGTATTCGGCCATACCAGAGTGTATGTCCCTCATTCTGGCCCTTTACATACAGGGGGGTCATTCGGTACTTGCCCCGTGGGAGCGGTGATACCCCAGATAACTATGCCATGGATCCCATTCATATGATGAAAGACTATGGGAAAGACTTTAGTTACATGGCAATTGAACTGTGTGAAGAGGATCTGAGCGCTATTCAGTAGTTTTGTGCGCTCAGATCCCAGCTATCTGGGGATATGTGAAATGTGAGTAAATGTGAATTGCAGTAATGCTGATGGGTTGTCAAACTAGAGAATGGACCAACAAATACTTTTGTCCGGACATCCCAGGCCGATCCGTTGGGATCAGACCGTGTATGCCGGCTTAAGGTCACGGGGGAGGTGTGTAACGGAACCCATCACTGTTTTACCCTGTTTTATGGTTATTTAATTTTTGGTTAAAATATGATTCTACTGTTATATTATATGTATGTTGGTTTATGCTCTGCAGAATATTAGCCAGACTATTGCAGACCTAGGCTAATAGATAATCCTATTACAGAGACTTCAGAGATAAGGGAGTCGATTGTATAAAGTGTTTTCATTCTCAGATAAGAACAAAGAAGGCTAATTTAATCAATGTCTGATTATATCAAGTTGCCAGGGAGGTGTGACCCACCTATTGTTCTCTCTATGTGTATTGTGTGGCCAACTATGGGGGATGTGGATTGCCTGTGGGAAGAGATGTGTATAAATATTTCTGAACATAACAAAATAAAGTCAGTATTCATTTGACTCCCAATTGTGTGTCGTCCAATATGGGAGGTCGGGAATGGTGAGACTGTAGTGCTTCTTGGATATTTTACCGTATACCAGCGGAGATATTGGAAAGGTGTGTTCCAGCTCCGTTACAAACACCATCCCCACAGTAAAACATGGTGGTGGCAGCATCATTCTGTGGGGATGTTTTTCAGTAGCCGGGACTGGAAAACTGGTCAGAGTTGAGGGAAAGATGGATGGTGCTAAATACAGGGATATTCTTGAGCAAAACCTGTACCACTCTGTGAGTGATTTGAGGCTAGGATGGAGGTTCACCTTCCAGCAGGACAATGACCCCAAAAACACTGCTAAAGCAACACTTGGGTGGTTTAAGGGGAAACATGTAAATGTGTTGGAATGGCCTAGTCAAAGCCCAGACCTCAATCCAATAGAAAATCTGTGGTCAGACTTAAAGATTGCTGTTCACAAGCTCAAACCATCCAACTTGTAGGAGCTGGAGCAGTTTTGCAAGGGTGAATGGGCAAAAATCCCAGTGGTAAGATGTGGCAAGCTCATAGAGACTTATCCAAAGCGACTTGGAGCTGTGATTGCCTCAAAAGGTGGCTCTACAAAGTATTGAGTTTAGGGGGGTGAATAGTTATGCACATTGACTTTTTTTGTTATTTTGTCCTATTTGTTGTTTGCTTCACAATAAAAAAAAACACCTTCAAAGTTGTGGGCATGTTCTGTAAATGAAATTATGTAAATCCTCAAAAAATCCATGTTAATTCCAGGTTGTGAGGCAACAAAAGACGAAAAAGGCCAAGGGGCGAATACTTTTGCAAGGCACTGTATATATATATATATATATATATATATATATATATATACAGAATAAGTAAGGAGGAAAAAGGTTAAAATATGGATCCCTTAGTGGAAGTTATGCTTGTGAGAGGGGTGTTTACATTTCTGGAGAGCTATGGTTGCATTCTTTGATGCAACATCCTGCACTTGGCAAGTTAGCAGGAAGGGGTGCGGTGTCAATTTAAATTTTATCCAGTTATCAATCAAAGGCTGTAGACCAGGGATGGGCAAGTTCGATCCTGGAGGGCCACACACAAGCCTGGATTTGAAGACATCCTTTCTGTGCACAGGTGAGTCAATCAGGATGACTGAATAAGTGATTGACTAACCTGTGCACACAAGGAATATTATTAACACCATGCATATGTGTGGCCCTCCAGGACCAAAATTGCCCACCCCTGATCTAGACATGTGTCTGCCCCCTTCATTTCTACCTCTCCCTACACTTATATCTACAAGCACACACACCACCATACAGCTCTCAGGATGTCATGTAACAAACACAAAATTAGATTTTCCCAAAAAAGTTATAAAAACTTTAATAAAAACTTTGAAAAACACTTTGGGCTTTTTCTCTGCTCCAATGTAAGCATACCTGTTTGTGTCTGTGACATTTCTTTCCACTGGCTGTTTGTTCTTGATGTGTCCCTATCCTAAAGTAAAAATTGCACATTCCAAATGCTGTCTCTGTGTACTTTGATACTGCTGGTTAGTGCATTAAAATCAGCAAGGCAAGTAGCCAGTGACCCTGTGCTTAGGGTGGGGCAAAAGTAGGTCAAAGAGGACAAGGTGGATGCCTACATACATTTCAAAATGTGCGCGCATCAATATTTATACTGCATATTATGCGATTCTATAAGACTTAATTTTTCCCTAGTCTATTAATGTCCACAAATATCTGAATTTGAAATGTATTCAATAATTCTGTTTTTATATAACAGTTGTTATGTTGTTGGAATTTTTGAATGATTCATTTCTCCTAGATGGAGTAATATGGGGCTTTATACAATTAATAGATCTGTACTAAACCAATGCACTTTTGGCAATAAAGCTGTTCTCCTTTTTGCTATTTTCTCATCAATTTTTTTTTTAGCAACTAGCAAGATGGACAAAGTTGCTCTATCATTACCCCAAAAATAATCTGGTTTCCTTTTGTGCATTATTGCAAAATGAGAAAATCTTTTAGATTAGTTGAAAAATCCTTTACAGAGGAACTAAAAGGATAGAACTTTTAGAAACCTTCCTCGTGCATTTCTTAAAGCAGATCTTATTTAGACATAACATAATGATATGTGGTCTTAAATAGATTTTATTGTAGATATGTATATACATACAGTGGATAGATTAGTCCCTTTGGGTTGATAGTGGTTTAATTTGTCAAATAAATTACACTTTTAAATAAGCAAATAAATTAAAATAATATTTACATTTTAAGTTTTATTTTAAGAATCAGAATACTTAAACATTTGCTTAGAAGAAGTGACAGGCTGGCAGATTGTTGACTTCAATCCCCGCCCATCAGCTTCCTGTTTCAATGCTAGTCAACAGCAGAGGTGTAACCAGATCACAATTGTGAAAAAAGTTATTGTTTGGCACCGCTCATGCATGGAAACAGGGAAATTGTTGGGGAGTGTCACTGACTCATGGTGGTCCAAAGGATGATTGGCTGTTATAATGAAAATGTAATGTCATGGAAAGAGCCTTGATCACTCTTATATTCCAAATTGTTGCATGTTGTAATAAAGGGCTTACTATGTATTGTTGGGGTAAGATGCAGATGGTACTGACTCAATAGAGTAGAAGACACCTACGTCAACCCTGTTCCCAGAGTTTTAATTTAACCTCTCAATGGCATTGCCACAGTAGCCTAGATTTCCCTGAGCAGTGATTTATATTATAGCAGCATTCTAGACAGGCTGGATTGGCACGGGAAGAAAGTTAACAGTCTGTCTTGTTAGCTACTTAAGCGATTGTGGCAGAGGTTAACAAGGGTTATGCAGTGTAACTGATACCCTTTTGATCCATTAGTGCAGTTAACCACAACATTTGCATAACTTCCTATGCCGGTCCCGTGGTTTACACTACCCATCATCGTCTGTTACGCTAACGGCATAACATATCAATGATCGTAGACAGTTGGAGGAAATTGGGAGTAGCAACCAGAAAGGAACTTACTAGACAAGACCATGGCACAGTTTTAATGTCCACTTTTAGCTCTATTTTTTTAACTCCAGTTTTAGCTCCACTTTCTATCTCCAGTTTTATCTCCAGTTTGTATCTCCACTTTTATCTTCAGTTTTATCTCCACTATTTCTCCACTTTTGAAAAGCAGTGCTTAAAATAGAGCTAAGAAGCAGAGTTAAAATAAATGGAGATAAAAAGTAGAGTTACTCTTTTTATTCCCATCTTTAACTATGCTTTGCAGATCCATTTTAGCACCTCATCGCCTGTTGAAGCTCCATTAGTAAGATTTTGTCAACCCATGTTAAATGTCATTGACACGTTCTCTTGGGTACCATTTCTTACTGTATGTCACTAACCGTGGCGAAGCTAGAAAATGGAGGACACTGTGCAAAAAAAGTTTGTACCAGACCTGCCCACCATGAGGGGGGGTGTAGGACCTCTTCCCATATAAGCTACCCTCCCTAAACCCATTCCCAATACCACTTTCTATAGCTGCCCCACTTTCCATAGCTGCCTGCCTTCCCTACCTCCTGTCTACAGGAAGCTCCTCTGCCTGCAGCACATCTCCAGGATGCATATACATATCACCCCCTCCTCCCAAGCCCGTTGTCTTGGAGTTCTACTGGACCCCGCTCTTGCTTTCATCCCTCACATACAATCACTAATCTGCAAGTTTCTATCCTAAGTACTTTGAGAATTCACCATGGACATTGGATTCCTACCTCAAAAACAGGGCCCTCCTTCCTTTACGTCCATTCTAGCCAGTGCAAAACTTAATACAATACTTAAAACTTAAGGGCTAAAATTATTTTTTAAACCATGTAAACATATGTTGTCCATTACTAAATAAAGTTCTTCAAAGTAACCAACTATAAATATTACACTGCAGGGTCCCTTTAATTTGTTTAGTCTATTGTTCTCCTATCACATATTATAATTGTCTAACTGCGATTCGTCGTCACGCTTCAGACGAATCGCAGTTAGACAATTACAAACTGCTGCGCATTGCGCAGAGCGCGGCGCAAGCCACGCTCTGCGCATTACACAGAGCGCGGCCCGAGCCGCGCTTGCGCAGAGCGCTGCGCCAGCCGCGCATGCGCAGAGCGCGGCGCAAGCCGCGCTTGCGCTTGCGCGGCCCAGTGGGGAAGAGGGGGGGTAGAGGCACAGAGGGAGAGTAAACTGCTGCGCATTGCGCAGAGCGCGGCGCGAGCCGCGCTTGCGCGCAGCGCGGCCCAGTGGGGAAGAGGGGGGATAGAGGCACAGAGGGAGAGTGGGGAAGAGGGGGGGGAGAGGCACAGAGGGAGAGTGTGGAAGAGGGGGGGGAGAGGCACGGCACAGAGGGAGAGTGGGGAAGAGGCACAGAGGGAGAGTGGGGAAGAGACACAGAGGGAGGGGGGAGAGACACAGAGGGAGGGGGGAGAGACACAGAGGGATAGGTGGGAAAGAGACACAGGGGAGGTAGAGGAGGGGGAAAAGACACACGGGAGGGAGAACAGGGGGAAGATACACATGGGAGGGAAATGGGGGGGGGGAACAGACACAGGGGGAAGGGGGAAAGAGGCACAGGCCAGGGGGGAACAGGCACAGAGGGAGAGGGGGGAAGAGACACAGGGGGGAGAGATACAGTGGGTGAGGGAGGAAGAGACACAGAGGGAAGGGGGGGAAGAGGTACAGAGAGAGGGGGAAAGAGGCACAGGGGGGGGGGACAGAGGAAGGGGTGAAGAGACACAGTGGCGAGACACACAGAGAGAGGCGGGGGAAGAGGCACAGAGGGAGAGGGTGGAAGACACAGAGTGGGGAGAGACACAGAGGGTGAGGGGGAAGAGACAGGGAGGAAGAGGCCCAGAAAGAGGAGGGGGAAGAGACACAGGGGAGTGAGAGGAGGGGGAAGAGACACAGGGGAGAGAGTGCAGGGGGGAAGATACACAAGGGAGGGAAATGGAGACACGAGGAAGGCCGTAACAGACACAGGGGGAGGGGGAAAGAGACACAGGCCAGGGGGGAACAGACACAGGGGAGGGTTGGGGAGACACAGGGGGGGGAAGAGATGCATGGGAGGGAGAAGGGGGAAAGAGACACAGGGGAGGGGTTTAGAGACACGGGAGGGAGAGGGAGGTAAAAACACAGGGGGGCAGGAGATGCAAAGGAGGTAGACGAGGTGGAAGGAGACACAAGGGAGGGAGAGGAGGGGGGAAATAAGACACGAGGGAGGAAGTAGACAGAGGGAGAGACTCGCAATGAGCTCCAAAGGGGCTCATTGCAAGGCCTGTGATGAGCACCAAAGGCGCTCATCACAAGGCCAGTAAAGTAGAGGGGGAGAGGCTTACATTGTGTGGCAAACAGCATTGCCAGGCTTCAGTTTTTATTGCCGTCATTTTTGACGGGCAAGTCGCTAGTATAACATATAATAGTTATCGTAATTGCAAGTTTGTTGGTAACACGTTAAAAGTTACGGGTTGCGCATGAGCAATGAGCGCAGAATGTAGAGTGATGGAAAGGCTCGCACTGAGCGCCAAAGTCGCTCATTGCGAGGCCACGCGATGAGCGGCAAAGGCATTCATCACAAAGCTTGCAAGAGAGGCTCCAAACGGTTTCCGAGTTGCAACTTGAAAAAAAAACGCTGTTATTTTTTTTCAAGCCTGTAACTCAGAAACCTTTGTGAGGCCACCACAAGATGCCAATTGAATAGAAAATTAGCTACTAACCTCACTTATGGGCTCCCTGCCTCCTCCTGAGTAAGGTTGAAAGCTAATTTGCTATTCAATTGGTGTCTTTTGGCGGCCTCCCAACGGTTGGCGAGTTACGGCCTTGACAAAAAATGGCAGCGTTAAACTCGGAAATTTTATTTCAAGCCCGCAAGCCTTGGAGCAATAGCACTTTATGATTCAAGGCTTGAGGGTTTGAAAAAAAGTTAGAGCTTTAACTGCCGCCAAGCCTTCAAAGGTTTTCAAAGGTGTGAGAGTGGGCCAAAGAGAGACAGGGGAGGGAGAGGGTGGGAAAGAGACACAGGGGAGGGAGAGAGGGGGAAGAGACAAAGGGGAGGGAGAGGGGGGGAAATGTAGGACATGGAGAGGTGGGCAAAGAGACACAAGAAGGAGAGGGTGAAAGAGACACTGGGGAGGGAGTGGTCGGAAAGAGACACAGGAGTTACGGTCTTGCACATGTGTGCAGAGCATGCTGCGGCCAGCAATGAGTGGCGAAGCCGCTGATTTTGAGGCGCTTATTGCAAGGCACGTCATGTAGAGGGGGGGGAGGCTCGCAATGAGCACCGATGCCTGCAATGATCAGCGAAGGCACGCATCGAGAGGCACGTCAAGTAGAGGGGGCAGAGGCTCACAATAATCACGAAGGCGCTCATTGCGAAGCCTGTGATGAGCACCAAAGGCGCTCATCATGAGGCCTACAAGTTAGAGGGGGGACGAGAGCCTTGCGTTGTATGGCAAACAGCATTTCCAGGCTTTACATTTTATTGCCGTCACTTTTGACAGGCAAGTCACTAGTACTTTATAAAAGTTGTATTATTATATGAACCACTTGTGTTAGTTAAGTTCTCTAGGAAATCTAATTTTATCATTGTGTTTAACTTTTTCCTGTGTTAGTTTCACCTAAATTGTGGTAACATTGTGGGATGTTTTTACAACTGGTTTTTCGATTTACAGGGGGTTGTCCGTTTTGGAAAGAATATCGTAGAAGTTCAAAAGAATGAGGTAAGGGAAATTTCTAAAACTTGAATGAGAAGACTAGCGAGTAAAGAAATTATTACAATTTTCTAAAAAAATATATATTTGCTGTATTTTATTATTTAAATATTTGTTCATTTATGTTATTTTATCATTTAAAATAATTTCTAGGGCCAATGTAGTATCATATGCACAGTACAAGTTTTTGAAGAACTAGGAAGCGGAAAGGACCACGAAAGTCACCATATGTGAAAAAAAGCATACAGAAAAAAAGTGTTTTCCTTTTTAAAATTGATACTGAATTAATGGTTAAATCAATAGAAGTCAGGCTTTTTCAGTGTGTTGCCTCTGCCTGAATGAGTAATGAGCTCTGTACCATGTGGTATGTAATGTCAAAGTAAATAAATAGTACATTTGTGTTCACATTTGAATGTCTAAAATAAGTTAAAAAAATATATTTCATGCTCATAATTCTGCATTCTGGGAGCCAGGGCAGGAACATGCTAATGTGCTGACAAAGGCATTGCTCTTGTGATCCAATACCATTTTAAACATGGCTTCCTTTAAGCATAAGCAACGCTCAGGATGGATTATGCACAAGCCAGGAAACCTACCCACAGACAGCACTGTTTCGAGTTTACTGCCTCTCATCAGGGTGGGACCCGTTCCTAGCTTGTGTAGTAGATTTTGTGGGGAAGTAGAGTGATAGAAGCCCTCCAAAGTACAGTAGTACAGTAAATCTTTTATTTACTGTCCTACTGTACAGTGGAGGGCTCCTATCGCTCTTTTGCCCACCATAAATTAAATTAATTTAAAAAAAAGTCTGGTTAAAGAAAGACTTGTTGAGCTAACTCTAAAAACAAAAATAATAAAATAATGGAACATAATTAGCTGATTAATATCAAGCTTAAAAATAAAAAAAACCAAGCAAAAAATAAATTACAAGTAGGATATACATAATAATTTAAAGGTAAAATTAAATGGTATTAAACAAAAGCACTATAAAATGCATTTTATTTTTTGAAGAACTAGATAATAGGTCAATGCCGCCATACAGATAATATGTTTTTTGTGGTAGCACGTCCTTAGCGCGCTCGACATCAGCGCGCCGTCATCAGCGCTCCGACAACTGCGCGCCAGACAAGAGCGCGCCTGACAACTGCACACCGCCCGAACAAAAAAAAAAACGTTAAGTTGCTGTAGGTATCTGCACAGGAAAGTGTGGGTAGGTGAGGATGCTACAAGTGTCTGCACAGGGAAGTGTGGATGGTGAGAAGGCTCAGGGACATATAAAGTGAGGATGCTGCAGGTTAACTACATTGAGATTACCATAATGGTGTGCTTGCGGAAAAGTGAGAAGATGCTGCAGGTATCAACACAGGGATGGAAGGGCTTGAGAATGCAGTAGATATTAACATATGGAGGTAAGAATGTGAGGTAGGAAAAAAGGTGTGAGGATGCTGCAGGTGCCAGCACAAGGAGGAAAGGGTGACAGGGGGCTGCAGATTCCAACATAGGGTGGAAAGAGTGAAGTGGCTGCAAGGGTGTCCATAGGGAAGAGTAGGTTTCTTTTACAGGGAAAAATGTGAAAATGCTCAAGGTGTGTGCATGGGGCAGTGTGTGTGTGAGGATTCATGGTCCAGATGTGACATTCTTGCAGATGAATGAATAAATCTTGCATGGGAAGGGTTTGTGAGGAATGGTTTAGATATTTGCTTAGAGAAGATGTGTAAAGACACTGCAGGGAAAAGGAGTTTGTACAGATCCTGGAGCAAAGTGCAAGTAATGCAAGTAATGCAAGTAATGAAGATGATGCAACACTTTTGGTCACACCCAGTACTGTTTGCTACACATCATAGGAAGGTAATGGTTCATTTGGGTCTGTCTACAACTCCGATTCCTGCGCATGTAGCAAGGGTCGTAGTAATCCCACTCCATCCCTGAAGCCCAGGACTGGGAGGATAATTCACTGTCCGAGGACAAGATGTGTCGAGAGATACCTGCACTGACACCAAAGTCGCTGTCCAGACCTGGACCTGGCAAACTGCTGCTGGGTGAGAGGTATGCATACGTATCCTCCTGGGGAATGCTGCTGGCGTGATCAAAGTGTATGGAGTCCAGAGGGGTATAGAGTAACGGGCCACTCTGAGGCTTCTCCTGAGTACTTGTCTTATTACAAAATGTCACTTTTGGAGTCACCCCTGTAGCAGTTGCAGCTGCTGGTGTGTTGAGGGGCACACCATTGTGCTGAGTCTCCAGTTCGCTTGTACACCCCATGTCAATAGACGGTACATTATCATCCTTTTTCTGGTCCCTGCCCATTGTACAGGCTGGTGGGTTCCAGGATCTCCTGAATGAGCAGCAGGGTATGTAAATGTGACCTGCAAAGTGGTCTCACAGGCTGTGGATGGATCCAAGACTGGCACTGACTGTCTCTTTACACATGGGACAAATGCACCGATATCACAGCGTATTTGTTCTGTGCGCTAATGTCGGGGGGTGGGGGTTGCCCTCCTCACACCTCAGTAACTTCTCCTCCTTCTCTTACTGATTAGGAAAGCCATTTTTTTATTATAAATATACTTAAATCATCTCTCAGCAACAGCAGGTTTCTAATCCTTTGAAATGCACCTTTCCCTCTAAGTTAAACAGGATTCGAGAATTGTGGTCCTGTGTGATGCACAGGCCTAGAAATATCTGGGTATATTGAGATCAATTTTGAGATAAATGTCTTTGTCTTTTTAGATGTACTGGCCATCAGTGTGGTGCAGTGCACCAGGGCCCTCCAGTCATTTTGTTTCTGTAGTGTAAGCTCCCCCTTGGGGCCTCCCAACCCAACCTGCCAAGGCCGCACTGAGACCCCCTGAGATCCCGCTGTGCCTCCTTGACCACACACCCCCAGCCTGAAATGTGTGTGTATCTGTTTAAAAAAGAGCATTTCTATTGAAGCACCAACAGGTGGCAGTGTGGAGCAGTTCAGCACACTGGGGATATGCATTGCAGAAGATAAGAGAACAAGAGGTGCAAAGTGGCAGCAAAGTACAGGGGATTGGGTTCTCTTGGATTCTCTGGATTCTGAGAGGGGTGGTGCTGTGTGGAGGTGATGTTTATATATGTGTATATATGGGTATTTATGTATACTTATATATCCGTAGAGGATGTCGCAGGAAAGTGTAGCTCTAGATTTGGTCCAGATGGGGCCCAGCGCAAAACATTTTTTATATTCCCAAGAGGGGGCCCCAAATTTTGATTGGAGACATCTGAATATTTTTAAATGCTCAAATATGGTACTATTCTAGAAACCAAGAAGTCACCGGTATAGCTGTATATGATGGTGTTGGTAGGTCAGGCTATATAACTGGATGAGTCTGCTTTCACAAGAATGCCAGGGAAGTGGCTTCAACCTCTAACCAGAATGTAACGGAGCAGGAACACGCAGTCCAAAATCTCCGCTGGTATACGATAAAATACCCAAGAGGCACTACAGTTTCACCATCCCCGACCTCCCATATTGGACGACACACAATTTGGGAGTCAAATGAATACTGACTTTATTTTGTTATTGCAGAAATATTTATACATCTCTTTGGCCACAGGTAATACACATGCCCATATTTGGCCACACACAATACACATAAAGAGAACAATAGGGGGGGTCACACCTGCCTGGCAACTTTGATACAATCAGACATTGATTCAATTACACTTCTTTGTTCTTATCTGAGAATGAAAACACTTTGGAAAATGCAAGGATCCTTTACAACTTTCTTATCTCTTGAATCTCTGTAACAGGATTATCTATTAGCCTAGGTCTGCAAAAGTCTGGCTAATATTCTGAGCCAATATATTCTGTAGAACATAAAACAACATATCTACAGTACAGCAATGTGATCATATTTTAACCAAGAATTAAATAATCATAAAACAGGGTAAAACAGGGATGGGTTCCGCTACACACCTCCCCCGTGACCATAAGCCGGCATACACGGTCTGATCCCAACGGATCGGCCTGGGGATGTCCGGACAAAAGTATTTGTTGGTCAATTCTCTAGTTTGACAACCCATCAGCATTACTGCAATTCACATTTACTCACATTTCACATATCCCCAGATAGCTGGGATCTGAGCGCAGAAAACTACCGAATAGCGCTCAGATCCTCTTCACTCAGTTCAATTGCCATGTAGCTAAAGTCTTTCCCATAGTCTTTTATCCTATGAATGGGCTCCATGGCATAGTTATCTGGGGTATCACCGCTCCCACAGGGCAAGTACAGAATGACCCCCCTGTATGTAAAGGGCCAGAATGAGTGACATACACTCTGGCAATATGTCCCAGGGCCATAGTCGCAGGGCAGGAGGCTGGCAAGCAGTCCTCTCCAAGACAAAGTGGCGAAGGGCACTTCGTCACACATCTCCCCTTTGGGGGGAAGTCTAACCAGGCACCTGACCTTCTGCCGGTCCGTGCCTCCGTTAGAGGATCCACCAACCCATAATAAACCAGTGCTAGAGCAGCCCCCCCACAACAACAAAGTGCAAGAGCAGCCCACCCACAACAAGCCGTTACTGCAACTGGATATTTCGCTGTGGTGATGGGGCAACACGCTGAGGGGACTTGAGGGGCAGAGGCCAGCGGCACTCTGCCTTGATGCCAGCTCTTCTGCTGGGGTACTTGGGACATATTCCAGCTCAGTAGCCAGGGAAACGTGGGGGTCAGTGGGGGTTAACATTTCCTCTGTTAACCCTATGGCCACATTAGAAGTTAGCTGGGGAAGGGAATTTGTACTTACCCCCTCCTCCGGTTGTCCCAGTGAGGGTAGTTGGGGATCTGGACAGGCTGTGGGCACAGAGACCACGGTCCCATCTGCGCCGTCTGGGAGATTGGTGTCTCCCCTTGTCAGTGTAAACTGTCGCTGGGAAGGAAGGATGACACCTTCTGCCCCCTGTGGTTCACACTGCCGCTGGGGGGGAAGGACGACACCTTCTGCCCCCTGGGGTTCACACTGCCGCTGGGGGGGAAGGACGACACCTCCTGCCCCCTGGGGTTCACACTGCCGCTGGGGGGGAAGGACGACACCTTCTGCCCCCTGTGGTTCACACTGCCGCTGGAGGGAAAGGACGACACCTTCTGCCCCCTGGGGTTCACACTGCCGCTGGGGAGGAAGGACGACACCTTCTGCCCCCTGGGGTTCACACTGCCGCTGGGGGGGAAGGCCGACACCTTCAGCTACCTGGGGTACACACTGCCGCTGGGAAGGAAGGACGACACCTTCAGCTCCCTGGGGTACACACTGCCGCTGAGGGGGAAGGACGACACCTTCTGCCCCCTGGGGTTCACACTGCCGCTGGGGGGAAAGGACGACACCTTCTGCCCCCTGGGGTTCACACTGCCGCTGAGGGGGAAGGACGACACCTTCTGCCCCCTGGGGTTCACACTGCCGCTGGGGGGAAAGGACGACACCTTCTGCCCCCTGGGGTTCACACTGCCGCTGGGGAGGAAGGACGACACCTTCGGCTCCCTGGGGAACACACTGCCGCTGGGGAGGAAGGACGACACCTTCAGCTCCCTGGGGTACACACTGCCGCTGGGGGGGGAAGGACGACACCTTCAGCCCCCTGGGGTACACACTGCCGCTGAGGGGGAAGGACGACACCTTCTGCCCCCTGGGGTTCACACTGCCGCTGGGGGGAAAGGACGACACCTTCTGCCCCCTGGGGTTCACACTGCCGCTGGGGAGGAAGGACGACACCTTCGGCTCCCTGGGGAACACACTGCCGCTGGGGAGGAAGGACGACACCTTCAGCTCCCTGGGGTACACACTGCCGCTGAGGGGGAAGGACGACACCTTCAGCTCCCTGGGGTACACACTGCCGCTGGGGGGAAAGGACGACACCTTCTGCCCCCTGGGGTTCACACTGCCGCTGGGGAGGAAGGACGACACCTTCGGCTCCCTGGGGAACACACTATTACTTGGAGGTGGAATTAGTTGGAGTATTCCACGTGGAGCGGTTTCTGTTTCTGGGACAGTCTCTCTGCATGTGACCCTGCTTGTTACACGTGTGGCACCTGATGTACCGTGGAGGGGTTTGGTAGTTCCCACCACCCGGACGCAGTGCTGGGGGGGGTTAATGGTGGGAGGTGTGTTAGCAGCTCCCAAGATGGACCGCTCCCGTGCCCGCTGCTTTTCCATTATGGATTTGTGGACATCTGTCATTAACCATTCCAAGGTTTTCATGGGAAGCGTACCTGGGAAAAAGGCCAGTCTGCTTTGGAGTTCTCTTCCAAACTAATTCTGTGGGGTAATACGAGGTACTGTAACCATGAGTTCCTTTCTGTCTGCATCCCTGTAGTCCGCGGCCGCCTCCTCCTCCTCATGATGGAACGCTGTCTGAAAACTAGCCGGTTCCATCCTGCTGTAGCCAGGGGCGCTGTACGGATACTAGCGTTGCCCTCAATTTGTACTCCACGGAATGGTGTCTCCTGTAGCTGTCCTTCTGACCGTGGGAACAATCCCGCCACTTGCCAACAAATGTAACGGAGCAGGAACACGCAGTCCAAAATCTCTGCTGGTATACGACAAAATACCCAAGAGGCACTACAGTTTCACCATCCCCGACCTCCCATATTGGACGACACACAATTTGGGAGTCAAATGAATACTGACTTTATTTTGTTATTGCAGAAATATTTATACATCTCTTTGGCCACAGGTAATACACATGCCCATATTTGGCCACACACAATACACATAAAGAGAACAATAGGGGGGTCACACCTCCCTGGCAACTTTGATACAATCAGACATTGATTCAATTACACTTCTTTGTTCTTATCTGAGAATGAAAACACTTTGGAAAATGCAAGGATCCTTTACAACTTTCTTATCTCTTGAATCTCTGTAACAGGATTATCTATTAGCCTAGGTCTGCAAAAGTCTGGCTAATATTCTGAGCCAATATATTCTGTAGAACATAAAACAACATATCTACAGTACAGCAATGTGATCATATTTTAACCAAGAATTAAATAATCATAAAACAGGGTAAAACAGGGATGGGTTCCGCTACACAGAACAGATTAATTTATGAGGAAATGTCACCCACCACACAAAATGGGAACTTACGTTGCAAGTGGCCTTATTATCGTACGGGTGAAGGTAACCCATCCCACGGCGAGATCAGTGTAGAATTAAAGCAAGAACCAGGTATGTGCCCTGGTTCATTGATGCTGAACTGATATAAGTGTTCACATGCCATCAAACATAAACGATTGCAATTCAAGAAAAAAAGACACTTATTTGTCAAGTATGTACCTGTAACGGAGTTGGAACACGAATCCAATATCT
Source organism: Discoglossus pictus (assembly GCA_027410445.1). Classification (NCBI taxonomy): domain Eukaryota; kingdom Metazoa; phylum Chordata; class Amphibia; order Anura; family Alytidae; genus Discoglossus; species Discoglossus pictus. The sequence goes on from CM050170.1 coordinate 64,489,342, forward strand.
CCGCTGGTATACGGTAAAATATCCAAGAAGCACTACAGTCTCACCATTCCCGACCTCCCATATTGGATGACACACAATTTGGGAGTCAAATGAATACTTACTTTATTTTGTTGTGCAGAAATATTTATACACATATCTTCCCACAGGCAATACACATGCCCATATTTGGCCACACAATACACATAAAGAGAACAATAGGTGTGGTTACACCTCCCTGAGGCTATCTGGCAACTTTGATACAATCAGACATGGATTAGATTATCCTTCTCTTTGTTCTTATGTCTCACAATGAAAACACTTTATACAATAGACTTCCTTATCTTCTGAAGAGTCTCTGTAATAGGATTATCTATTTGCCTAGTAGCTGTAATATTCTGAGCCAATATATTCTGTAGAACATAAACCAACATATCTACAGTATAGCAATGTGATCATATTTTAACCAAGAATTAAATAACCATAAAACAGGGTAAAACAGGGATGGGTTCCGTTACAGTACCACATTACCAATTTTAACAGTGAGGATAAAGCGTTTTTTGAATAAATCTGAATTTTTCAAACTGTTTATAAGAGCAGGAATCCATTTTGTGTTTGTTACATCGCTTCGTCAAAGCTGTATTATGAGTGATTGTGCTTTGAACCACTTTTCTGTCGAAGTTCTCTAAGAATGTCTGAGCACTAATTTCAAACTTAACTTTTAATTCTTTTGAATTCTTTTCCTATGATATTTACACAAGTGTGGGATATGTTTTATAACGGGTTCATCAGTAATATTTACAGAAAAAGAGAACTATATTTTATTCTTCATGAATAGTGTGACGAAGTGCCCTTCGCCACTTTGTCTTGGAGAGGACTGTTTGCCAGCCTCCTGCCCTGCGACTTTGGCCCTGGGACATATTGCCCTTTAAACACAGTATTCGGCCATACCACAGTGTATGTCACTCATTCTGGCCCTTTACATACAGGGGGGTCATTCGTTACTTGCCCTGTGTGAACCATGATACCACAGATATCTATGCCATGGAGCCCATTCATATAATGAAAGACTATGGGAAAGACTTTAGCTACATGGCAATTGAACTGTGTGAATAGGATCTGAGCGCTATTCTGTAGTTTTGTGCGCTCAGATCCCAGCTATCTGGGGATATGTGAAATGTGAGTAAATGTGAATTGCAGTAATGCTGATGGGTTGTCAAACTAGAGAATTGACCAACAAATACTTTTGTCCGGACATCCCCAGGCCGATCCATTGGGATCAGACCGTGTATGCCGGCTTATGGTCATGGGGGAGGTGTGTAACGGAACCCATCACTGTTTTACCCTGTTTTATGATTATTATGGTTAAAATATGATCCTACTATTATACTGCATGTATGTTGGTTTATGCTCCGCAGAATATTGGCCCAGACTAGTGCAGACCTTAGCATGGGAGATAATCCTGTTACAGAGACTCCGCATAAAGATAAGGACGTCTATTGTATAAAGTGTTTTCATCATCAGACATAAGAACAAAGAAGTGTAATTGAATCAATGTCTGATTGTATCAAAGTTGCCAGGTAGCCTCGGGGAGGTGTGACCACACCTATTGTTCTCTTTATGTGTATCGTGTGGCCAAATATGGGGGATGTGTATTGCCTGTGGGAAGAGATGTGTATAAATATTTCTGCACAACAAAATAAAGTCAGTTCACTACTTGACCCTTCAAAACGAAGCCTCGTCTCGTTATTGGAGGGGATTGCTATATCACACTGGGGATTGCTATGCGCTGCATACTCCCTGGTAGCTTTAATCTACGGCGGTTGTGGAGTCTGTGGTAGTGTGGTGTCCGGTGCGGTGCTTGTAGGCCTCGACGCAAGCTAGGACGCGTCCATCAACGGAGGTACACGGTCGGGGTGCCAGTAGATCCGTTACAAATAGGTTGTTTCTTTTGGAAGAAATATGTCAGGTGTCTAAAGTAGTTTTTATGTAGTTCTTATAATGTTGTTTTACTCCATAATGCGTACCAAAATAATTTAGGAAAATGCCCTACTCTCAAAGATTCTGGTGTTGTATCAAATTGTTCTATATAATATTTCTACTATTTTCTTTTATATTTATTATTTTATTAATATTAAATAAAGTTATTTTTTTTATTATCTAAAGGGCAATAAAGGTTCTTTGTATGTGGGACCTTTCTCCTCACCACTATTTGTTTTTGTTTCCCCTTCTGGCGTGCTACCTTGTCAAGGTGAAGGGGCTTGTGTACTTCTGTGAAGCTGTGAGCTAAAACCATGTAGGGTCACCCAAGATGGACAGGTCATAGCAGAGAGAACAGACAAATTGTGGTACACTGGATAAAGAACTGGCAACCCACTCTAGTATTTTTGGCAAGAAAATATTATGGATAGCACAAACAGACAGAAGATGTGCCTGGCATGCTGCAGACCATAGGGTCACAGAGAGTTGGGCACTACTGAACAACAACAACAATTATAGCTTTACCCTAGAGAACAGCTTTCAAATTTGACCATTATATGACACAGTTTAAAATAATTATCATGTATGCTCAGCCAGGGAAGCCCACACTTAGCCTTGGGTGATGTGGTTGCTTGGAAGGAAAGTAGACATACACCCTGGAGATTTGGACTTCCTCTCCATCTTTTCCTTGCTTGGAGTCAGTTAATAACGTAACTCCAATAGACATGTTCCCCTCTTCCACCTTCTATTGGCTAATGAGCGAAATATGCCCCCACTGTATCTTGCATTATTAATTAGTTCCCTGTGTTACTATGCAGTCATTTTGCCTGAGATGTAAAAAACTTCCAAATTTGTGTGTTTCAAGAAAATGAAAAAAACAAAAACACACATATATATATATATATATATATATATATATATATATATATATATATATTCATAGGAATATACACAGGGGGATAAAGAGTGACAATTCAGCACATGTGCTTATTGTGTTTGTGAGAGGTTTAATATATTTTCTTTATCCTGGTCATTTAAGAGTCCCATCAGAACATAACAGCTGTCTGTGAGTAGATGTACATATGCCTAAGAAAACAATGTTTAATATGGATATTTGCATGTACACTGGCGTCCTTTAACCAAAAGAAATGTAACCCCCCAATAGTCTACTCCACCTATGCGCCGAAGTATCCAAAAACTCACATCAAAATGATGAGTTCCAATAGGTCGAAACAACTGTCTATAAGAAGAATTATTATATTGATAAAATAAACTTTATTTGAAATTTTTTGTTAGATGTCTGCAGTGGTATCTTTCATTATGACCACATGGTATCAGTATAATTTTCTGGTTTGCGTAAACTTACCTACAATCATTTTTATGCTAATTCAAGTATTGTGTTAGGCTTCCTTCCTGTATAAAGCTGCTGTTAGTTTAAAGTGTGGTTTTGTAGTATTTCTACACTTGAATTTTCCACAGTATTTGCAGAAATGGGAAAGATTGTGTTTTATCTCTTAAATTAGGGGTTGTCCCAATAAGACGAAACATGACATCACTTAGAAAGTGTTTTCTTTTTTGGAGACTGTTTTTTTGCTGGAGTTTCCCCACATAAAAGGACCACTATTAAATCATGGTGAGGAGAAAGTTCATAATCTTTTGTAAACCACAAGAAAGAAACAAAAATCCTTTTTGAAAAGTCAACACATTTGGTCAGGTCATGATTGAATTTTTTCCACCGAATCATTCAGCAGACACTAAATTCCCTGGCAGCTCAGGTATTCTGGGTAACAACATGTAAATGATTTTCATAGTACATCATTACTTTGCATTTAAGTAGAGATTTATAAAGAATACAGATATATTTTTTGAACTATCCTGGTTTTGAGGAATTTCTTCTCCCAGACACCTGTTTAGTCTTGCATGGGAATCATCAATGTATGGCTGATTTCTGCTTACTGCTGTTTGACATTTTAAGATAGATTGAAATTAGAAGTACCAATTCAGTGGGGTCTGGAGATTCAAGTTCTGTATTCCAGGAACCATTCACGAAGGTCACACTCTGCCCACTTGGCCTCCATATTGTCCCAACTGTCCATCTCACTGAGAAGCAAGGCACAGGGTGCTAAAAGTTGTTGTCTTTTGGCCCAACCTGTTAAGAAAAACATATGATTGGGTCCTTCTATACTCAACACAACCCTTTTGTTAGCATTCTTTGATTGCAGTAAATGTTCTAGATTATGACTACTGCTAGAGTACAGCTAACCCTCCTGAATGGTTGTAGAGCATCTTAAAACTGATGTCACAACCCAGAGGAAGGGGTCAGGTAAACTCCACAACCTCCTTCTTTCAGCTTACAGGACACCCCTGAGTTTGAGATTTTGTGTTTTCTCAGCACAAAGCATGCCAGTTCAGGAACATCAGTTATAGAGAATCAAAATATCAGGTTTACAAGCTCAGCCCAGTCCCTGCCCTCCTTGATCCCTTTAATTAGGATAGCACAAAATACACGACACACACCATTGGTTAATGCACAGACAGACTCTGCTTTATTCCTCTTTGCACAGATATTTTAAGCACTACCAACAATCCACCCACATGGCCCACCCCAGACTTTTTCCTTTGGTTTATTTTTCTGCTGTCTAGGTTAGTGGATTCCGTTTCCCTGTCTTCAGCTCTCAGGTCTAGGGTTTTGCTGTTAAGTGAAGTGTATCACATTATGAAAAAGGGATGCCCTCCACCGCCCCTTCCGAACCTCCACTGTATGATCAAAGTATGATCACTTTATGACTATACTTTGATCACACATGGGAGGTTCGGAAGGGGCGGTGAAGGGCACTCCTTTACCAGAGGCTGTGACCATACGATTTTGGGCCATACAGGGCCATTGCTTGTGGGGTTCAGAGGAGTCTCACCCTGGCCTGTTTAATTTACCTAATTAAATATTTATTTTCTTGAATGGTTAAATGTTAGATATTATAAACAATTCCAGAGAAGATTTCCACATAACTATATAATTAATAATTGCCATACCCTAGACGTCCAATTTTAGCGTACAATAATGCTTAAATATTTTTTGACAATTCGTTTAGAATTTGCATTTTCTTTTTCCTCTATTTTTATCATTGTGATTTTGACATCTTCATGTCTTCATGTCTTAAGCAACTTTAAGTGATATTTCAATATATTATTCAATGTAAATAAGGAAATACAGCATTTACATCAGGTGTAGAAATATCAGGTTTTTAATAGAGTTTCCTCTCATGGAAGGTTCAAAAATTATTTATGACGAGTAGAAGGTTTATAATTTATTGCCATAAACCACAAGAAAGAAGCAAAAATCTCTTTGAGTAAACGCACACTTTTCACTCAGGTAACAAGAGCATTTTTCCAATGGAATCATTTAGTCTACAGTACTTTCATTGTAGCTAAGGATCCTGGGTAATAACATGCAAATAGTATTAACAATGGTATTCAAAATGTATTACTGTCTTGTGTCTATCCATACTGTACCTTTAATTTTCATCCATCTATATTATACCTAGATCATTTGGACAGCTACATATTACTCCAATATGGTGGAGTCATTGCTGCTAGCAGACAGCTGCTTCATCCTGTAAGGATTTATTAGTGGGATAGTTTATCTAGTTTCAAGCTATTGTAACTTTTTACCTATTTTGTTACATTACAGCCTTAAGTTCAATGTTTTATTAATCTGAATATTATGTGATGCATCAGAACACAATAGTCTAAGTTGGTGAAGTGAAATGAGAAAAATGTATACATAAAACTATTTTTTAGAAATAGAAAACAGAAAATTGGCATGTGCGTATGTATTCACCTCCTTTGTTATGAAGCCCATAAAAAGCTCTGGTGCAATCAATTACCTTCATAAGTCACATAATTAGTGAAATTATGTCCACCTGTGTGCAATCTAAGTGTCACATGATCTGTCATTACATATACACACTTTTTTTGAAAGGCCCCAGAGGCTGCAACACCTAAGCAAGAGGCGACACTAACCAAACACTGCCATGAAGACCAAGGAACTCTCCCAACAAGTAAGGGACAATGTTGTTGAGAAGTACAAGTCATGGTTAGGTTATAAAAAAATATCCAAATATTTGATGATCCCCAGGAGCATCTTCAAATATATCATAACCAAATGGAAAGAACATGGCACAACAGCAAACCTGCAAAGAGATGGCCGCCCACCAAAACTCACGGACCGGGCAAGGAGGGCATTAATCAGAGAGGCAGCGCAGGGACCTAAGGTAACCCTGGAGGAGATGCAGAGTTCTACAGCAGAGACTGGAGTATCTGTACATAGAGTGCCTTGCAAAAGTATTCACCCCCCTTGGCATTTTTCGTGTTTTGTTCCCTCAAAACCTGGAATTAACATGAATTGTTTGAGGATTTGCATAATTTAATTTACAGAACATGCCCACAACTTTGAAGATTTTTTTTTTATTTAAAGAAAATGCTATGTCTGGCACAAACCCAACACATCACATCACCCATTTCAGCAGCCGGGACGGGGAAACTTGTCAGAGATGAGGGAAAGATGGATGGTGCTAAATGCAGGGATATTCTTGAGCAAAACCTGTACCACTCTGTACATGATTTGAGGCTAGGACGGAGGTTCACCTTCCAGCAGGACAATGACCCCAAACACACTGCTAAAGCAACACTTGAGTGGTTTAAGGTGAGACATGTAAATGTGTTGGAATGGCCTAGTCAAAGCCCAGACCTCAATCCAATAGAAAATCTGTGGTCAGACTTAAAGATTGCTGTTCACAAGCGCAAACCATCGGACATGAAGGAGCTGAATGGGCAAAAATCCCAGTGGTAAGATGTGGCAAGCTCATAGTGACTTATCCAAAGTGACTTGGAGCTGTGATTGCTGCAAAAGGTGGCTCTACAAAGTATTCACTTTAGGGGGGTGAATAGTTATGCACATTGACTTTTCCTGTTATTTTGTCCTATTTGTTGTTTGCTTCACAATAAAAAAAAAAAAACTTCTTCAAAGTTGTGGGCATGTTCTGTAAATTAAATGATGCAAATCCTCAAACAATCCATGTTAATTCCAGGTTGTGAGGCAACAAAACACGAAAAATACCAAGGGGGCGAAACTTTTGTAAGGCACTGTACATATTCTTAGACAACTTTTCATACAGTCTGCTTTGGAAGTATACTATAACAGATTTTACTCTCAGACAGATGTTTTGACCTACAGGGACTCATCCGTCTAAGGCTGATTTTTGATTACTGCAGTGTAAAACTGGCAGGTGGGGTCATACAATATACATGGTTGGGTGGAGATACTGGGGCTGCACTTTCACTCCAGAAATTATTCATAGAGGTCAAACCCTGCCCACTTAGCTTCTATAATGCCTAGCTGACCATCATTCTGAGCAGCAGGGCAGCCATCAAGGTGTAGTTGGCCAATAATGTATTTTTCATGGACTGCGTCAACAACTGCTTATGCCATGTACTAGTAAGTCCCTCTTTGTGTATACAATACAATCATCCTTTTGCCAAAAGGATGAATTATTACTATTTTATAGTATGTTATGTAGTATATTATTTTATATTATATTATTAGTATCATTAATATTATTATTACTATTATTATAATTATCATTATTATAATTAAAACAGGTTTAAAAACTTTTTTCCACTTGTTTGATCTTATGAGTTTCCCCACCTTAGAGGTACGCAAATCAGTGACAAATAGGAGAATTTGTATCAACTACAGTTCCTTATAAACCACAAGGAAGAAACAAAAAAAACCTTTGAGTGCACCTACACGTTTCTGACAGGTCATGAGAGCATTTTTCTGACTGAATCTTTCATCATACATTATATCAATGGTAGCTAAGTATTCTGGGTAATAACATGTAAACGAGGTTCACTAACTTGCCTCTATTCATATCAGACATTGATCCCAAAGACATGCATATGCTGTTTTGAAAAAGCACAGCTTTTTAAACACTGTGGGGTTGAAATGTAACAGAGAAATTCTGCTCACAGACATATGTTTCGTCTTATAGGGACCCATAATGTGAAGGTCATTTCAGGCTACTATAGTGAGAAGGGGGAATAGGGAATAGGCTTCAAACCAAAAAAATCAAATTGGGCATGATGTTTGTATTAGAGTATAAGTCTAAATATTACACATGGACAGTCCATGGTGGACCCCTAACTCCAGTTTATTGTCTTTCAATGACAATATACTTAGTGAGTTCCTTGATGAGGCACTGACTGCTCTGAGGTAGGACTATAGCTGGAGGAGGGATCACATACACCAGTGGAAGTCAGTCAGAATCTGTTTGATATTTGCATAAATACGCAAAGCTGGGCCGCTGACAGGGGCACAGAGTATGGGGTCCTACGAGAAAGGAGGCAAAGATGTTTGAATTCACCTCCTCATAATAAACCATGGTGATACCCTCATCTCACTGTCTCCAATGCAACTTCTTTCAACTCTGATATCTTTCTCTCTAGAACTCCTCCACTTCCCATGAATCAATTCTTCCCTCCCCTGTTTGTGTATTAAAATAAGCTGTAAGGATGATGGTGTGAGAGAAGAATAAGAACATATAAAAATGAATATTGGGTGGAGGGGAGAGAGAAGTTGTAAGATGTAGGTAAATTAATTGATGGTGAAAATGAAACATGAAATTAGGTTTGTGTGAATATGGAAAATAACATTGAATAGTATAAGATCGTGAATGACTATAAAACAATTTATGAATGAGTGTAAAAAAAATATGACTTATCTGTGGCCGGGAAGGAATTAGTGGACAAAACAGTCCCCAAGGCAAATAATAATGTAATAATTTAGATGTCGATCTATATCTGAGTTTGTATAATGTAGTATTTAGTTTTTCTATTTCCCGAAAATTGCAACGTGTGTGTGCATGTATATATGTGAAGGTATATATTTAGGGTTCCTGAAAATTTGATTTCTACTGGCCCCGAAATTTTTGTTGGTGACCATGGTTCATCAGAAAGGCTCAAAATGGCAAACCTCAATGCTAGTTTACTGTAGGAAAATGCTGCTATTTTTAATGCAGTTTCACAACATAATAGGTACACAGTTCACTTATAGTGAGTAAAAAATATTTATAATGAACCATTCCTTGTAAACCAAAATAATGAGAGAAACCCAACGTTTGAGTAAACTTATATTATCTCGGGCAAGTCATGAGAATATATTTCCATTGGAGTTGTTCTGTATATAGTGGATCTATCATAACTAAGGATTCTGGGTAATAGCATGCAAATGAGGCTCATTGCGTATCTCTAGCTTGTATCTATTAGATATGTGCACACCTTTCTTTGCCAATTTATGTTTATTTGGAATATTTTCTGTGGATGTCCATTGTTACATGCACGAGACTAGAGTATCAATTGCAAAATGTAGACAAAAACTTATTTTGCAACAAAAATATTTATATTCTTTGGACATACTGTAGTAGTATGATGTAATGTTTTGGGACTATGGAGCAATTTTATAACATGGGTCTTATCTGCTCTAAAGAAGTTTCATTTTGATGTCACTTCCTACATAGCTAACCTTTGAACTGGAAATGTTTGTTCATTAATAAAGCTGGCCTACGTTTCCATATACTAGAAATGTCTCAGTGACCTGGAAGTAATGTAGAGAAGAGCTACTTCAACATCATGGAAATATTAAACAAATATATAGTGCTCCAATATAACACACACATATATATACAAAAGTCTAAAATGTATAGAAGATATAACTTTCAATCAGTGAGTAAAATATAAAAAAAGAAAACTCATAATGACATAAATTTAACTGCAATTTCAAAAAGGAAAAACGGTTTCCTGTGTTTTTTAATCCAATATCTAATGGTGCAAAGCTCATCTGGTAACATATTGTATGTAGTGATGGGGTCACCCAGAAGATGTTCATGGGTGAAATGCGAGAGTATAATCTCAGAGGCCCAGAGGTACCAGATTTGACTGTAGGAACTTGACTTTGCAATGGTACTGGTGTTGGCGACGGCATTGGACTTGGCGATGGCACCGAACTTGGCAATGGCATTTTTGTGTCCCTTGGCATGACTTTATCGCAGACAGACACTTTCGGTATCACTCTTGCGAGGGTTGGCCCTCAGAAGCTGCAAAGATGTAGAAGTAGTCTGGGCAATGGCACTGGACTGCTTGGCACAGGACTTGGCAATTGCACCCAACTTGGCGATGTTCTGTGGTGGTTGCAGAACGACACTTTCTTTGTCCCCTGGTGAATCTTGGTAGCAGGCAAACTTTCTGTGTATCTTGGTCAGGCTTGGCCCACAGGAGCTGCCAAGATGTGGAATCAGTCTTCATCTAGTAGTCCAACAATTTGGGACCTGAAATATAAAGGCCCTGAAATTCATGGGCTTATGGGCTGAGACCCTGCCCTGTAGCTGGTAAAATGCTTCAGTAGCATGTTTCTATCGATAGGGTCACAGAGAGTCGGACATGATTGAACTACTAAACATAGTATGATGCAACACATTTTATGAAGATGTCTTAGAAAATATGTGCTAGGCAAGCCCTTTATTTTTTTCTGGTTTCTATGTCCACCCATACTTTTAGGTACTGTGTCTTACTTCTAGCTAAATTGTAAATGAACAGATGAGTAGATCTCATTTCTATGAATTTTAGCACTGTATCCTAAATTGTTCCTGTGTTAACCAAACCTTAACTACAGCTGAAGTCACAGTGTCACGTTTTTCTTCGCAAAGTGCAGGATGGCTTTATTTAAGCTATTTTATGTGCTTAATTGGTGCTAGCGAGACCTCTTTCCTGCAAGTAAGCTGCGGCTCGCTTTTAGCCTTGCAGAGAGGTTTTCCGGAGGAATTGAATTGCAAAACTCTTGCGGCCGTTTTAGATCAAAGGCTTTCCTCTGGCGCGAGCGGCCGCAAGAGATAGCAAGGCACCGGCCGCAAGCCTGCCGGAGCCTACGGCCGTAAGGGAATAGAATAGCCGAATAGCTTGCGGCCGGTCCTTGCGGCCCCGCAGCGGCTGCGGCCGCTAATAGAATGAGGCCCATAGTAATTAAGGTTGAAAAAAGACTTTCAGTCCATCAAGTTCAACCTTTTAAGATCTCCTCTGATCTGCAATATGCAGATTAAATATTAATTACTTAGTTGTTAATTTATTATTAATCAATTATTTTTTTTTATTTTTTTTAATTATTAATCCAGAGAAAGGCAAACAGAAAAAAAAACAAGTAAGACTTAGCCAGTCGTCTCAAAGGGAAAAAAAAAATTCCTTCCTGACCCCAGATACTGGCGATCGGATTTCTCCCTGGATCAATACTATCTCTATAATTATCCATGATAACCCTGAATTCCCTTTTTAATTAGAAATAAATCCAGTCCCCTATTAAAGTTATCTATCGAATCCACTGTCACCACCTCCTCTGGTAGAGAATTCTCCAGTTTAACCACCCTTACTGTGAAGAACCCTTTTCTTTTTTTAAGGTGGAATCTTTTTACTTCTAACCTCAAGGGATGTCCTCTTGTCAGTTGAAAACCTCTTGGCGCAGAAAGCTCCCTTGACAAAGCCTTATACTGACCCTGGATGTATTTATATAAGGTACCGTATATACTCGAGTTTAAGCCAACCCGAGTATAAGCCAAGGCACCCATTTTACCACAAAATACTGGGTAAAATGAGTGACTCGAGTATAAGCCGAGGGTGGGAAATGTGCTTCCCCCTGTGTCCCTCTTGTGCCCTCTGTGTCCCCCTCTCTCTCCGTGTTTCTTCTCCCCTCTCCCTTCCCTGTCTCTCTTCTCCCCTCTCCCTTCCCTGTGTCTCTTCCAACCTCTCCCTTCCCTGTGTCTCTTCCCCCCTCCCTTATCACCCTCCTCAACCCCACTCCTCAACCTCCCTCCTCATCCTCAACCTCCCTCCTCATCCTCAACCTCCCTCCTCAACCTCCTTCCTCATCCTCCCTCCTCATCCTCAACCCCCTCTTCAACCTCCCTCCTCATCCTCAACCCCCTCCTCAACCTCCCTCCTCATCCTCAACCCCCTCCTCAACCTCCCTCCTCAACCCCCCCATCCTCAATCCCCCTCTTCAACCCCCCATCCTCAATCACCCTCAATCAGATTCCAAACTCTCTACAATGGCCTAGACCAAAGAGCTGTCCAAGGATGTCACGGACAAGATAGTAGACCTACACAAGGCTGGAATGGGCTACAAGAGCAAAGCAGCTTAGTGAGAAGGTGACAACAGTTGGTGCGATTATTCACAAATGGAAGAAACACAAAATAACTGCCAGTCTCCCTCTGTCTGATGCTCCATGCAAGTTCTCACCTCGTGGAGTGTCAATGATCATGAGAACAGTGAGGAATCAGCCCAGAACTACACGGGAGGATCGTGGTAATGATCTCAAGGCAGCTGGGACCATAATCACCAAGAAAACAATTGGTAACACACTACGTGGTGAAGGACTGAAATCCTGCAGTGCCCGCAAGGTCCCTCTGCTCAAGAAAGCACATGTACAGGCCCGTCTGAAGTTTGCCAATGAACATCTGAATGATTCAGAGGAGAACTGGGTGAAAGTGTTTTGGTCAGATGAGGAGGAGGAATGCTGTCTATAACCCCAAGAACATCATCCCCACCGTGGAAACATTATGCTTTGGGGGTGTTTTTCTGCTAAGGGGACAGGAGAACTGCACCGCATCAAAGGGACAATGGACGGGGCCATGTACCGTCAAATCATGGGTGAGAACCTCCTTCCCTCAGCCAGGGCATTGAAAATGGGTCACCAATGGGTATTCCAGCATGACAATGACCCAAAACACACAGCCAAGGCAACAAAGGAGTGGCTCAAGAAGAAGCACATTAATTTCCTGGAGTGGCCTAGCCAGTCTCCAGTCCTTAATCCCATAGAAAATCTGTGGAGGGAGCTGAAGGTTCGAGTTGCCAAACATCAGCCTCGAAACCTTAATGACTTGGGGCCTCATTCTATTATCGGCCGCAGCCGTTGCGGGGCCGCAAGGACCGGCCGCAAGCTATTCTGCTATAATCATCCCCAATACAATCATCTGATCAAGATGGGTATAGAAGCAATGGAAGCAAATATAATTCTGCTACTATACAAATCTCTAGTACGCCCTCATTTGGAATATGGAGTACACTTTTGGGCTCCACTACATAAAAAAACATTTTAGAGCTGGAAAAGGTACAGAGGGCAACAAAACTAATAAGGGGAATGGAAGTTATGAAGAAAGACTAACCGAGTTACACTTATTTTCTCTAGAAAAAAGGCGTCTAAGAGGAAATATTTTTACCGTATATACTCGAGTATAAGCCGAGTTTTTCAGCCCTTTTTTTAAGGCAAAAACGCCCCCCCCCCGCCTTATACTCGAGTCACTCTCCCCCCGTGTCTCTCTAACCCCCCCGTGTGTCTCTAACCCCCCCGTGTGTCTCTACCCCCCGTGTGTCTCTAACCCCCCCATGTGTCTCTCTACCCCCCTGTGTCTCTTTCCCTCCCCCCTCCTCAACCTAAACCCCCCTCCTCAGCATAAACCCCCCTCAACCCCCCTCCTCCACCTAAACCCCCCTAAATACCTCCCCCCTCTCCCCTCACTTACCTGCTTGTGCTCCGGCCTCCGCTCCTTGACCCAGTGCGCATGTGACGTCACATGTGCGTCGGGTCAAGGAGCGGAGGCCGGAGCACAAGCAGGTAAGTGAGGGGATAGGGGGGAGGTATTTAGGGGGGTCTAGGTGGAGGAGGGAGGTTGAGGATGGGGGGGTTGAGGAGGGGGTTGGGTATGGGGGTTGAGGATGAGGATGGGGTGTTGAGGTCTTTATATCTGTTATAGTATGAAACAGTATATCCTTCTGGGAACTGATATTTGTTTCTTGGCATTTATTTAATAGTATTTTCTACAACAGGGTTCGTAAATATGTCATCCACCACTGCAGCCCTGCTCCTCTACATTTGATGAGCAATTTTCTAGCCGTATGCCCTATTCAAAATAGCGATTTCCAAGTCATAAGAATTTATGTTTTATTTATGTGAATAAGAAATCTTGAAGTACTTGTCTGGCATATAAGTGATTAGCAGTATGTTTGGGTAGTAGCTCTCTTTTTAAAATACATGTACAATTTAATAACAACATAATTAAGCATGAAAAAAATCATTAGACTATAGTTTTTGATTGGAAAAAAAATGGATATGCCTCTGCTGGATCCTAGAGGCATCCATAACACATTGATGGAAGCACCTAATAAGATTAAAAACTTGCAAACATACAGTCTAGAGGCCGTCCAGGACAGAACCTTCCTCAGGGAAGGGGTAACCCGGAACCCAGTGTGAGAGGGTAGGGTGAGGGGCAGCCTCTTCATACCCCCTGGTGGGTACAGGCCCTGGGGCTGATGACTTATTATGGGAAAGTTCAGAGTCATATGATTTCACTTATTTCACAGCCATTATATATATATACTGTGTATGCACATATGTATATGCAGGAAGGTTGAGGAGGGGGTTGAGGAGGAGGAGGGGGTTGAGGAGGAGGAGGAGGGGGTTGAGGATGAGGAGGGAGGTTGAGGATGAGGAGGAGGGGTTGAGGAAGGGGGTTGAGGATGGGGGGTTGAGGAGAGAGGATGAGGATGGGGGGGTTGAGGAGGGGGATTGAGGATGGGGGGTTGAGGATGGGGGGTTGAGGAGAGAGGATGAGGATGGGGGGTTGAGGAGGGTGATTGAATCTGATTGGTTGCTTTTGTGGACAGGTGTTTTTTTATACAGGTAACAAGCTGAGATTAGGAGCACTCCCTTTAAGAGAATGCTCCTAATCTCAGCTCTTTACCTGTATAAAGGACTCCTGGGAACCATAAATCTTGCTAATTGATAGGGGATCAAATACTTATTTCCCTCACTGACCTGCAAATCAATTTATAACTTTTTTGACATGCGTTTTTCTTGTTTTTTTGTTATTCTGTCTCTCACTGTTAAAATACACCTACCATTAAAATTATATACTGATTATTTATTTGTCAGTGGACAAATGTTCAAATTTAGCAGGGGATCAAATACTTTTTTTGCCTCACTGTAGTTCCAGCATAAATATATTTTCTGACTAAAGGCTTAAATTCAGGCATAACATACAGACATATCCCTTCTCCTCTTTTACCAGTGCCCCTATCTTTCCTAAAAATGTTATAACTATCCAAATTAACAGTCCAGTCATGAGTCATCCCACCATGTTTCAGTAATGCCTATCAAATATAATAATTCTAGATCTCCCATTTTCCCTGGCAAGCTTCTTGCATTAGCAAGCATACACTTGAGGTTGCTGTGTCTATGCAGGTTTAAAGTACTTGCTAATGTATTCAGTTACTTACCAAGACCTCCATATTGAGTATACTACCGTTGCCCCCATTCTCCTTGAACATGTGTAGTTAATTAATTCCTTAACCTCTCCAATAATTGGAGTCCAATTTCTACCCCATATTAAGAACTTCTCCAATCTAGGAGAGTATACCTGGTCAATGAGAGAATGTCCTTATACAGAGATTGTTATTACATATTACATACTATTACACTAGAGGGCAGCAGAATTAAAGGGATGTTGGTCTACCTGCTGAATTTACACTATACACATATAGAGATATTGCCATTAAGGAGTGTTGTAATCTGAGATTTGTTTTTCTTCTATCCGTTTAAAGGAGTATGTTTTTTACTGTGTATTTTTTAAAGTGTCAAACCTTTAGGTGATGCAAACATACATTAATAACCAATTTAATATTAAAAACAGGGGCCATTGGGAGAAAGTGGGTGAGGGTTTAAGACAGAAAAGAAGGCGATATTTGGGGATTCCAGTCATAATCATGTATTAGTAGTCGGTATAGTTGTCATTCCATGAACTGATATTCTAGGTGGTGACATGCCAATAAATGGTGTTTTTAGGCAAAAGATTTAAGTTTTATATAACATGTTTTTAACTAGGCTTATTTAATTAATTTCATTCTTCTCAATTTTTCTCTATTAAATTTGACAAATCACAGTTTACAAAGCCCGTAAAGTAGCCCGTAAAAGTTACTGCTATTAAATTGGCCTCTTTTAGCTACCCACAAATGATCTGCGGGTTACAGGCGGAAAAACCCTACGGGCTGTCAAAATCTGAACTCCGTCTAAACCTTTGATCTTTCAAGCCCGTAAATGTTAAAATCCAAAATTGCTATTAAATTGCTACGATTCCCCAAAGACGCACTTGCGTTCAAACCAGTAACTGGAAACTATAGCAAAATATCCTACGGGTACTAGAGAGGACCCGCAAGGGAGTTAAAGTCATGTCCGTAGCACTGTAAAAGCAAATATAAACACAATGCTGTATTTTAAATTAAAGGAAAACTGATGTAAGGTATTAATGCTAATAGCACAACATTCTCAAGCTCGCAAATTGTCAATAAAAATATATTTTTTTATGCTTAATTTCCGTGTTATATCGATCCCGCATTAAATGTGTTAATACATATAATAGAACTAGCATGTATTAGAATATTAGATTTATTGATTTTTTCATATTGCCTTATTTCTGTAATGTGGGCCCGCTCGGAAGTTGGATTTCAAGCCCATAAGTGATTGAAATCTAACCTCCTTTTTTAGTGATATAACAATGACTCTTTTAATATTGGCTCCATCTAAACCGTAACTACGGGCTTGAATAATTTATCATGTTCGCGGCCGCAAATGCTACGCACCGAAGCATGGTTTACGGATTTGTATTCCGGCCATGTAAGTTGTGGGCTGTCTAAATGAATCGCTCTGTAACTCCGACAAATTTCAAACCCTTTGCAGGCTTTGCAGCTGAACCACGGCCTTGGCGGGCTTCAAATTTAATAGGGTCCTAGGTTTCCCATAATAATCATGATAAGTAATTCTTTATAATAATACATTGCTGGTAAACATTGTTGAAACAGAGCTGTGGAAATGTGGAAATCATTTCAGTTTGGTGATCTTTTTTATACTTCTGACAGCATGGTATTGTGATTCACATTCCCTGTGAAAGTGTCCTTAGCCCACAAAATTCAGTGCTGTACATCACAGGCGAGCAAGATGGCAGCCTGCAGGATAGTGTACAGGAAGAAAACAGTTTGGGTCAAGAAATTAAGAATCTGTTGCTTTGTCGACCTCTTTTAAGTAAGAAGATTACATTGAGGAGATTAATTTTATCTAATGAAACTTAGCTAAAACATCCATATGAAATGAAAAAATTGTCCAAAGAGTCCATTTAATTAAATTAGTCATCCAATGGGTACCCGATTTTATGGGAGCTTGAGATAATGTCTAGCTGTGTTTTGGTTTATTAAAGAGACACTTTAGACAAAAAAATATTAGATACATGTTTTAACTAGGTAAATTAATTAATTTAATGTTCCTCAATGTATTATTATTTAAAATGAGGATTAAAAGATTCTTACCTGCTGGAGTCTCCCCTTTTCTTCCTACTCTTCCTCATGAAACAGCTGTGACCTAAAGCCACGTCCACAGGGGATCAAGGTGCTAACAAGGAGACAGTGACATACCTGAGACATTGTTTGTGTTAAGCTCCGTTCACTACATCAGTTCAAAGTAAAATGTGATATTTCTGGGGCTCGGAACGCATTATTTCTATTTACATTGATCCCTGTGCTGCCTTGGAACTCAACCTTTTTGGAAGTCAACGGTGAAGGAGAAAAACAGAGGTATGGAGAGGTAGGGAGGAATCAAGGGATATAGGAGGTGGGGAGTGGGGTTAGAGACTGGAGGAGAAACATAAGGGGAGATTGGGAGAGACTGGTGGTGATGAAGAAAGAAAGGGATATGGGGTGAAACATATGGGGAGATTGCGAGAGACTAGTGGTGATGAAGAACGAGAGGGATATGGGGAGAAACATATGGGGAGATTGTGAGAGACTGGTGTTTATGAAGAAAGAGAGGGATATGGGGAGAAACATATGGGGAGATTGTGAGAGACACGTGGTGATGAAGAACGAGAGGGATATTTGGAGCAATGGAGGATTTAAGTGAGGAAAAGTGCGGAATGGAGACTTTTTTTCTTGAAGGAATTGTGCATTATGTCTTTACACGCAGTTATTGACTTGTATGAAGGCATTCCAAGAAGAAGTGAATCTCTTCTGGAGGCGAAGGGTGCTACTACTCCTTATATTGGTAGTTGTTTCAATTATTTTTTCCACCCCCTATTCAGAGGAGGAAGAGTTACTGTGAGGGACAAAGGAAAGAGAGAGAGAAAAAGAGAAGAGGCAGGATAGATTGATATATATAGGAAGATTATACACCATAAGAGAGGCACGTAGAAGGTAGAGAAACGTATCGAGTGGGGAAAAGAGACATACAAATAAAGCAGAGGGAGACACAGAAAGAGAGGGAAGGAGAGATTGAGGGAGACATGCACAGGAGGACAACATCTGAAGGGGATATTAATAAATCAGAAACAATTCAAGGGTGACCAAATACTGCAGGGTCTAAAAGACACCACTTATAAGGAGACTTCATGACCTTAGTGTAATGGAACCCATCACTGTTTTACCCTGTTTTATGATTATTATGGTTAAAATATGATCCTACTATTATACTGCATGTATGTTGGTTTATGCTCTGCAGAATATTGTCCCAGACATTTGCAGCTACTTGGCATGGGAGATAATCCTGTTACAGAGACTCCGCATAAGATAAAGGAAGTCTATTGTATACAGTGTTTTCATTCTCAGATAAGAACAAAGAAGTGTAATTGAATCAATGTCTGATTGTATCAAAGTTGCCAGGGAGCCTCGGGGAGGTGTGACCAGACCTATTGTTCTCTTTATGTGTATTGTGTGGCCAAATATGGGCATGTGTATTGCCTGTGGGAAGAGATGGGTATAAATATTTCTGCAGAACAAAATAAAGTCAGTATTCATTTGACTCCCAAATTGTGTGTCGTCCAATATGGGAGGTCGGGAATGGTGAAACTGTAGTGCCTCTTGGGTATTTTACCGTATACCAGCGGAGATATTGGACTGCGTGTTCCAGCTCCGTTACACTTAGTATGAATAGACTAGAGGGGAAAAGATAGAGGGGGTAGGAAAGAGACCTACTGATACTTCAAAGGATTTAATTACGTTTGGAGGGAAGCATCTTCCAGAAAAAGAGAAAGCCAGAACAAGGGACCATGATTTGAACTTGAAGATAGAAGATTTAGGGATAATGTGCAAATGTTCTACTTTACAGAAAGAGTAGTAGACAAGTGGTACAGCTTTCTAATGGACGTGGTAGGGTCAAGTACAAGTAAGGAAGTTAAGCAAGCCTGAGATAACCATAAGGCGTACTCTGAGTTAAATAATCTGTGTTTCTAGGAGGATGGAAGTAGAGAAACTGAGATATAGAGAAAGGAGAGCATGGAGATTTTAGAGAGACACACGAAGGTAGAGAGACACAAACACACAAGATTGAGACAAGTCGATGGAGAAGAGTGAGGTATATACATTCCCGCAACAAGGAGAAAGCAACAACAAATCAAGTAAAGAGCAAGCACGTCTAGTTGGATGAATCATTTAACAAAGACTTTTAAGTATTGGCATCTTATCATTATTCTAATCTACACCATCAAAATAGAGTTACTTATTGATACAAGATAAATTTATCTGAGACCTTTGCTGTGTCGCATTTAAAAATACCTAAATAACATATGTATACAGTGTTATTACATGTACCACAAAAAAACCCACATTATAAAAGGAACTGGCATTGCTGAGTCAAAATACATATTTAGTTGGTTTGGGTAACTTCACATTATGTGACAATCTAAGTTAGATGTGACCTCAATAAAGTAAAATGAAAAAAAATGTGTTCCTTAGTAGAGGAAAGAAATGAGTCAAATTTTTCAGTACTAACCCAATTAAAACTCAAAATATCAATTTCCGGCAGGTTGCGGTGTGGAACTGAAACGGTTTTGTAACTAATATAGCAAATGCTCCTCACTCTATGGTTAATGGCATGCACAATGTGGGTGCATAGGAAATGCATGCACTTTGATCTCCTACCAATATCTGGCCACTATAAAACTATAAACTCACTCAATAAATCCACTCACCATTAATGAATATCAATGAATGACCACATTGCATGTCTTCTCTCCCTCCTGTCATTGGGATCTCACCACCACTAACTAAGTATTGATCAATGGCGCTTTTGTCTTTTCATGTCTTCTCACCCTATGGTCAATTGGATCCCAACACCATTGAATATTAATAAATGATGCAAGTTATTTTAAATCTTCTCACACTCTGGTCAATGGTTCCCACCACTAATGGATATTGATAAATGATGTGTGACCTTTCTTGTCATTCAGCCTCTAGTCGATGTGATTCCACCACTAATAAATATTAATAAATTATGCATGTCCTTTCATATATATTCACCTTCTGGTCAATGGGATCTCACCATTAATTAATTTTGATTAATGACCCATGTTATTTTATGTCTGCTCTCCCTCAAGTCAAAGGGATTGCACCACCACTAATACATATCAGTAAACCCATAATGGAATCCTACATCATATATAATAGTTGTCAAACTACAAATCGTCGTCGCAAAGCGAGGGACGCAGCTTGGTCCACAAATGCGAACCCTCGAGAAGAGAGGGGCCGCATTTACGGAAGGTGAACCTGAAAACATTAAAAACACAATAAATACACACAAAAACTACATAAAAAGCTTAACCACAGCAAGGGGGGCACCCAGAACCTCTCCAAGTGAAGTTACACCTCAATTTAAGTCCAAATTCCAGAGTTTAGAGACAAGAAAATCCCAGAGCGAGAGAAAAAATGGCCGCCGAAAAAAACGAAAACTAGGCTACAGGACCCTAAAGACGCAAAACACCACCAAGCACATACGTTTTTTTAAAAAAGCCGTACGAGATACAAGATACGCTCTTACCAAGGATGCTACATCATCCACAGCCGCGTACCACATACACATTCACCGCTATTTTACAACACTAACTTACACAATGCGGAAGTACACAGCTCCCCTAACGGCTTTCCCTCGCGCACGCAGCATATTTACACTACACACTGCACACATTACTGACACTTACACCTCAGCTCCACAACAGTACAAACTGACATTGTATGCTGCAGGAACATCAAAACAGATTGTCAGCTCTTCAACACAATGCTTCCTGCATATATTACTTCCAAATAGGTAAAGTATATTAATTTATTAATTTATTAATTATTTAATTAGCATACAAAAAAACATATACACAAAAAAAATACACTCTAACAATAAACACAAAAGCAATTCACTGCGAGACTCACAACGAGCGCCAACGCTGCTCATAGCACACAAAGCCTGGCAATAAGCGCAAAAAGCAGATCAGCGCCGACCAAACAATAACACCAAAATCGCCTAGCAGAAAAAAAAATACAACAACCAACAGCCTCGCAATGAGCGCCGAAGGCTCTCAGCGCGAGGCTCGCAATGAGCGCCAAAGGATCTCGGACCACCAACAAAATTAATGTCTGGCCCAAACAGCATTACCTGCCTTACAATTTCATTGCCCCATCTTTTTTTTGATGGGCAAGTCGCTAGTCACATATATAGTTGGGAGCAAGCCGGCTGTTGCTAATGCTTGTGTGCTCGCGCAGCGAGCCTTCGCGAGGGCCACAGTTGCTGGCATGGAGCGCCAAAGGTGCTCCTTGCCAGCAACTGCGGACCTCGAAAAATTTACATAGTTACGAAAGCAAAATACAAGACACGTTACGACCCATTACGACCTCACAAAAATCGTCCGAAACCTGCGCACATAAAAACATGAAAAACACAATAAATACACAAAACAAATACATAAAAAGCTTACCTACAGCAAGGGGGGGGGGGGACCCAGGACCTCGAAAACTGAAGTTACACCTCAATTTAGGCGAGAGAAAAAATGGCTGCCGAAAAAAAAAAAAAACAAGGCTACAGCACTCTAAAGGTGCAAAACACCACCAAACACCTACGGATTTCCCGAAAAACATGTACGAGATTCGAAAATAAGGACGCAACCTGCGCAACCCCAAAAACATTAGAAATACACACAACAGACACATAAAAAACTTACCCACAGCAAGGGGGGCACCCAGGACCTCTGCAAGTGAAGTTACACATCGATTTAACTCCAAATTTCGAAGTTTAGACACCCGAAAATCACCTAAGAAAGAGAAAAAATGGCCGCCGAACAAAATGAAAACGAAAAAGTCGGACGACATCCGAAAACAAAGGACGCTAAATCAGCCGCATACCACACATTAGGTGCCATTTTAGAACAATAACTTATACAATCCGGAAGTACACAGCTACCCTAACGGATTTGTCTCGCGCACGCACACTATTACACTGCACACATTCATGACGCTTACACAGCAGCTCCACAGCACTGATGATGCAGCAACATGAAAATAGATTGCCAGCTCTTCAACACAATGCTTCCTGCATATATTACTTCACAATAGGTAAAGGGCGAAGCGAAGTTCCGCATTTGCGGAGGTGGAGGCTCTAGGCCGCCTCACTCCCGGGACAAATAAAGCCCAGAAAAGCATGACTTTGCAACAAAAAAAAAACGCTGTGGGACTTAGAAAAGCGCAAGGCTTGCAATGAACGCCGAAGGTCCTCCGAGTACAAAAAGCTTTACATTGTGTGTCAAACAGCATTGCCATGGTTTAAAATGTTATTGCCCCGTCACTTTTGATGGACAAGTCGCTAGTTAATTAATATTGATAAATGTTATGTGTCCTTTTAAATCTTCTCACCCTCTCGTAAATGCAATCCCACCACTAATAAATATCAATAGATTATGTATGTCCTTTCATATTTATTTCCCTTCTGGTCAATGTTTTTTCATGTTTTCTCTCGCTCAGGTCAATGGGATCACACCACCACTAACAAATACTACCACAAATAAATATTGATACATGTTGCACGTCCTTTTAAATCTTCTCACTCTCTGGTCAATGGGATCCCACCAATAATGAATATTCATAAATGACACATGTCCATCCATGCCTTCCCATCCTCTGGGATATGGGAATTTACCACTAATGAACATTGGAAAATGATACATGTCCTTTAATATCTTCTCACTCTCTACTCTCATCTCTTTTTACTCTCCGGTCAATGGTATCCCACTACTAAGGAAAATCAAAAAATAACGCTTGTTCTTTCATGTTTTGTCACCCTTGAGTAACTTAGTAATTGAGAATGGAAAAAGACGTTTAGTCTCAAGGTCAACCGATTTTAGATCTCTTCAGATATTTGTATTATGTGAACTATAAATTGATCCAGAGGAAAGCAAACAAAACCCTGTTGAAATATTGGCAATTGCTTCTTTAGGGGGGAAAATCCTTCTTGACCCCTGAAAGGAAAACACAAACTGAGAGGTGCTCAATCTGAGAAGGATCTAACCCAGCAGTTCTAGGGGGGTAGTCCACCCTGGGCGGCTCTTCTTTGGGGGAGGCAAATGGCCTCCGGCCTCCAGGCCCCATATGCCCCCCTTGCTCCCGGCTCCCTGCTCTCTCCTCTGACCCAGGAGGGGAGGAACCAACAGAGGCAGGAGCTGCCATACCACCAAGAACCAAAAACTTACAATCAGATTATTGCATGAATTCATATCCTACATAATCTGGTCAACTGTCAAAACCTTGCATGCCATTTTTATTCAAAAATATATACAACCTCTAAAGTTATTTCTTCAATTTGCTATCACAACTTCCGTTTTAGTGATTTCCACAATCTTATTACCTTTAATGTAGAGAACTACTTTATTTATTTTAGGTGAAAGAAGGTCAATGGGATCCCACCAATAGCTAATATCAGTAAATGATGCGTAAATGTTTTCTCTACCTCTGGTCAATGGTAACCCACCACTATCAAATGCTGATTAATGATGCGTGTCCACTGACCCTCTTGACGATGGGATCCCCCAACCACTAAGGAATATTGATTGATAAAAATTGGGTGTCCCTGCATTTTTTCCCTCAATCTGGTCATCAATATCCCACCACTATACACAATGGTTATGGTCATGTATATATAGCTTTAATGACAGAAAAGGGTTTCTATATTTGCATTAAATGGCTTCCTGGTCACCTGTGAGGCCAATTTGTCCACTGTTGAAGATTATCTTTTTTGAAGGCAGCTTTGCAAACATATTTAGGCTGACATTTCTGTTTGATGGTGTAGCGGAACCCATCACTGTTTTAAACTGTTTTATGATTATTATGGTTAAAATATGATCCTACTATATGTATGTTGGTTGATGTTCTACAGAATATATTGGCTCAGAATATTAGCCAGACTTTTGCAGACCTAGGCTAATAGATAATCCTGTTACAGAGATTCAAGAGATAAGAAAGTTGTAAAGGATCCTTGCATTTTCCAAAGTGTTTTCATTCTCTGATAAGAACAAAGAAGAATGATCTAATTAATGTCTGATTGTATCCAAGTTGCCAGGGAGGTGTGACTCACCTATTGTCCTATATGTGTATTGTATGGGGGATATGTGCAATGTCTGTGTGTTATGTGTAAAAACATACTTTTACTAACTTTTGAACCCCTGGTCTGATTTATGCCATTTTTGTATATGTTGTTCCCCTGGGTGAGAGATATTGAATGGTGCGGGACTTAAAGGTGTACCCCCTGTATTTGGGGTACATCCAGAATGTGGTTAAAATTGTGTCTGTTTTAATTGTGTTACCTGTTATCTGAGGGGAGGAGACGTGGGGGTTGAACCATGTAGATAATTGGCTGTTGTGATAATTATGTGGGTGTAGCCCTTCAGAGGGCACCATTGCATAAAAGGAGATTCCCTGTCATTAAAATATAGTTCTACTTGACCCTTCAAAACGTAGCCTTGTCTCGTTATTGAAGGGATCGCTATATCATACTGGGGATTGCTATGCTTTTGCATACTCCCTTGAGCTGTAACTACTGAACGCTTGTTCCTGTCGTACTATCCTTGGAGTCTGTGGTGGTTTTGGTGTCCGGTGCAGTGCTTGTAGGCCTCGACGCAAGCTAGGACGCATCTATCAACGGAGATACCCGGTCGGGGTGCCAGTAGATCCGTTACATTGGCTGGCAGTGGTGGGATGGCGTCCTAGTAAGAGGAAAAGCAGCACGGAGACACTGGTAACGTTTGGAGTTACAAATTGAGGGCAACGCTAGTATCCGTACAGCGCCCCTGGCTACAGCAGGATGGAACCGGCTAGTTTTCAGACAGCGTTTCATGATGAGGAGGAGGAGGCGGCCGCGGTATGATGCCCTGGAAGATGCCCAATGGCGGCGAGGTGAGAGTCACCCCAGTGAGGAGCAGCGGCTACAGAAGCGTGTGGCGATGCGGATGTATCTATTGGGAGAGCAGCCCCTGGATGAGTGGGTGACAAGACTAGAGACCCTGGTATGGCGAGAGCTCTGGCTAGACAACGCATACCAGGCCCTCTGGTGGCATACCGTTCGACTTACCCCCTGGACGTCTGAACACGACTTACCGGAGGGGAATGATTATGATGGCCCGGGTTTATTATGAGATGCCTTGGAGGACGATATTGATCTTGGCAGCACGGAGGGGTCTAGGTTTTGGGACATCTACGACTACCGGATGGGCATGTATGTCTGGGATGACGAAGGCGAGGTGAGCAAAGACATGACCCACCTGGTAACAAGAGAGTGGGAGCTGGAGCAGGACTACCAACACCTGCTCAGCTTCGTGCAGCCCCAGCCGACCCGACAAGCAGAACCAGACCTCATTGACTGGTCCTGGCATGACCTCCAGATGGCAGGTAGAGATGGGACCGAGGTCTCTCTAACGGCCCTACAGAGGGCAGAAGGTGTCGTCCTTCCCCCCCAGCGCCAGTGTGAACCCCAGGGGGCAGAAGGTGTCGTCCTTCCCCCCCAGCAGCAGTGTGAACCCCAGGGGACAGAAGGTGTCGTCCTTTCCCCCCAGCGGCAGTGTGAACCCCAGGGGGCAGAAGGTGTCGTCCTTCCCCCTCAGCGGCAGTGTGTACCCCAGGGAGCTGAAGGTGTCGTCCTTCCTTCCCAGCGGCAGTGTGTACACCAGGGAGCTGAAGGTGTCGGCCTTCCCCCCCAGCGTCAGTGTGTACCCCAGGGAGCAGAAGGGGCCGTCCTTTCTCCCCAGCGGCAGTGTGAACCCCAGGGGGCAGAAGGTGTCGTCCTTTCCCCCCAGCGGCAGTGTGAACCCCAGGGGGCAGAAGGTGTCGTCCTTCCCCCTCAGCCGCAGTGTGAACCCCAGGGGGCAGAAGGTGTCGTCCTTCCCCCCCAGCGGCAGTGGGTACCCCAGGGGGCCAAAGGTGTCGTCCTTCCCCCCCAGCGGCAGTGTGAAACACAGGGGGCAGAAGGTGTCGTCCTCCCCCCCCCAGCGACAGTTTACCCTAACCAGGGGAGACACCAATCTCCCAGACGGCGCAGATGGGACCGTGGTCTCTGCGCCCACAGCTTGTCCAGATCCCCAACTACCGTCACTGGGACAACCGGAGGAGGGGGTAAGTACAAATTCCCCTCCCCAGCTAACTTCTAATGTGGCCCCAGGGTTAACAGAGGAAATGTTAACCCCCACTGACCCCCACGTTTCCCTGGCTACTGAGCCGGAATATGTCCCAAGTACCCCAGCAGAAGAGCTGACAGCGGGGCAGAGTGCAGTCGGCCTCTGCCCTCCCTTTGTCCCTTGTACAGAGCAGGATGTCCTGCAGGTTATACCAGCAGAAGAGCTGGTATCAGGGCAGAGTGCCGCTGGCCTCTGCCCCTCAAGTCCCCTCAGCGTGTTGCCCCATCACCACAGCAAAATATCCAGGTACCTGGTTAGACTTCCCCCCAAAGGAGAGATGTGTGACGAAGTGCCCTTCGCCACTTTGGCTTGGAGAGGACTGTTGGCCAGCCTCCTGCCCTGCGACTATGGCCCTGGTACATATTGCCCTTTGGAACCAGTGTTCGGCCATACCAGAGTGTAAGTCACTCATTCTGGCCCTTTACATACAGGCGGGTCATTCTGTACTTGCCCTGTGTGAACCATGATACCCCAGATAACTGTGCCATGAAGCCCATTCATATAATGAAAGACTATGGGAAAGACTTTAGCTACATGGCAATTGAACTGTGTGAAGAGGATCTGAGCGCTATTCGGTGGTTTTGTGCGCTCAGATCCCAGCTATCTGGGGATATGGGAAATGTGAGTAAATGTGAATTGCAGTAATGCTGATGGGTTGTCAAACTAGAGAATTGACCAACAAATACTTTTGTCCGGACATCCCCAGGCCGATCCGTTGGGATCAGACCGTGTATGCCGGCTTATGGTCACGGGGGAGGTGTGTAACGGAACCCATCACTGTTTTAAACTGTTTTATGATTATTATGGTTAAAATATGATCCTACTATATGTATGTTGGTTGATGTTCTACAGAATATATTGGCTCAGAATATTAGCCAGACTTTTGCAGACCTAGGCTAATAGATAATCATGTTACAGAGATTCAAGAGATAAGAAAGTTGTAAAGGATCCTTGCATTTTCCAAAGTGTTTTCATTCTCTGATAAGAACAAAGAAGAATGATCTAATTAATGTCTGATTGTATCCAAGTTGCCAGGGAGGTGTGACTCACCTATTGTCCTATATGTGTATTGTATGGGGGATATGCGCAATGTCTGTGTGTTATGTGTAAAAACATACTTTTACTAACTTTTGAACCCCTGGTCTGATTCATGCCATTTTTGTATATGTTGTTCCCCTGGGTGAGAGATATTGAATGGTGCGGGACTTAAAGGTGTACCCCCTGTATTTGGGGTACATCCAGAATGTGGTTAAAATTGTGTCTGTTTTAATTGTGTTACCTGTTATCTGAGGGGAGGAGACGTGGGGGTTGAACCATGTAGATAATTGGCTGTTGTGATAATTATGTGGGTGTAGCCCTTCAGAGGGCACCATTGCATAAAAGGAGATTCCCTGTCATTAAAATATAGTTCTACTTGACCCTTCAAAACGTAGCCTTGTCTCGTTATTGAAGGGATCGCTATATCATACTGGGGATTGCTATGCTTTTGCATACTCCCTTGAGCTGTAACTACTGAACGCTTGTTCCTGTCGTACTATCCTTGGAGTCTGTGGTGGTTTTGGTGTCCGGTGCAGTGCTTGTAGGCCTCGACGCAAGCTAGGACGCATCTATCAACGGAGGTACCCGGTCGGGGTGCCAGTAGATCCGTTACAGATGGTTGCATCTATATTGCATTTTCTGACTTTCTATATTTATATAACTAGAAAAGGGTGCAGCACCTTTAGTTCTATTATTATATGCACTTTAATTTGTCATATTGTTACTACTGACTAAGGGCATCTAAGGGCAAAGGATGTGATCATAGCTTTTTATACCAATAGAGCTCTGTTGCTGTTATTGAACCTCATTCAATTGAGGCTTTTGGGAGATTCAGGCTCGGAAATGGAGCCCGCAAGTTACTTTGCTATTCAGTTGGCGTCTTTTTGTGGGCTCCGATTGTGTTATGAGCTGCGGCCTGCGATTGACTGTGATGGTTCAAATCAAATCAAAGTGAATGCCCCTCCAAGCTTTTGATGTTTTACAGCTGCAAGATTTGCAAATGTTAAAATCGCAAATTGCTATTCAATTGCCCCGATTCCTCTCGCTAACCACTCTGTCAAGCCCGCAAATGGCAAAAGTCGAACAAGTTATTTGAACCAAGGAGGTCTCGCAAAGGACTTAATTACATGTCCAGAGCACTTTAATAGCCAATAAAACAACAATACTGTACTTTTATTAGAAGGGAATGTGATGTTTGGTCTTAGAATTAATAGCAGAACATTCTCAAGCTCGTAAATCGGCCAAATAAAATACTTTATTTCATGTTTAATTTTATTCATTATATTGTTACTAGCGACTTGCCCGTCAAAAATGACAGGGCAATAAAAAAGTGTTGAAATGCTGTTTGTGACATAATGTGAGTGTACTGGGTGCCTCAAATATAGAGACCCCTATAGGACACTAATAACACTAGAAGTGCAATGAGGGTCATCCAGGACCCTCATGACACAAAGTGTAAGCACTACACTATTAACTCTAACTATACCCCATTAACCCAACCCTGGGACTATTTAATACTAACAGTACGCATTTAACTCTAACAGTACCTATTTAACCCTAAGTGGGCCTATTGAACCCTAACTGGGCCTATGTATCCCTCTGTAAGCCTATTTTACCCAGTCTCTTATGGGGTCTATACAGACCCTCATAAGCCTCTATTTAACACCATCAGTCTCATAAGGGTATATAAAGACCCTCATGGGACAGTTAGAAGCCTAACAGGACCCTCATGACACTAAGTACAAACACTACACTGCACTACCCCCCCTAATAGACCATATGTATTTGCTTTTCAGGTGTGTAATATTTGTTTTATTTCCTGTAGTGGGGGGGTTGTTCATTTTTTTTATGTATTTTTATTTATTTTTTGTAATGTATTTTTTTTTGTGACTTTTTTATTTTCAGTGACTTAGGTTTTATTATTTTTTGTGAGCTAGGTTTTATGATTTTCTGTAATTAGTGGGGTGGGTGGTTTATTAGGTGGTAGATCGGTAGTGTAGGTAGGTAGTGTAGGTGTTAATAGGTTAGTGTAGAGGGGGGGTTAGTTTAGATTTAATGGTTTATTGAGGGGGTATGGTGCATTGTAGTGTTTTTACTAAGTGTCATGAGGTCCTAGAGGACCCTCATGGCACTTATGTGGTTAATTTTAGGGTTCTAACTGGCCCATGGGGGTCTTTATATACCCGTATGGGACTGATGGGGTTAAATAGAGGCTTATGAGGGTCTGTATAGACCCCATAACAGACAGGGTTAAATATGCTTAGATGGGGTTAAATAGGACCAGTTAGGGTTAGATAGGTACTGTTAGGGTTAAACGTGTACTGTTAGGATGAAATAGGGCCAGGGTTGGGTTAATGGGTATAGCTAGGGTTAATAGTGTAGTGCTTACACTTTGTGTTATAAGCGACCTGGATGAGCCTCATGGCACTTCTAGTGTTATTACATGGGTTAATTAGTGTCCTATAGGGGTCTATATAGACCCCTATTGGACTGATGATGTTAATTAGTGGCTTATGGGGGTCTGTATTGACCCCCATGAGTGACAGGGTTAATTAAGGGTTTATGGGGGTCTGTATTGACCCCCATGAGTGACTGGTTTAATTAAGGGTTTATGGGTGTCTGTATTGACCGCTATGAGTGACAGGGTTATTTAATGGATTATGGGGGTCTGTATTGACTCATGTGAGTGACAGGGTTAATTAATGGATTACGAGCATCTGTATTGACCCCGATGAGTTACAGGGTTAATTAAGGGATTATGGGGGGTCTGTATTGACCCCCATGAGAGACAGGGTTAATTAAGGGATTATGGGGGTCTGTATTGACTCCCATGAGTGACAGAGTTAATTAAGGGACTATGGGAGTCTGTATTGACCCCATGAGTGACAGGGTTAAATAAGGGATTATGGGGTCTGTATTGACCAGCATGAGTGACAGGGTTAATTAAGGGCTTATGGGTGTCTGTATTGACCCCTATGAGTGACATTGTTAATTAATGGATTATGGAGGTCTGTATTGACCCCCATGAGTGATAGGGTTAATTAAGGGATTATGGGAGTCTGTATTGACCCCCATGAGTGACAGGGTTAATTAAGGGATTATGGGGTCTGCATTGACCCCCATGACTGACAGGGTTATTTAGGTGATCATGGGGCTCTGTATAGAGCCCCATTAATGATAGGTTAATTTAAGGACCCGCACAGTGGGAAATTCAAATTTTGTTTACGGGGGTTAATGTGGGGTTAATATGGGGACCCTCCAGGGGGTCCCATTGGGGACCCCAATCATTGGGGGGCTAATTTTAGGTGCCAGTGGGGGTAGTTACAGTACCCTCCCTGCTGGGCTTAACTGTTTGTGTGCCGTGGGCCCTTTAAAGACCCACGGCAGGTAATTTGGACCTTTTAAATGCAGTGGGGGACACAATCGTGACCCCCACTGCAAGGGTTAATGTCGGGACACTTCAGGGGTCTGATCGGAACTCCACAACAAGGGGTTAATGTGGGGTCCCAAACTTATCTCGGATCTCTTAATGTGGGGGTTTGGCAAAGTTGTACGGTTTTGCGCGGTCCCGGGTCGTGGAGCCTTGTTTTCATTTTTTTCAGCCTCTATTTTTTTTCTTGCTTAGCAGATTTTCGAGTGACGAAACTGGGGAAATTGGGGTTAAATTTCCGTGCAACCTCACTTCCAGATGTCCCGTCTGTCCCCCCGTGCTGTGTGTGAGTGTGGTTACTGCGTTGTTTTTTGACCTCAGGTATTTATTTTTTTAAGTGCCGTGGCAGAGAGACACAGGGTAAGGAGAGGGGGAGGGGAAGAGAGACACAGGGTAAGGAGAGGAGTAGGGGAAGAGACACAGGGGAGGGAGAAGATTTTTGTGTAGGTCCCGCGTGTCTAATTAGCTGACAGGCGATGAGCGCCTTTGGGGCTCATCGACTAAGTGGTGTGAGTTAGCATGACGAAGTCTCGTAGTTTGACAACTATTATATGTGAGATCGATCCCAGGAATCAATGTGTAAATAAATATAATGGAACTTACAGTTTTATCAATATTGCATTATATCTGGAATGTGGGTCCGATCGTAACTCGTAATTCAAGCCTGTAAGACTTCAATGAAAAATGCAGGTTGGATTTCAACGGGCTTGAACCATGAGTCATGATCGGACCTACATTTCATTGGCTATTTCTAACCGCGAGTTAAGGCCTTGCGTCATCAATCATGTTCAGCTTGCAAATGCTACGATCCATAGCATGGTTTGCAATGTGTGCTATCGGGCTGGGACTTGCGGACCTGGACAATTGAATAGCACCATAAGTTGTGGACACTGCGGCCTACGTCCATGCGACTTGTGGAGGCCGAATTGAAAGAGGCTCATAGTTACTGAGAAGTCATAAATTCTATTTTTATGCTTTGATATTGCATGGTTTTGTGCATCTTCTTTTTTTGGTGCTTACATCAGAAAGTGGTATGGATCATACTGACTCATATATTTACACATCTTCCATTCCTCTGATTAGCAAAACCTTTACATTTGTGAAGTGTGCAGAAGTGTGCAGGTAACCAGTTCCTCAACTGGTTAATATGGATGGTTTATAATCTCAAACCCACTTTGGTCAATGAGATCCCGCAACTTGTTCTATTGGAAATTACTAGACTCTGGTCCTTATTCTTATTCCCCTTATTCTATGATCCCTAATTAGTTGATGTAAATAATTAAGAAATTCCGACCCTAGGCTGTTCTCTTACTATTCAATCAAACTAGCTGGTGTATGTTGTTTTTGTATTTGATAACTATATTGACAAGATCACTTTTGTAGAGAGGCGCATACCATGCATACTCCACCTTACCAATAAAGTAGCACTTTCCCACATATCCTTTTATGTGGATGATTTGTCAAGATGGAAAAAAACATCTTAATATATAGTAAAATTACCCTTATTTGTCATTTATTTGGAAGTTATGTCAGTGACATAAACACCCACGAGACATGATACAACCAAAGGAACACAACCACACACTTAGACAACAAAATAATCACACTGTTACTAAGGTACATACTGTTTGCCACACGTCATTGTGATCCATCATCTTCTCTTCACTCCTTGTTATGTGGTGAAGATTAGAACTAATGGAGACGAGGTGTCAGAGAATGGCAATGACAAAGGGATGACTTTGGCAAGACTCTTGCATCCTGTGATGCAAAGGATAGAGTAGAGAAGGGTGGATATTTTAAACCAAAGTCATTGGAAGGCATGTCCATTTACCCTCTGGTTAATGGGATCCCACCAATAATGAATGTAAAGGATCCTTGCGTTTTCCTCCGAACGCCAGCTGAAACAAAGTGATTATAGCTCCCAATGCCCCAAACATGAGTCAAAACTTCATGAAGGGGTAAACATGAACTCTTTTACTCTGGGCTACACGCCCGGTATCATCAGGACTTCCTCCTGGTGGACAAAGGAAAAATAGTAGCCAATCACAGTGGCTATAGCATAAGCACTCCCCTTACACATAAATCACTCCCTCTTTTCTATCCTGGAGGTAATTAAATTAAGGTAGCACAGAGAGCCTTAATTCTCTCCAGGAAGAAAGGAAACATGGCTTCTTTGTTTTACTAAAACAGAATAAAAATGTATAACTTTGTTTTTACACAATATAAACTTGAAGTTCCACATATCCCCAGATAGCTGAGATCTGAGTGCATATTCTAGGCGAATAGCGCTCAGATCCCACGAACGCAGTTCTCAGAATCATCGACTGAAGTTTGTCTTATTAGGTATTTCCACGAAAGCCCATTGTAACTCCTCAAATAACCGAACAGGTTGGTTCGTGAAGTCTGTAAAATAGGGGATTTCGTTACAATGAATAAAGATAAATATCTTGTGCCCTTTCATGTCTGCCCAACCTCTGGTCAATGGGACCCCATCAGTAATGAATATTGATAAATGACACTTGTACTTTCATGGTTTCTCACCTTTTGGTTATTAAGTAATTGAGAATGGAAAGAAACATTTAGTCCATCAAACTGAACCTTTTTCTTCATATCTATATAGTTTATCGATTGTAAATTGACAGAGAAAGGCAAACAAAACCCCAATTGAAACACCGTCATTCCCTCATGAGGAAAAAGTATTTATTGGTCTCAAAAACTGGCAATTGGATTATACCCTGGATAAATAACCTTTGTATTCTGGTTGACTGACAAAAATCTGTATGCCATTTTCATTCCAAAATATATCCAACTCCTTTAGTTAGTCCCACAGCTTGGTTGCCGGGAACATATGTTTTGTATCTTTAAGGTTAAAGAAGGTCAATGGGATCACAACACTTAATTTTGATAAATTATGCCTGTCATTACATGTCTTCTTGTTCTCTGGTTAATAGAGCCCCACCACTAACAAATATGGGCAAAAAAAATAACAATGAATTTCCGCTTGCTCACGGGTTATCAGATGCTATCTTATGATGTTAAGTAGATTACATTTTCAGCTGTCTTCATGGGATTTAGATATTGTGAAACTCCAACCAAAGGTATTTGTTCTGGGTAAAAGCATCACTAAATCTGGGAATATGGGTGATCAGTAGACTATAGTCTTCAGATGTTGTACACTTTGGTCAATTGGATCATCAGCTAACTCAATACACAGTTGTCTTTTCACCCTCTAGATACAAGGATTAATTATCTTAATGATAGATAGAAAGAGTGAGTTAGGTGGTGTGCTTTGGGGTAATAGGTAAGTGTGCATATATTATCAGGATATGTAATATACCCCTTACTCAGTAGTACTGTGTATTGTTCAGCCTCATCACTAGACATTAAATTCTCCTGAAATAATACGATCTCAACAGATGACCGGAACAAAGGCATATCCAACCCTCCTGTAGATAGTAAGTAGCTGCTAGCCCTTGGCTATCTTAATTTCCTATGATTAATTTGTATTCCCAGACCCAAGGAGGTCGTCTCATCTGCTGTTCCATGAGTACCTAAAACTAGTTAAACTGTGAAATAGTAGTCTGGTCCTATGATCTCCAGTTACTATATGGTTCTTGTGTTCTTATCATATTTTTCAAAATGATCCCCAACTAGCTAATTGTCCTATTAGTAGACAATGGCAATTTTATGTTTATTTACTCCCTGATCAGTCTCCCAACTAGAGAGTTAATTGTCAAGTCTAAGGATTCCCAACTACCGTACTCTCTATTATGATGGTCCTACTACCTGATGTGTTTTACGTTCTGACAATGAAATCTCCCAAATAGT
Organism: Discoglossus pictus; assembly: GCA_027410445.1. Taxonomy (NCBI): domain Eukaryota; kingdom Metazoa; phylum Chordata; class Amphibia; order Anura; family Alytidae; genus Discoglossus; species Discoglossus pictus. The sequence continues at coordinate 64,524,206 of CM050170.1, forward strand.
GCGTAGTAGGTGTTGCAAAGTCCCTTTACCCTCTAATTAGTATGATCCACCAACAAGTCAATGTTATTAGACTTGATTTTTAGGTTGTCCTCTTCTCTTTTAATCTATTTGGGATTTCTGGGCTCTCCTCTTATCTTCTGATCAGTGAAATAATTTGAGTTGTTATCACACCAGTTAGTCAAAGTGGTTTGAGACATTGAATTTTAAATTGCATCCGCTCTCTTGTCTGAGATTCAAAAACAAGACAATAGAAAATGAATAATCGAAACTATAACATGTATACACAGGATGAGGACACACAAACTGATTGAGAGGCCAACTAGTTTGTTGGCATCATCAAAAAAAACTTTGAATTCCATTATAAGGTCAACCAAATGTCACAAAGTTACCTGGTTGTAAAACAATTCAGATACTGTATATTGAGATATATGTTGGCATTACAGACACAATGGTCTCAAATATGGTGTCTGTGTTCACTATAGTTTGGTCAGTTGTTAATTCCAGATTAGGTTACACATGTAAAGGAAATTGGATGGCAAATCTACTTCATATATGAAATACTAATCTTGTTTCTTCTTTGGCTTGGTTCTGTGGTCAAGACAGATCTATACCAATTTCAAGCATGTTTCAATGTCCTGAATGTTTTAATTACTACACTAGCACCTTAATGTGTAGCTGCCATGTAACAAACACCCAGCCCTTAAAGTGGTATTTAAACATAACTTCCTTTATGGAAAAGAAGACCCCTTTCAAAGAAAAAAATTAAACTTTGTCAAGATGGAAATTATGTCTTAAGATAGTGTATGATAAAGGAGGCTGCACAGGCTTCCTGGGTCAGCACGTAGCGTCGCGTGACCCAGCGGAGACTGTGAGGCCGTTCAGCCAATCAGCTGCGTCGGGTGCATGTCGTGCGCCCGTGTTTTGCGCCGTTTTCACAGCAGCGCGGTCTCCCCACTGAAACAGATGGAGGTCTGAGATCCTGCAGCATAGATTTGCAGTAGGAAGGTTAAATACTGAGAATTTATCCCCAGCTTATAAGGAGCATTAGTGTCTTAGCTCTGCTTGTGTGTTTTGTGTCATTCTTTCCTCCGTTTTGTGTGGTCTTGTCCCTGTTCCTGCTGTCTGCGTGGTGTGTGTGTGTGGGTTATAAAGGGTTGCTGGGCTGTCTGGTGGGTTCCCCCTGTGTGTTTTATCATGGATGCTGCAGACTTAGAGGCCTTACTGGCCGCGGTTAGGACCCGGGCACTAAGCCAAGGGGTCAGGTGGGTGCAGGACAGGCTGGGATCCCCCATGCCTTCTCCTTGGCCCTCAGCACATTGAACAGGATCAGCCTGCGGTGGTTGGGGCCCATTAGGCAGTGAGCGGAACATTGCGACAACGAGAGAGAGAAGGGACGGAGTGATCAGCGAGATGAATAGCCAGGACAGCATGGTCATAATCACTGGCGTGCCAGTAACAGCGGCAGTGGCGAGGCCGGAGCACCCCACTCGAGCTAGGAAGGCGACAAGCAGGTACAGTCCACAGCTATTCACACACACTCCACTAAGACGTACCAGAGCTGAGACTGAGGGCGAGACGGTTAGGCCACAGCAAAAGGGGTCTAAGACCGACCAACAGTCAGACGTTACAACGCTTAATGAAGTCTCAGGAAAACCCCTACGGGGGGCGGCAGAGGCTGCGGCGCTAGCTTACTTCAACCGCCAAGCATAGGTGACCAGAACCACTCCTCAGGGGAGGAGCGGATGGTATGGGCACGGGCATGCAGGTCAAGGAGAGCTAGTGACTGTTCCTCTTGCACCCACAGGTCCGGAAGGAGATCCAGATCAAGAAGCAGGAGATCCTGCCGGTGCAGCTGTGCCTGCGATGGATCAGAGAGGAGGAGCCAGCGGAGGGCCAGACGGTCAGAGTCCCCTTAGCGTCAGGAAAGACGCAGGGATACCCCGTTGGCTGTTTCCACTCCGAGGCTTCCGGAAGCAGGTGAGCGCACAATGTTGGATTGCGCAGCAGAAATGGGAGAAAGAGAACTCCCGCACACAAAGGCTGGGTTTTTTGGGTCTCTCAAGACCCTGCTAGCTACACACAACATTACGGTCAGTGAGCAAGAGATGGGCTCATGGATAGGGGGGGCTAGCTAAGAGCGCTTGGCCCCAGCCATCCACTAGTGGGGCGACGGCGCAGGCAGCTCCGGCCTCGGCCATAGGGACTGTTGGCTCACCCGAGTCGGTGGGGGTCCCGGTTGGGGTAGCTGGCAGTACCAATGCAGGGGTTACCGATGCAGTCATGAGACCCATAGTCTTGTGCTCGTTGGATAACTTAGGTGCACATCTTACCCAAGAAGTTAAGGTAAAGATCTGGAGGAGGGAATTCGTAGAATTGTTCTCCCTTCTCCCCATGTCCAGACAACTGGAAGTGGGCGAGAGGGGCCTCAGGGAGGGAGATGATCGGCGGAAGTCCTTTAGGAGGCTACCTAGGACGTTCGATACATGGCTTCAAGCTTTCTCCATCTGGGCCTGCGTACTATGTGAGCGACACCCTAAACAGAGTTCGGGGTTGTTCGTTTACATAGACGAAATTCGTAAAGCCCACAAAGTCTATGGGGGCATGGCCTGGTGGCGGTATGACGAGGAATTCCGACAGTACTTGGCCTCCAGGCCAACCATGGCGTGGAGTGACAAAGCAGTGGCATACTGGTTAAACATTATGACACCGATGCGAGTCACGCCGCCCTTTCGGAGCGGGACCGGTGGAGCAAAGGGCCCCCCCTCAGGAACGGGTCCCAAGACCTGTTTCGCATACAACGAGGGGGTCTGTAGATGGGCCCCGAACTGCAGGTTCAAGCATACATGTTCAAACTGCGGGGGAGAGCAGCCCCTTGCCAGACCAAAAGACGGTAGTAGAGGGGGAGAGCCTCCTGCAAAAGGGCAGGATGCCCATACGCCTCCCCGCCATGCTGCCGTGGCTAAAACGCTATGGTAGATTGGCGGGCAATGCCAACGCCGCGGGCCTCCTGGAAGAAGGTCTACGGGAGGGTTTCCGTATTTCATGCGGTATAGATATTCAGGGTCTCTTGGTCCCGAACTTGCGGTCAGCTAGGGAATTCCCAGGGGTAGCGGAAACCAAAGTTCTTAACGAGGTCAAACTGGGCAGGATGGCGGGCCATTTGCATCCCCTCCTATTCACGATTTGATTGTCTCTCCGCTCGGGGTTGTCCCCAAGAAGGAGAAGGGAAAATGTAGATTAATCCAACACCTTTCCTATCCCAGAGACCGTTTGGTGAACGACGGTATATCAAAAGACCAGGCTACTGTGTCTTATGAATCTTTCGACCGGGCGGTCGAGATGGTAAGGCGGAAGCGCTCATGGCGAAAGTGGACATCGAAGTAGCATTCAGGTTGCTGCCGGTCCATCCGTCGAGCCACCGGCTGCTAGGATGTTTCGTCAATGGCAGCTATTTCATCGACCTATGCCTACCCATGGGGTGCTCAATCTCATGTGCTTACTACGAGGCTTTCAGCAAATTCTTGCAATGGGTTGCGAGCCTGGAAGCGGGGTACAGGAGCATTACGTACTACCTCGATGATTTCCTGTTCGTCGGTCCAGCTGGGAACGACGCTTGCCGATTCATGCTGGAAGTGTTCACCGGAATCTGTCAAGATTTCGGGGTACCACTGGCCCATAACAAAACTGAGGGCCCCACGGATAAGTTGACCTTCCTGGGGATTCGGACGGACTCCACGACAATGGAGTGCAGTCTTCCCTGGGAAAAAGTTGTGGACATGCGAGCGGAGCTCAGTGCGCTGCAAGGCGCGCTGAGGGTGTCCCTGCGACGATTGCAATCTGTCTTAAACTTTGCATGTAGAATTATCCCCATGGGGAGGATATTCTGCAGAAGGATGTTACTCGCTACTACAGGCATTGCGAAACCGCACCATTTCATAAAAGTTTCCAGGGCCATGCGGGACGACGCAAGGGTATGGCTAGTTTTCCTCGCCAAATTTAATGGCTGGGCGCTTCTTCAAAAGAAGAGCGCCACCAATGCAGAGTTAGACCTTTACACGGATGGATCCGGACCGGTTGGCTGCGGTGCATATCTCCAAGGGAGATGGTGCACCGCCGTTTGGCCGGAGGAATGGGGAGTAGCAGGTTTAACAAAGAACCTTACATTCCTCGAGTTATTCCCCATTGTGGTGGCAGTACACATATGGGGTCCGGCTTTCAGGGACCGGCGAGTCATATTCCACTCGGATAAGATAGGGGTGGTGGAGGCCGTAAACAACATCACGGCAACATCCATACAGGTACTAAGATTACTCCGTCATCTTGTACTATGCTGTCTCTGCCTGAACATATGGTTCCAGGCGAGACATGTTCCAGTGGTAGAGAACGGGATTGCTTATGCCCTTTCTCGGTTTCAGGAGGAGCGTTTCAGGGCATTGGCCCCTCAGGCGAACGCCCTGGGGGAATGCATTCCCGCGGAGCTCTGGGAGCTTGGAGCTGCCAGGTGACGAGACTCGTTAGACAGTCTGTTGCCCCCGGCAACATGGGCCGCGTACAGACATGTGTGGGCAAAATGGGATGGCCTAGTGGCAATGGCCGGTGGTACTATGATGGAAGATAAGACCATAGGGATCCTGCTTTGATACCTGCTGCAGTGCGCCGAGCAAGGCGAAACAAGAGCCATAGTAGGGAGACAGGTCACGGCGCTGGCTTTCATGTTTAAGCTTGCCGGGCAGAGGGACCTTACAAAGGAGTTTCTAGTGCGCAAGGTGGTGCGCGGAATGTTCAACGGTGATCGCAGGCCGGATAACAGTCGGCCGATTACCTTTTCTTTGTTACTGAGAATGGCTCAGGTATTGGTGGTGGTTTGCAGAACCCCCTTTGAATCTCTACTTTTCCGAACGGCTTTTTCCCTGGCGTTCTTCGGAGCGTTTAGGATAGGGGAGTTAGTCGCGAACAGTAGACACGGTTCGGGGGCACTGCAAGTGGTGGATACCTGCCTGAAGGAAGGCATGGTAGTGATATGGTTACGGAGGTCTAAGACCGACCAAGTGGGAAAAGGAAAAGAGGTGGTTCTGCATCAGGTTGGCACAGAGTGTTGCCCCTATGCTTGTACAGAGGAGTACCTTACGCAGCGACCGGCAGGACGGTGTTCGCTGCTAGTGCACGCCGATGGGACGGTGTTATCCCGTTATCAATTCAAGAAAGTGTTAAAAATCGCATTGCAGCGGCTCGGGCTAGAGCAATCAGAATTCGGGACACACTCTTTCCGTATTGGGGCAGCCATGGAGGCAGCCAGACTGGGTTTGCCCGACGCTGCATTAAAGCGCATCGGTAGATGGGAGTCAGAACGCTTTTGTTCTTATGTGAGGCCGAGGGCAGTGGTCTAATGGATGTTGCTTTCTGGAGAACAGAAGCAACTGTGGATCGTGGGCCATTCGTATGTGTACTGGGCCTGCAGGTACGGAAGGAAAGACACAACTGGGCTTTCCTGTTACGGACTTGCACGGTGCGGGATTCGTGGTCTGCGATGGGCGTAGTTGGATGGGCTGTTGGACACATATGCACAGCGTTACGGTCAGCTCAGCATTATATTGATTCATGCCGGCGGGAACGATCTGGGAACGGTGCCCATGAGAAGGATGCTAAAGGTCATGAAAAGAGACGTGGAAAAATGGATGAAGCTCCCGGGTACGTTTCTTATCTGGTCAGAGATGATAAAAAGAAGATCCTGGCGTAACGCGCGTGACCCGGTCAGTCTGGATAAATCAAGACAGAAGATCAACCAGTAGCTAGCAAGTTTCATTAGAAAGTTAGGGTTCGTTGCCATCTGGTATAAGGAGTTTGGGCCGGTCGGTACCGACGATATTTTCGGTAAGAACAAAGGTTCATCTTACAGAAATCGGGCTGGAGTTAATGATGTTAGAATTTAGGCAGAGCGTCATACGGGCCTTGGCTTTAATAGCCAGCAGGGGGGGATCGCAGTCTCGGGAGGCGTCCCTCGCGTGCTCCGTGGCGGGAGGTGAGTTGCCCGGCCCACTGGCCTAAGTGGGCGTTGGCCCTACCTTAATATAAGCATTGGGGCTTTGGGCAGGGCCCAAAGCGTGAGGTCACTGTCCGTGGCCGGGCTCCTCCCCCGGAAAAAGTATTACTGTATTTTGTGTAAATAAAGTTATGTGTTGTTATATACAATTGTTTATAAATAAAGCTGTGGCCCGTTGTTCTCCCATTTCAGTCGTCGTGTTCTTTATTCATCATCTTAGCCTAAATGGATCATGCATGGTTCACGCAAAAATGATCCAAATTTGGAATTTATTTGGAAGATAATTCAGTGACACAAATGCCCACTGAAACATGTCAAAGCTGGTGACGCATAACCACACATAGACACCAAACTAAACTGTTACTAACAAACTGTTGGCTACATAGCACTCTGATACATTGTTTTCTCTTTACCTTAAATGGGGTGGTGGACATTAGAAGAGATGCAGATCGGGTGTGAGAGATTAGTATACATAAAAGGATAATTTTGTCAGGACCAATAGGCTTTTGAATCCTGTGGTGCAAAAACAGTGCTGGCCAAGTTGGAAATTTGTAACTATTAATATTTGAAAGCAACTAAAAGTATGAGAGGTTTTCATAGAGATATTGAGAGATATATGAAGGGATAGACAGACATACAAAGGGAGAAAGATAGACTCAGAAGGGTAGAGAGTGGTATGGAGTGGTTTAGATGGACACACAAAGAGGTAGAGAGACACTAGCAGGGAGCTTTTGAGAAGCATACACAAAGGGATGGAGAAACACATAGAGGAGTAGAGGAATAGAGAAACACACATAGGGATAGAGAGTCAGGCAGTATAAATAAAAAATGACACTTGTAAAAAATGATTAAGAGACATACACTGAGGGAGAGAGACATACATAGAGAGACATATATTAACAGGTTGAGAGAGACACAGAAATGAATACAGATACACACACATAGAAGGATAGACACACACAGATCAGTAGAAAGAGACACTCATAGAAGAAAGAGACTGATGAACAGATTGGTATATAGAGACCTACAGGACCAAGAGACATGCACATAGAAAAGTTAGAAAGACAGACACACAAAATCTTTTTGTGTATAGAAAGTTTCATCTTGTCTGGCTTCAACACTTCTTGAAACTTGGTGCCTGGGCTGTGTTTATCTCTCAGTGGAGCACGAGGGAGGAAATTATGCCTACCCATTTGTACATGCTCGCAAAAAATCGGCCGCATGGTAAACAGCAAAATCTTATATCATACTAGCGAATTGCCCGTCAAAAAATGACGGCAATGAAATTGTAAGTGAGCTAATGGTGTTTGGTGTATAATAATCAAATAAATAATACATTAATAAATTAATATAATTTACCTATTTTCAAGTAATATATGCAGGAAGCATTGTGTTGAAGAGCTGACAATCTGTTTTAATGTTGCTGCAGCATTAGTGCTGTGGAGCTGTTGTGTAGGGAATTCCCAGGGGTAGCGGAAACCAAAGTTCTTAACGAGGTCAAACTGGGCAGGATGGCGGGCCATTTGCATCCCCTCCTATTCACGATTTGATTGTCTCTCCGCTCAGGGTTGTCCCCAAGAAGGAGAAGGGAAAATGTAGATTAATCCAACACCTTTCCTATCCCAGAGACCTTTTGGTGAACGACGGTATATCAAAAGACCAGGCTACTGTGTCTTATGAATCTTTCGACCGGGCGGTCGAGATGGTAAGGCGGAAGCGCTCATGGGGAAAGTGGACATCGAAGTAGCATTCAGGTTGCTGCCGGTCCATCCGTCGAGCCACCGGCTGCTAGGATGTTTCGTCAATGGCAGCTATTTCATCGACCTATGCCTACCCATGGGGTGCTCAATCTCATGTGCTTACTACGAGGCTTTCAGCAAATTCTTGCAATGGGTTGCGAGCCTGGAAGCGGGGTACAGGAGCATTACGTACTACCTCGATGATTTCCTGTTCGTCGGTCCAGCTGGGAACGACGCTTGCCGATTCATGCTGGAAGTGTTCACCGGAATCTGTCAAGATTTCGGGGTACCACTGGCCCATAACAAAACTGAGGGCCCCACGGATAAGTTGACCTTCCTGGGGATTCGGATCGACTCCACGACAATGGAGTGCAGTCTTCCCTGGGAAAAAGTTGTGGACATGCGAGCGGAGCTCAGTGCGCTGCAAGGCGCGCTGAGGGTGTCCCTGCGACGATTGCAATCTGTCTTAAACTTTGCATGTAGAATTATCCCCATGGGGAGGATATTCTGCAGAAGGATGTTACTCGCTACTACAGGCATTGCGAAACCGCACCATTTCATAAAAGTTTCCAGGGCCATGCAGGACGACGCGAGGGTATGGCTAGTTTTCCTCGCCGAGTTTAATGCCTGGGCGCTTCTTCAAAAGAAGAGCGCCACCAATGCAGAGTTAGACCTTTACACGGATGGATCCGGACCGGTTGGCTGCGGTGCATATCTCCAAGGGAGATGGTGCACCGCCGTTTGGCCGGAGAAATGGGGAGTAGCAGGTTTAACAAAGAACCTTACATTCCTCGAGTTATTCCCCATTGTGGTGGCAGTACACATATGGGGTCCGGCTTTCAGGGACCGGCGAGTCATATTCCACTCGGATAAGATAGGGGTGGTGGAGGCCGTAAACAACATCACGGCAACATCCATACAGGTACTAAGATTACTCCGTCATCTTGTACTATGCTGTCTCTGCCTGAACATATGGTTCCAGGCGAGACATGTTCCAGTGGTAGAGAACGGGATTGCTTATGCCCTTTCTCGGTTTCAGGAGGAGCGTTTCAGGGCATTGGCCCCTCAGGCGAACGCCCTGGGGGAATGCATTCCCGCGGAGCTCTGGGAGCTTGGAGCTGCCAGGTGACGAGACTCGTTAGACAGTCTGTTGCCCCGGCAACATGGGCCGCGTACAGACATGTGTGGGCAAAATGGGATGGCCTAGTGGCAATGGCCGGTGGTACTATGACGGAAGATAAGACCATAGGGATCCTGCTTTGATACCTGCTGCAGTGCGCCGAGCAAGGCGAAACAAGAGCCATAGTAGGGAGACAGGTCACGGCGCTGGCTTTCATGTTTAAGCTTGCCGGGCAGAGGGACCTTACAAAGGAGTTTCTAGTGCGCAAGGTGGTGCGCGGAATGTTCAACGGTGATCGCAGGCCGGATAACAGTCGGCCGATTACCTTTTCTTTGTTACTGAGAATGGCTCAGGTATTGGTGGTGGTTTGCAGAACCCCCTTTGAATCTCTACTTTTCCGAACGGCTTTTTCCCTGGCGTTCTTCGGAGCGTTTAGGATAGGGGAGTTAGTCGCGAACAGTAGACACGGTTCGGGGGCACTGCAAGTGGGTGATACCTGCCTGAAGGAAGGCATGGTAGTGATATGGTTACGGAGGTCTAAGACCGACCAAGTGGGAAAAGGAAAAGAGGTGGTTCTGCATCAGGTTGGCACAGAGTGTTGCCCCTATGCTTGTACAGAGGAGTACCTTACGCAGCGACCGGCAGGACGGTGTTCGCTGCTAGTGCACGCCGATGGGACGGTGTTATCCCGTTATCAATTCAAGAAAGTGTTAAAAATCGCATTGCAGCGGCTCGGGCTAGAGCAATCAGAATTCGGGACACACTCTTTCCGTATTGGGGCAGCCATGGAGGCAGCCAGACTGGGTTTGCCCGACGCTGCATTAAAGCGCATCGGTAGATGGGAGTCAGAACGCTTTTGTTCTTATGTGAGGCCGAGGGCAGTGGTCTAATGGATGTTGCTTTCTGGAGAACAGAAGCAACTGTGGATCGTGGGCCATTCGTATGTGTACTGGGCCTGCAGGTACGGAAGGAAAGACACAACTGGGCTTTCCTGTTACGGACTTGCACGGTGCGGGATTCGTGGTCTGCGATGGGCGCAGTTGGATGGGCTGTTGGACACATATGCACAGCGTTACGGTCAGCTCAGCATTATATTGATTCATGCCGGCGGGAACGATCTGGGAACGGTGCCCATGAGAAGGATGCTAAAGGTCATGAAAAGAGACGTGGAAAAATGGATGAAGTTCCCGGGTACGTTTCTTATCTGGTCAGAGATGATAAAAAGAAGATCCTGGCGTAACGCGCGTGACCCGGTCAGTCTGGATAAATCAAGACAGAAGATTAACCAGTAGCTAGCAAGTTTCATTAGAAAGTTAGGGTTCGTTGCCATCTGGTATAAGGAGTTTGGGCCGGTCGGTACCGACGATATTTTCGGTAAGAACAAAGGTTCATCTTACAGAAATCGGGCTGGAGTTAATGATGTTAGAATTTAGGCAGAGCGTCATACGGGCCTTGGCTTTAATAGCCAGCAGGGGGGGATCGCAGTCTCGGGAGGCGTCCCTCGCGTGCTCCGTGGCGGGAGGTGAGTTGCCCGGCCCACTGGCCTAAGTGGGCGTTGGCCCTACCTCACAGGGCGTGCTTAATATAAGCATTGGGGCTTTGGGCAGGGCCCAAAGCGTGAGGTCACTGTCCACGGCCGGGCTCCTCCCCCGGAAAAAGTATTACTGTATTTTGTGTAAATAAAGTTATGTGTTGTTATATACAATTGTTTATAAATAAAGCTGTGGCCCGTTGTTCTCCCATTTCAGTCGTCGTGTTCTTTATTCATCATCTTAGCCTAAATGGATCATGCATGGTTCACGCAAAAATGATCCAAATTTGGAATTTATTTGGAAGATAATTCAGTGACACAAATGCCCACTGAAACATGTCAAAGCTGGTGACGCATAACCACACATAGACACCAAACTAAACTGTTACTAACAAACTGTTGGCTACATAGCACTCTGATACATTGTTTTCTCTTTACCTTAAATGGGGTGGTGGACATTAGAAGAGATGCAGATCGGGTGTGAGAGATTAGTATACATAAAAGGATAATTTTGTCAGGACCAATAGGCTTTTGAATCCTGTGGTGCAAAAACAGTGCTGGCCAAGTTGGAAATTTGTAACTATTAATATTTGAAAGCAACTAAAAGTATGAGAGGTTTTCATAGAGATATTGAGAGATATATGAAGGGATAAACAGACATACAAAGGGAGAAAGATAGACTCAGAAGGGTAGAGAGTGGTATGGAGTGTTTTAGATGGACACACAAAGAGGTAGAGAGACACTAGCAGGGAGCTTTTGAGAAGCATACACAAAGGGATGGAGAAACACATAGAGGAGTAGAGGAATAGAGAAACACACATAGGGATAGAGAGTCAGGCAGTATAAATAAAAAATGACACTTGTAAAAAATGATTAAGAGACATACACTGAGGGAGAGAGACATACATAGAGAGACATATATTAACAGGTTGAGAGAGACACAGAAATGAATACAGATACACACACATAGAAGGATAGACACACACAGATCAGTAGAAAGAGACACTCATAGAAGAAAGAGACTGATGAACAGATTGGTATATAGAGACCTACAGGACCAAGAGACATGCACGTAGAAAAGTTAGAAAGACAGACACACAAAATCTTTTTGTGTATAGAAAGTTTCATCTTGTCTGGCTTCAACACTTCTTGAAACTTGGTGCCTGGGCTGTGTTTATCTCTCAGTGGAGCACGAGGGAGGAAATTATGCCTACCCATTTGTACATGCTCGCAAAAAATCGGCCGCATGGTAAACAGCAAAATCTTATATCATACTAGCGAATTGCCCGTCAAAAAATGACGGCAATGAAATTGTAAGTGAGCTAATGGTGTTTGGTGTATAATAATCAAATAAATAATACATTAATAAATTAATATAATTTACCTATTTTCAAGTAATATATGCAGGAAGCATTGTGTTGAAGAGCTGACAATCTGTTTTGATGTTGCTGCAGCATTAGTGCTGTGGAGCTGTTGTGTAGGGAATTCCCAGGGGTAGCGGAAACCAAAGTTCTTAACGAGGTCAAACTGGGCAGGATGGCGGGCCATTTGCATCCCCTCCTATTCACGATTTGATTGTCTCTCCGCTCGGGGTTGTCCCCAAGAAGGAGAAGGGAAAATGTAGATTAATCCAACACCTTTCCTATCCCAGAGACCGTTTGGTGAACGACGGTATATCAAAAGACCAGGCTACTGTGTCTTATGAATCTTTCGACCGGGCGGTCGAGATGGTAAGGCGGAAGCGCTCATGGCGAAAGTGGACATCGAAGTAGCATTCAGGTTGCTGCCGGTCCATCCGTCGAGCCACCGGCTGCTAGGATGTTTCGGCAATGGCAGCTATTTCATCGACCTATGCCTACCCATGGGGTGCTCAATCTCATGTGCTTACTACGAGGCTTTCAGCAAATTCTTGCAATGGGTTGCGAGCCTGGAAGCGGGGTACAGGAGCATTACGTACTACCTCGATGATTTCCTGTTCGTCGGTCCAGCTGGGAACGACGCTTGCCGATTCATGCTGGAAGTGTTCACCGGAATCTGTCAAGATTTCGGGGTACCACTGGCCCATAACAAAACTGAGGGCCCCACGGATAAGTTGACCTTCCTGGGGATTCGGATCGACTCCACGACAATGGAGTGCAGTCTTCCCTGGGAAAAAGTTGTGGACATGCGAGCGGAGCTCAGTGCGCTGCAAGGCGCGCTGAGGGTGTCCCTGCGACGATTGCAATCTGTCTTAAACTTTGCATGTAGGAGGATATTCTGCAGAAGGATGTTACTCGCTACTACAGGCATTGCGAAACCGCACCATTTCATAAAAGTTTCCAGGGCCATGCGGGACGACGCAAGGGTATGGCTAGTTTTCTTCGCCGAGTTTAATGGCTGGGCGCTTCTTCAAAAGAAGAGCGCCACCAATGCAGAGTTAGACCTTTACACGGATGGATCCGGACCGGTTGGCTGCGGTGCATATCTCCAAGGGAGATGTTGCACCGCCGTTTGGCCGGAGGAATGGGGAGTAGCAGGTTTAACAAAGAACCTTACATTCCTCGAGTTATTCCCCATTGTGGTGGCAGTACACATATGGGGTCCGGCTTTCAGGGACCGGCGAGTCATATTCCACTCGGATAAGATAGGGGTGGTGGAGGCCGTAAACAACATCACGGCAACATCCATACAGGTACTAAGATTACTCCGTCATCTTGTACTATGCTGTCTCTGCCTGAACATATGGTTCCAGGCGAGACATGTTCCAGTGGTAGAGAACGGGATTGCTTATGCCCTTTCTCGGTTTCAGGAGGAGCGTTTCAGGGCATTGGCCCCTCAGGCGAACGCCCTGGGGGAATGCATTCCCGCGGAGCTCTGGGAGCTTGGAGCTGCCAGGTGACGAGACTCGTTAGACAGTCTGTTGCCCCGGCAACATGGGCCGCGTACAGACATGTGTGGGCAAAATGGGATGGCCTAGTGGCAATGGCCGGTGGTACTATGACGGAAGATAAGACCATAGGGATCCTGCTTTGATACCTGCTGCAGTGCGCCGAGCAAGGCGAAACAAGAGCCATAGTAGGGAGACAGGTCACGGCGCTGGCTTTCATGTTTAAGCTTGCCGGGCAGAGGGACCTTACAAAGGAGTTTCTAGTGCGCAAGGTGGTGCGCGGAATGTTCAACGGTGATCGCAGGCCGGATAACAGTCGGCCGATTACCTTTTCTTTGTTACTGAGAATGGCTCAGGTATTGGTGGTGGTTTGCAGAACCCCCTTTGAATCTCTACTTTTCCGAACGGCTTTTTCCCTGGCGTTCTTCGGAGCGTTTAGGATAGGGGAGTTAGTCGCGAACAGTAGACACGGTTCGGGGGCACTGCAAGTGGTGGATACCTGCCTGAAGGAAGGCATGGTAGTGATATGGTTACGGAGGTCTAAGACCGACCAAGTGGGAAAAGGAAAAGAGGTGGTTCTGCATCAGGTTGGCACAGAGTGTTGCCCCTATGCTTGTACAGAGGAGTACTGTGACGAAGTGCCCTTCGCCACTTTGGCTTGGAGAGGACTGTTGGCCAGCCTCCTGCCCTGCGACTATGGCCCTGGTACATGTTGCCCTGTAAACACAGTATTCGGCCATACCAGAGTGTATGTCACTCATTCTGGCCCTTTACATACAGGGGGGTCATTCGGTACTTGCCCTGTGTGAACCATGATACCACAGAAAGCTATGCCATGGAGCCCATTCATATAATGAAAGACTATGGGAAAGACTTTAGCTCCATGGCAATTGAACTGTGTGAAAAGGATCTGAGCGCTATTCGGTAGTTTTATGCGCTCAGACCCCAGCTGTAACGGAACTCATCACTGTTTTACCCTGTTTTATGATTATTTAATTCTTGGTTAAAATATGATCACATTGCTGTACTGTAGAAATGTTGTTTTATGTTCTACAGAGTATATTGGCTCAGAATATCAAAGCGACTAGGCTAATAGATAATCCTGGTACAGATAAGAAAAGTCGATTGTCTAAACTGTTTTCATTCTCAGATAAGAACAAAGAGGGCTGATTTAATCATTGTCTGATTATATCAAGGAGCCTCAGGGAGGGGTGGCTCACCTATTGTCCTATATGTGTATTGTGTGGGGGATATGTGCAATGTCTGTGTGTTATGTGTAAAAACATACTTTTACTAACTTTTGAACCCCTGGTCTGATTCATGCCATTTTTGTATATGTTGTTCCCCTGGGTGAGAGATATTGAATGGTGCGGGACTTAAAGGTGTACCCCCTGTATTTGGGGTACATCCAGAATGTGGTTAAAATTGTCTGTTTTAATTGTGTTACCTGTTATCTGAGGGGAGGAGACGTGGGGGTTGAACCATGTAGATAATTGGCTGTTGTGATAATTATGTGGGTGTAGCCCTTCAGAGGGCAACATTGCATAAAAGGAGATTCTCTGTCATTAAAATATAGTTCCTCTTGACCCTTCAAAACGTAGCCTCGTCTCGTTATTTGAGGGGATCGCTATCATACTGGGGATTGCTATGCTTCTGCATACTCCCTTGAGCTGTAACTACTGAACGCTTGTTCCTGATGTACTATCCTTGGAGTCTGTGGTGGTTTCGGTGTCCGGTGCGGTGCTTGTAGGCCTCGACGCAAGCTAGGACGCGTCTATCAACGGAGGTACCCGGTCGGGGTGCCAGGAGATCCGTTACATTGGCTGGCAGTGGTGGGATGGCGTCCTAGTAAGAGGAAAAGCAGCCCGGAGACACTGGTAACGTTTGGAGTTACAAATTGAGGGCAACGCTAGTATCTGTACAGCGCCCCTGGCTACAGCAGGATGGAACCGGCTAGTTTTCGTACAGCGTTCCATGATGAGGATGAGGAGGAGGCCGCGGACTACAGGGATGCAGACAGAAAGGAACTCTGGTATGATGCCCTGGAAGATGCCCAATGGCGGCGAGGTGAGAGTCTCCCCAGTGATGAGCAGCGGCTACAGAAGCGTGTGGCGATGCGGATGTATCTATTGGGAGAGCAGCCCCTGGATGAGTGGGTGACAAGACTAGAGACCCTGGTACGGCGAGAGATCTGGCTAGACAACGCATACCAGGCCCTCTGGGGGCATACCATTCGACTTACCCCCTGGACGGCTGAACACGACTTACCGGAGGGAGATGACTATGATGGCCCGGGATTATTATGGGATGCCTTGGAGGACGACATTGATCTTGGCAGCACGGAGGAGTCTAGGTTTTGGGACATCTACGACTACCGGATGGGCATGTATGTCTGGGATGACGAAGGCGAGGTGAGCAAAGACATGACCCACCTGGTAACAATAGAGTGGGAGCTGGAGCAGGACTACCAACACCTGCTCAGCTTCGTGCAGCCCCAACCTACTCGACAAGCAGAACCAGACTTCATTGACTGGTCCTGGGATGACCTCCAGATGGCAGGTAGAGATGGGACCAAGGTCTCTCTACCGGCCCTACAGGGGGCAGAAGGTGTCGTCCTTCCCCCCCAGCGGCAGTGTGAACCCCAGGGGGCAGAAGGTGTCATCCTTCCCCTCCAGCGGCAGTGTGAACCCCAGGGGGCAGAAGGTGTCGTCCTTCCCCCCCAGCGGCAGTGTGAACCCCAGGGGGCAGAAGTTGTAGTCCTTCCCCCCCAGTGGCAGTGTGAGCCCCAGGGGGCAGAAGGTGTCATCCTTCCCCCCCAGCGGCAGTGTGAACCCCAGGGGGCAGAAGGTGTCGTCCTTCCCCCCCAGCGGCAGTGTGAACCCCAGGGGGCAGAAGTTGTAGTCCTTCCCCCCCAGCGGCAGTGTGAACCACAGGGGGCAGAAGGTGTCGTCCTTCCGCCCAAGCGACAGTTTACCCTGACAAGGGGAGACACCAATCTCCCAGACGGCGCAGATGGGACCGTGGTCTCTGCGCCCACAGCCTGTCCAGATCCCCAACTACCCTCACTGGGACAACCGGAGGAGGGGGTAAGTACAAATTCCCTTCCCCAGCTAACTTCTAATGTGGCCCCAGGGTTAACAGAGGAAATGTTAACCCCCACTGACTGCCACGTTTCCCTGGCTACTGAGCCGGAATATGTCCCAAGTACCCCAGCAGAAGAGCTGGCATCAGGGCAGAGTGCCGCTGGCCTCTGCCCCTCAAGTCCCCTCAGTGTGTTGCCCCATCACCACAGCGAAATATCCAGGTGCCGTAACTGTTTGTTGTGGGTGGGCTGCTCTTGCACTTTGTTGTTGTGGGGGGGCTGCTCTAGCACTGGTTTATTGTGGGTTGGTGGATCGTCTAACGGAGGCACGGACCGGCAGAAGGTCAGGTGCCTGGTTAGACTTCCCCCCAAAGGGGAGATGTGTGACGAAGTGCCCTTCGCCACTTTGGCTTGGAGAGGACTGTTGGCCAGCCTCCTGCCCTGCGACTATGGCCCTGGTACATGTTGCCCTGTAAACACAGTATTCGGCCATACCAGAGTGTATGTCACTCATTCTGGCCCTTTACATACAGGGGGGTCATTCGGTACTTGCCCTGTGTGAACCATGATACCACAGAAAGCTATGCCATGGAGCCCATTCATATAATGAAAGACTATGGGAAAGACTTTAGCTCCATGGCAATTGAACTGTGTGAAAAGGATCTGAGCGCTATTCGGTAGTTTTATGCGCTCAGACCCCAGCTGTAACGGAACTCATCACTGTTTTACCCTGTTTTATGATTATTTAATTCTTGGTTAAAATATGATCACATTGCTGTACTGTAGAAATGTTGTTTTATGTTCTACAGAGTATATTGGCTCAGAATATCAAAGCGACTAGGCTAATAGATAATCCTGGTACAGATAAGAAAAGTCGATTGTCTAAACTGTTTTCATTCTCAGATAAGAACAAAGAGGGCTGATTTAATCATTGTCTGATTATATCAAGGAGCCTCAGGGAGGGGTGGCTCACCTATTGTCCTATATGTGTATTGTGTGGGGGATATGTGCAATGTCTGTGTGTTATGTGTAAAAACATACTTTTACTAACTTTTGAACCCCTGGTCTGATTCATGCCATTTTTGTATATGTTGTTCCCCTGGGTGAGAGATATTGAATGGTGCGGGACTTAAAGGTGTACCCCCTGTATTTGGGGTACATCCAGAATGTGGTTAAAATTGTCTGTTTTAATTGTGTTACCTGTTATCTGAGGGGAGGAGACGTGGGGGTTGAACCATGTAGATAATTGGCTGTTGTGATAATTATGTGGGTGTAGCCCTTCAGAGGGCAACATTGCATAAAAGGAGATTCTCTGTCATTAAAATATAGTTCCTCTTGACCCTTCAAAACGTAGCCTCGTCTCGTTATTTGAGGGGATCGCTATCATACTGGGGATTGCTATGCTTCTGCATACTCCCTTGAGCTGTAACTACTGAACGCTTGTTCCTGATGTACTATCCTTGGAGTCTGTGGTGGTTTCGGTGTCCGGTGCGGTGCTTGTAGGCCTCGACGCAAGCTAGGACGCGTCTATCAACGGAGGTACCCGGTCGGGGTGCCAGGAGATCCGTTACAAGTACCTTACGCAGCGACCGGCAGGACGGTGTTCGCTGCTAGTGCACGCCGATGGGACGGTGTTATCCCGTTATCAATTCAAGAAAGTGTTAAAAATCGCATTGCAGCGGCTCGGGCTAGAGCAATCAGAATTCGGGACACACTCTTTCCGTATTGGGGCAGCCATGGAGGCAGCCAGACTGGGTTTGCCCGACGCTGCATTAAAGCGCATCGGTAGATGGGAGTCAAAACGCTTTTGTTCTTATGTGAGGCCGAGGGCAGTGGTCTAATGGATGTTGCTTTCTGGAGAACAGAAGCAACTGTGGATCGTGGGCTATTCGTATGTGTACTGGGCCTGCAGGTACGGAAGGAAAGACACAACTGGGCTTTCCTGTTACGGACTTGCACGGTGCGGGATTCGTGGTCTGCGATGGGCGCAGTTGGATGGCCTGTTGGACACATATGCACAGCGTTACGGTCAGCTCAGCATTATATTGATTCATGCCGGCGGGAACGATCTGGGAACGGTGCCCATGAGAAGGATGCTAAAGGTCATGAAAAGAGACGTGGAAAAATGGATGAAGTTCCCGGGTACGTTTCTTATCTGGTCAGAGATGATAAAAAGAAGATCCTGGCGTAACGCGCGTGACCCGGTCAGTCTGGATAAATCAAGACAGAAGATCAACCAGTAGCTAGCAAGTTTCATTAGAAAGTTAGGGTTCGTTGCCATCTGGTATAAGGAGTTTGGGCCGGTCGGTACCGACGATATTTTCGGTAAGAACAAAGGTTCATCTTACAGAAATCGGGCTGGAGTTAATGATGTTAGAATTTAGGGAGAGCGTCATACGGGCCTTGGCTTTAATAGCCAGCAGGGGGGGATCGCAGTCTCGGGAGGCGTCCCTCGCGTGCTCCGTGGCGGGAGGTGAGTTGCCCAGCCCACTGGCCTAAGTGGGCGTTGGCCCTACCTCACAGGGCGTGCTTAATATAAGCATTGGGGCTTTGGGCAGGGCCCAAAGCGTGAGGTCACTGTCCGTGGCCGGGCTCCTCCCCCAGAAAAAGTATTACTGTATTTTGTGTAAATAAAGTTATGTGTTGTTATATACAATTGTTTATAAATAAAGCTGTGGCCCGTTGTTCTCCCATTTCAGTCGTCGTGTCCTTTATTCATCATCTTAGCCTAAATGGATCATGCATGGTTCATGCAAAAATGATCCAAATTTGTAATTTATTTGGAAGATAATTCAGTGACACAAATGCCCACTGAAACATGTCAAAGCTGGTGACGCATAACCACACATAGACACCAAACTAAACTGTTACTAACAAACTGTTGGCTACATAGCACTCTGATACATTGTTTTCTCTTTACCTTAAATGGGGTGGTGGACATTAGAAGAGATGCAGATCGGGTGTGAGAGATTAGTATACATAAAAGGATAATTTTGTCAGGACCAATAGGCTTTTGAATCCTGTGGTGCAAAAACAGTGCTGGCCAAGTTGGAAATTTGTAACTATTAATATTTGAAAGCAACTAAAAGTATGAGAGGTTTTCATAGAGATATTGAGAGATATATGAAGGGATAAACAGACATACAAAGGGAGAAAGATAGACTCAGAAGGGTAGAGAGTGGTATGGAGTGTTTTAGATGGACACACAAAGAGGTAGAGAGACACTAGCAGGGAGCTTTTGAGAAGCATACACAAAGGGATGGAGAAACACATAGAGGAGTAGAGGAATAGAGAAACACACATAGGGATAGAGAGTCAGGCAGTATAAATAAAAAATGACACTTGTAAAAAATGATTAAGAGACATACACTGAGGGAGAGAGACATACATAGAGAGACATATATTAACAGGTTGAGAGAGACACAGAAATGAATACAGATACACACACATAGAAGGATAGACACACACAGATCAGTAGAAAGAGACACTCATAGAAGAAAGAGACTGATGAACAGATTGGTATATAGAGACCTACAGGACCAAGAGACATGCACGTAGAAAAGTTAGAAAGACAGACACACAAAATCTTTTTGTGTATAGAAAGTTTCATCTTGTCTGGCTTCAACACTTCTTGAAACTTGGTGCCTGGGCTGTGTTTATCTCTCAGTGGAGCACGAGGGAGGAAATTATGCCTACCCATTTGTACATGCTCGCAAAAAATCGGCCGCATGGTAAACAGCAAAATCTTATATCATACTAGCGAATTGCCCGTCAAAAAATGACGGCAATGAAATTGTAAGTGAGCTAATGGTGTTTGGTGTATAATAATCAAATAAATAATACATTAATAAATTAATATAATTTACCTATTTTCAAGTAATATATGCAGGAAGCATTGTGTTGAAGAGCTGACAATCTGTTTTGATGTTGCTGCAGCATTAGTGCTGTGGAGCTGGTGTGTAGGGAATTCCCAGGGGTAGCGGAAACCAAAGTTCTTAACGAGGTCAAACTGGGCAGGATGGCGGGCCATTTGCATCCCCTCCTATTCACGATTTGATTGTCTCTCCGCTCGGGGTTGTCCCCAAGAAGGAGAAGGGAAAATGTAGATTAATCCAACACCTTTCCTATCCCAGAGACCGTTTGGTGAACGACGGTATATCAAAAGACCAGGCTACTGTGTCTTATGAATCTTTCGACCGGGCGGTCGAGATGGTAAGGCGGAAGCGCTCATGGCGAAAGTGGACATCGAAGTAGCATTCAGGTTGCTGCCGGTCCATCCGTCGAGCCACCGGCTGCTAGGATGTTTCGGCAATGGCAGCTATTTCATCGACCTATGCCTACCCATGGGGTGCTCAATCTCATGTGCTTACTACGAGGCTTTCAGCAAATTCTTGCAATGGGTTGCGAGCCTGGAAGCGGGGTACAGGAGCATTACGTACTACCTCGATGATTTCCTGTTCGTCGGTCCAGCTGGGAACGACGCTTGCCGATTCATGCTGGAAGTGTTCACCGAAATCTGTCAAGATTTCGGGGTACCACTGGCCCATAACAAAACTGAGGGCCCCACGGATAAGTTGACCTTCCTGGGGATTCGGATCGACTCCACGACAATGGAGTGCAGTCTTCCCTGGGAAAAAGTTGTGGACATGCGAGCGGAGCTCAGTGCGCTGCAAGGCGCGCTGAGGGTGTCCCTGCGACGATTGCAATCTGTCTTAAACTTTGCATGTAGAATTATCCCCATGGGGAGGATATTCTGCAGAAGGATGTTACTCGCTACTACAGGCATTGCGAAACCGCACCATTTCATAAAAGTTTCCAGGGCCATGCGGGACGACGCGAGGGTATGGCTAGTTTTCCTCGCCGAGTTTAATGGCTGGGCGCTTCTTCAAAAGAAGAGCGCCACCAATGCAGAGTTAGACCTTTACACGGATGGATCCGGACCGGTTGGCTGCGGTGCATATCTCCAAGGGAGATGGTGCACCGCCGTTTGGCCGGAGGAATGGGGAGTAGCAGGTTTAACAGAGAACCTTACATTCCTCGAGTTATTCCCCATTGTGGTGGCAGTACACATATGGGGTCCGGCTTTCAGGGACCGGCGAGTCATATTCCACTCGGATAAGATAGGGGTGGTGGAGGCCGTAAACAACATCACGGCAACATCCATACAGGTACTAAGATTACTCCGTCATCTTGTACTATGCTGTCTCTGCCTGAACATATGGTTCCAGGCGAGACATGTTCCAGTGGTAGAGAACGGGATTGCTTATGCCCTTTCTCGGTTTCAGGAGGAGCGTTTCAGGGCATTGGCCCCTCAGGCGAACGCCCTGGGGGAATGCATTCCCGCGGAGCTCTGGGAGCTTGGAGCTGCCAGGTGACGAGACTCGTTAGACAGTCTGTTGCCCCGGCAACATGGGCCGCGTACAGACATGTGTGGGCAAAATGGGATGGCCTAGTGGCAATGGCCGGTGGTACTATGACGGAAGATAAGACCATAGGGATCCTGCTTTGATACCTGCTGCAGTGCGCCGAGCAAGGCGAAACAAGAGCCATAGTAGGGAGACAGGTCACGGCGCTGGCTTTCATGTTTAAGCTTGCCGGGCAGAGGGACCTTACAAAGGAGTTTCTAGTGCGCAAGGTGGTGCGCGGAATGTTCAACGGTGATCGCAGGCCGGATAACAGTCGGCCGATTACCTTTTCTTTGTTACTGAGAATGGCTCAGGTATTGGTGGTGGTTTGCAGAACCCCCTTTGAATCTCTACTTTTCCGAACGGCTTTTTCCCTGGCGTTCTTCGGAGCGTTTAGGATAGGGGAGTTAGTCGCGAACAGTAGACACGGTTCGGGGGCACTGCAAGTGGTGGATACCTGCCTGAAGGAAGGCATGGTAGTGATATGGTTACGGAGGTCTAAGACCGACCAAGTGGGAAAAGGAAAAGAGGTGGTTCTGCATCAGGTTGGCACAGAGTGTTGCCCCTATGCTTGTACAGAGGAGTACCTTACGCAGCGACCGGCAGGACGGTGTTCGCTGCTAGTGCACGCCGATGGGACGGTGTTATCCCGTTATCAATTCAAGAAAGTGTTAAAAATCGCATTGCAGCGGCTCGGGCTAGAGCAATCAGAATTCGGGACACACTCTTTCCGTATTGGGGCAGCCATGGAGGCAGCCAGACTGGGTTTGCCCGACGCTGCATTAAAGCGCATCGGTAGATGGGAGTCAAAACGCTTTTGTTCTTATGTGAGGCCGAGGGCAGTGGTCTAATGGATGTTGCTTTCTGGAGAACAGAAGCAACTGTGGATCGTGGGCCATTCGTATGTGTACTGGGCCTGCAGGTACGGAAGGAAAGACACAACTGGGCTTTCCTGTTACGGACTTGCACGGTGCGGGATTCGTGGTCTGCGATGGGCGCAGTTGGATGGCCTGTTGGACACATATGCACAGCGTTACGGTCAGCTCAGCATTATATTGATTCATGCCGGCGGGAACGATCTGGGAACGGTGCCCATGAGAAGGATGCTAAAGGTCATGAAAAGAGACGTGGAAAAATGGATGAAGTTCCCGGGTACGTTTCTTATCTGGTCAGAGATGATAAAAAGAAGATCCTGGCGTAACGCGCGTGACCCGGTCAGTCTGGATAAATCAAGACAGAAGATCAACCAGTAGCTAGCAAGTTTCATTAGAAAGTTAGGGTTCGTTGCCATCTGGTATAAGGAGTTTGGGCCGGTCGGTACCGACGATATTTTCGGTAAGAACAAAGGTTCATCTTACAGAAATCGGGCTGGAGTTAATGATGTTAGAATTTAGGGAGAGCGTCATACGGGCCTTGGCTTTAATAGCCAGCAGGGGGGGATCGCAGTCTCGGGAGGCGTCCCTCGCGTGCTCCGTGGCGGGAGGTGAGTTGCCCAGCCCACTGGCCTAAGTGGGCGTTGGCCCTACCTCACAGGGCGTGCTTAATATAAGCATTGGGGCTTTGGGCAGGGCCCAAAGCGTGAGGTCACTGTCCGTGGCCGGGCTCCTCCCCCAGATAAAGTATTACTGTATTTTGTGTAAATAAAGTTATGTGTTGTTATATACAATTGTTTATAAATAAAGCTGTGGCCCGTTGTTCTCCCATTTCAGTCGTCGTGTCCTTTATTCATCATCTTAGCCTAAATGGATCATGCATGGTTCATGCAAAAATGATCCAAATTTGTAATTTATTTGGAAGATAATTCAGTGACACAAATGCCCACTGAAACATGTCAAAGCTGGTGACGCATAACCACACATAGACACCAAACTAAACTGTTACTAACAAACTGTTGGCTACATAGCACTCTGATACATTGTTTTCTCTTTACCTTAAATGGGGTGGTGGACATTAGAAGAGATGCAGATCGGGTGTGAGAGATTAGTATACATAAAAGGATAATTTTGTCAGGACCAATAGGCTTTTGAATCCTGTGGTGCAAAAACAGTGCTGGCCAAGTTGGAAATTTGTAACTATTAATATTTGAAAGCAACTAAAAGTATGAGAGGTTTTCATAGAGATATTGAGAGATATATGAAGGGATAAACAGACATACAAAGGGAGAAAGATAGACTCAGAAGGGTAGAGAGTGGTATGGAGTGTTTTAGATGGACACACAAAGAGGTAGAGAGACACTAGCAGGGAGCTTTTGAGAAGCATACACAAAGGGATGGAGAAACACATAGAGGAGTAGAGGAATAGAGAAACACACATAGGGATAGAGAGTCAGGCAGTATAAATAAAAAATGACACTTGTAAAAAATGATTAAGAGACAAACACTGAGTGAGAGAGACATACATAGAGAGACATATATTAACAGGTTGAGAGAGACACAGAAATGAATACAGATACACACACATAGAAGGATAGACACACACAGATCAGTAGAAAGAGACACTCATAGAAGAAAGAGACTGATGAACAGATTGGTATATAGAGACCTACAGGACCAAGAGACATGCACGTAGAAAAGTTAGAAAGACAGACACACAAAATCTTTTTGTGTATAGAAAGTTTCATCTTGTCTGGCTTCAACACTTCTTGAAACTTGGTGCCTGGGCTGTGTTTATCTCTCAGTGGAGCACGAGGGAGGAAATTATGCCTACCCATTTGTACATGCTCGCAAAAAATCGGTCGCATGGTAAACAGCAAAATCTTATATCATACTAGCGAATTGCCCGTCAAAAAATGACGGCAATGAAATTGTAAGTGAGCTAATGGTGTTTGGTGTATAATAATCAAATAAATAATACATTAATAAATTAATATAATTTACCTATTTTCAAGTAATATATGCAGGAAGCATTGTGTTGAAGAGCTGACAATCTGTTTTGATGTTGCTGCAGCATTAGTGCTGTGGAGCTGTTGTGTAGGGAATTCCCAGGGGTAGCGGAAACCAAAGTTCTTAACGAGGTCAAACTGGGCAGGATGGCGGGCCATTTGCATCCCCTCCTATTCACGATTTGATTGTCTCTCCGCTCGGGGTTGTCCCCAAGAAGGAGAAGGGAAAATGTAGATTAATCCAACACCTTTCCTATCCCAGAGACCGTTTGGTGAACTACGGTATATCAAAAGACCAGGCTACTGTGTCTTATGAATCTTTCGACCGGGCGGTCGAGATGGTAAGGCGGAAGCGCTCATGGCGAAAGTGGACATCGAAGTAGCATTCAGGTTGCTGCCGGTCCATCCGTCGAGCCACCGGCTGCTAGGATGTTTCGGCAATGGCAGCTATTTCATCGACCTATGCCTACCCATGGGGTGCTCAATCTCATGTGCTTACTACGAGGCTTTCAGCAAATTCTTGCAATGGGTTGCGAGCCTGGAAGCGGGGTACAGGAGCATTACGTACTACCTCGATGATTTCCTGTTCGTCGGTCCAGCTGGGAACGACGCTTGCCGATTCATGCTGGAAGTGTTCACCGGAATCTGTCAAGATTTCGGGGTACCACTGGCCCATAACAAAACTGAGGGCCCCACGGATAAGTTGACCTTCCTGGGGATTCGGATCGACTCCACGACAATGGAGTGCAGTCTTCCCTGGGAAAAAGTTGTGGACATGCGAGCGGAGCTCAGTGCGCTGCAAGGCGCGCTGAGGGTGTCCCTGCGACGATTGCAATCTGTCTTAAACTTTGCATGTAGGAGGATATTCTGCAGAAGGATGTTACTCGCTACTACAGGCATTGCGAAACCGCACCATTTCATAA
This sequence comes from Discoglossus pictus, assembly GCA_027410445.1. Taxonomy (NCBI): domain Eukaryota; kingdom Metazoa; phylum Chordata; class Amphibia; order Anura; family Alytidae; genus Discoglossus; species Discoglossus pictus. Next base: position 64,549,793 of record CM050170.1, read on the forward strand.
AAGTTTCCAGGGCCATGCGGGACGACGCGAGGGTATGGCTAGTTTTCTTCGCCGAGTTTAATGGCTGGGCGCTTCTTCAAAAGAAGAGCGCCACCAATGCAGAGTTAGACCTTTACACGGATGGATCCGGACCGGTTGGCTGCGGTGCATATCTCCAAGGGAGATGGTGCACCGCCGTTTGGCCGGAGGAATGGGGAGTAGCAGGTTTAACAAAGAACCTTACATTCCTCGAGTTATTCCCCATTGTGGTGGCAGTACACATATGGGGTCCGGCTTTCAGGGACCGGCGAGTCATATTCCACTCGGATAAGATAGGGGTGGTGGAGGCCGTAAACAACATCACGGCAACATCCATACAGGTACTAAGATTACTCCGTCATCTTGTACTATGCTGTCTCTGCCTGAACATATGGTTCCAGGCGAGACATGTTCCAGTGGTAGAGAACGGGATTGCTTATGCCCTTTCTCGGTTTCAGGAGGAGCGTTTCAGGGCATTGGCCCCTCAGGCGAACGCCCTGGGGGAATGCATTCCCGCGGAGCTCTGGGAGCTTGGAGCTGCCAGGTGACGAGACTCGTTAGACAGTCTGTTGCCCCGGCAACATGGGCCGCGTACAGACATGTGTGGGCAAAATGGGATGGCCTAGTGGCAATGGCCGGTGGTACTATGACGGAAGATAAGACCATAGGGATCCTGCTTTGATACCTGCTGCAGTGCGCCGAGCAAGGCGAAACAAGAGCCATAGTAGGGAGACAGGTCACGGCGCTGGCTTTCATGTTTAAGCTTGCCGGGCAGAGGGACCTTACAAAGGAGTTTCTAGTGCGCAAGGTGGTGCGCGGAATGTTCAACGGTGATCGCAGGCCGGATAACAGTCGGCCGATTACCTTTTCTTTGTTACTGAGAATGGCTCAGGTATTGGTGGTGGTTTGCAGAACCCCCTTTGAATCTCTACTTTTCCGAACGGCTTTTTCCCTGGCGTTCTTCGGAGCGTTTAGGATAGGGGAGTTAGTCGCGAACAGTAGACACGGTTCGGGGGCACTGCAAGTGGTGGATACCTGCCTGAAGGAAGGCATGGTAGTGATATGGTTACGGAGGTCTAAGACCGACCAAGTGGGAAAAGGAAAAGAGGTGGTTCTGCATCAGGTTGGCACAGAGTGTTGCCCCTATGCTTGTACAGAGGAGTACCTTACGCAGCGACCGGCAGGACGGTGTTCGCTGCTAGTGCACGCCGATGGGACGGTGTTATCCCGTTATCAATTCAAGAAAGTTGTAACGGAGCAGGAACACGCAGTCCAAAATCTCCGCTGGTATACGATAAAATACCCAAGAGGCACTACAGTTTCACCATCCCCGACCTCCCATATTGGACGACACACAATTTGGGAGTCAAATGAATACTGACTTTATTTTGTTATTGCAGAACTATATATACATCTCTTTGGCCACAGGCAATACACATGCCCATATTTGGCTACACACAATACACACAAAGAGAACAATAGGGGGGTCACACCTCCCTGGCAACTTTGATACAATCAGACACTGATTCAATTACACCTCTTTGTTCTTATCAGAGAATTAAAACACTTTGGAAAATGCAAGGATACTTTACAACTTTCTTATCTCTTGAATCTCTGTAATAGGATTATCTATTAGCCTAGGTCTGCAAAAGTCTGGCTAATATTCTGCAGAGCATCAACCAGCATACATATTGTAGGATCATATTTTAACCAAGAATTAAATAATCATAAAACAGGGTAAAACAGGGATGGTTTCCGCTACACACCTCCCCCGTGACCATAAGCCGGCATACACGGTCTGATCCCAACGGATCGGCCTGGGGATGTCCGGACAAAAGTATTTGTTGGTCAATTCTCTAGTTTGACAACCCATCAGCATTACTGCAATTCACATTTACTCACATTTCCCATATCCCCAGATAGCTGAGATCTGAGCGCACAAAACCACCAAATAGCGCTCAGATCCTCTTCACACAGTTCAATTGCCATGTAGCTAAAGTCTTTCCCATAGTCTTTCATTATATGAATGGGCTTCATGGCACAGTTATCTGGGGTATCATGGTTCACACAGGGCAAGTACAGAATGCCCCCCCTGTATGTAAAGGGCCAGAATGAGTGACTTACACTCTGGTATGGCCGAACACTGGTTCCAAAGGGCAATATGTACCAGGGCCATAGTCGCAGGGCAGGAGGCTGGCAAACAGTCCTCTCCAAGCCAAAGTGGCGAAGGGCACTTCGTCACACATCTCTCCTTTTGGGGGGAAGTCTAACCAGGCACCTGGATATTTTGCTGGGGTGATGGTGCAACACGCTGAGGGGACTTGAGGGGCAGAGGCCAGCGGCACTCTGCCCTGATGCCAGCTCTTCTGCTGGTATAACCTGCAGGACATCCTGCTCTGTACAAGGGACAAAGGGAGGGCAGAGGCCGACTGCACTCTGCCCCGCTGTCAGCTCTTCTGCTGGGGTACTTGGGACATATTCCGGCTCAGTAGCCAGGGAACCGTGGGGGTCAGTGGGGGTTAACATTTCCTCTGTTAACCCTGGGGCCACATTAGAAGTTAGCTGGGGAGGGGAGTTTGTACTTACCCCCTCCTCCGGTTGTCCCAGTGACGGTAGTTGGGGATCTGGACAAGCTGTGGGCGCAGAGACCACGGTCCCCTCTGCGCCGTCTGGGAGATTGGTGTCTCCCCTGGTTAGGGTAAACTGTCGCTGGGGGGGAAGGATGACACATTCTGCCCCCTGTGTTTCACACTGCCGCTGGGGGGGAAGGACGACACCTTTGGCCCCCTGGGGTACCCACTGCCGCTGTGGAGGAAGGTCGACACCTTCTGCTCCCTGGGGTACACACTGCCGCTGGGGGGAAAGGATGACACCTTCTGCCCCCTGGGGTTCACACTGCCGCTGGGGGGAAAGGACGACACCTTCTGCCCCCTGGGGTTCACACTGCCGCTGGGGGGGAAGGACGACACCTTCTGCCCCCTGGGGTTCACACTGCCGCTGGGGGGAAAGGACGACACCTTCTGCCCCCTGGGGTTCACACTGCCGCTGAGGGGGAAGGACGACACCTTCTGCCCCCTGGGGTTCACACTGCCGCTGGGGGGAAAGGACGACACCTTCTGCCCCCTGGGGTTCACACTGCCGCTGAGGGGGAAGGACGACACCTTCTGCCCCCTGGGGTTCACACTGCCGCTGGGGGGAAAGGACGACACCTTCTGCCCCCTGGGGTTCACACTGCCGCTGGGGGGGAAGGACGACACCTTCTGCCCCCTGGGGTTCACACTGCCGCTGGGGGGAAAGGATGACACCTTCTGCCCCCTGGGGTTCACACTGCCGCTGAGGGGGAAGGACGACACCTTCTGCCCCCTGGGGTTCACACTGCCGCTGAGGGGGAAGGACGACACCTTCTGCCCCCTGGGGTTCACACTGCCGCTGGGGGGAAAGGACGACACCTTCTGCCCCCTGGGGTTCACACTGCCGCTGGGGGGAAAGGACGACACCTTCTGCCTCCTGTAGGGCCGGTAGAGAGACCTCGGTCCCATCTCTACCTGCCATCTGGAGGTCATCCCAGGACCAGTCAATGAAGTCTGGTTCTGCTTGTCGAGTAGGTTGGGGCTGCACAAGGCTGAGCAGGTGTCGGTAGTCCTGCTCCAGCTCCCACTCTCTCGTTACCAGGTGGGTCATGTCTTTGCTCACCTCGCCTTCGTCATCCCAGACATACATGCCCATCCGGTAGTCGTAGATGTCCCAAAACCTAGACCCCTCCGTGCTGCCAAGATCAATATCGTCCTCCAAGGCATCCCATAATAAACCCGGGCCATCATAATCATCCCCCTCCGGTAAGTCGTGTTCAGCCGTCCAGGGGGTAAGTCGAACGGTATACCACCAGAGGGCCTGGTATGCGTTGTCTAGCCAGATCTCTCGCCATACCAGGGTCTCTAGTCTTGTCACCCACTCCTCCAGGGGCTGCTCTCCCAATAGATACATCCGCATCGCCACACGCTTCTGTAGCCGCTGCTCATCACTGGGGAGACTCTCACCTCGCCGCCATTGGGCATCTTCCAGGGCATCATACCAGAGTTCCTTTCTGTCTGTTTCCCTGTAGTCTGCGGCCTCCTTCTCATCCTCATCATGGAACGCTGTCCAAAAACTAGCCGGTTCCATCCTGCTGTAGCCAGGGGCGCTGTACGGATACTAGCGTTGCCCTCAATTTGTACTCAACGGAATGGTGTCTCCTGTAGCTGTCCTTCTGACCGTGCGAACAATTCCACCACTTGCCAACAAATGTAACGGAGCAGGAACACGCAGTCCAAAATCTCCGCTGGTATACGATAAAATACCCAAGAGGCACTACAGTTTCACCATCCCCGACCTCCCATATTGGACGACACACAATTTGGGAGTCAAATGAATACTGACTTTATTTTGTTATTGCAGAACTATATATACATCTCTTTGGCCACAGGCAATACACATGCCCATATTTGGCTACACACAATACACACAAAGAGAACAATAGGGGGGTCACACCTCCCTGGCAACTTTGATACAATCAGACACTGATTCAATTACACCTCTTTGTTCTTATCAGAGTATTAAAACACTTTGGAAAATGCAAGGATCCTTTGCAACTTTCTTATCTCTTGAATCTCTGTAATAGGATTATCTATTAGCCTAGGTCTGCAAAAGTCTGGCTAATATTCTGCAGAGTATCAACCAGCATACATATTGTAGGATCATATTTTAACCAAGAATTAAATAATCATAAAACAGGGTAAAACAGGGATGGTTTCCGCTACAAAAGTGTTAAAAATCGCATTGCAGCGGCTCGGGCTAGAGCAATCAGAATTCGGGACACACTCTTTCCGTATTGGGGCAGCCATGGAGGCAGCCAGACTGGGTTTGCCCGACGCTGCATTAAAGCGCATCGGTAGATGGGAGTCAAAACGCTTTTGTTCTTATGTGAGGCCGAGGGCAGTGGTCTAATGGATGTTGCTTTCTGGAGAACAGAAGCAACTGTGGATCGTGGGCCATTCGTATGTGTACTGGGCCTGCAGGTACGGAAGGAAAGACACAACTGGGCTTTCCTGTTACGGACTTGCACGGTGCGGGATTCGTGGTCTGCGATGGGCGCAGTTGGATGGCCTGTTGGACACATATGCACAGCGTTACGGTCAGCTCAGCATTATATTGATTCATGCCGGCGGGAACGATCTGGGAACGGTGCCCATGAGAAGGATGCTAAAGGTCATGAAAAGAGACGTGGAAAAATGGATGAAGGTCCCGGGTACGTTTCTTATCTGGTCAGAGATGATAAAAAGAAGATCCTGGCGTAACGCGCGTGACCCGGTCAGTCTGGATAAATCAAGACAGAAGATCAACCAGTAGCTAGCAAGTTTCATTAGAAAGTTAGGGTTCGTTGCCATCTGGTATAAGGAGTTTGGGCCGGTCGGTACCGACGATATTTTCGGTAAGAACAAAGGTTCATCTTACAGAAATCGGGCTGGAGTTAATGATGTTAGAATTTAGGGAGAGCGTCATACGGGCCTTGGCTTTAATAGCCAGCAGGGGGGGATCGCAGTCTCGGGAGGCGTCCCTCGCGTGCTCCGTGGCGGGAGGTGAGTTGCCCAGCCCACTGGCCTAAGTGGGCGTTGGCCCTACCTCACAGGGCGTGCTTAATATAAGCATTGGGGCTTTGGGCAGGGCCCAAAGCGTGAGGTCACTGTCCGTGGCCGGGCTCCTCCCCCAGAAAAAGTATTACTGTATTTTGTGTAAATAAAGTTATGTGTTGTTATATACAATTGTTTATAAATAAAGCTGTGGCCCGTTGTTCTCCCATTTCAGTCGTCGTGTCCTTTATTCATCATCTTAGCCTAAATGGATCATGCATGGTTCATGCAAAAATGATCCAAATTTGTAATTTATTTGGAAGATAATTCAGTGACACAAATGCCCACTGAAACATGTCAAAGCTGGTGACGCATAACCACACATAGACACCAAACTAAACTGTTACTAACAAACTGTTGGCTACATAGCACTCTGATACATTGTTTTCTCTTTACCTTAAATGGGGTGGTGGACATTAGAAGAGATGCAGATCGGGTGTGAGAGATTAGTATACATAAAAGGATAATTTTGTCAGGACCAATAGGCTTTTGAATCCTGTGGTGCAAAAACAGTGCTGGCCAAGTTGGAAATTTGTAACTATTAATATTTGAAAGCAACTAAAAGTATGAGAGGTTTTCATAGAGATATTGAGAGATATATGAAGGGATAAACAGACATACAAAGGGAGAAAGATAGACTCAGAAGGGTAGAGAGTGGTATGGAGTGTTTTAGATGGACACACAAAGAGGTAGAGAGACACTAGCAGGGAGCTTTTGAGAAGCATACACAAAGGGATGGAGAAACACATAGAGGAGTAGAGGAATAGAGAAACACACATAGGGATAGAGAGTCAGGCAGTATAAATAAAAAATGACACTTGTAAAAAATGATTAAGAGACAAACACTGAGTGAGAGAGACATACATAGAGAGACATATATTAACAGGTTGAGAGAGACACAGAAATGAATACAGATACACACACATAGAAGGATAGACACACACAGATCAGTAGAAAGAGACACTCATAGAAGAAAGAGACTGATGAACAGATTGGTATATAGAGACCTACAGGACCAAGAGACATGCACGTAGAAAAGTTAGAAAGACAGACACACAAAATCTTTTTGTGTATAGAAAGTTTCATCTTGTCTGGCTTCAACACTTCTTGAAACTTGGTGCCTGGGCTGTGTTTATCTCTCAGTGGAGCACGAGGGAGGAAATTATGCCTACCCATTTGTACATGCTCGCAAAAAATCGGTCGCATGGTAAACAGCAAAATCTTATATCATACTAGCGAATTGCCCGTCAAAAAATGACGGCAATGAAATTGTAAGTGAGCTAATGGTGTTTGGTGTATAATAATCAAATAAATAATACATTAATAAATTAATATAATTTACCTATTTTCAAGTAATATATGCAGGAAGCATTGTGTTGAAGAGCTGACAATCTGTTTTGATGTTGCTGCAGCATTAGTGCTGTGGAGCTGTTGTGTAGGGAATTCCCAGGGGTAGCGGAAACCAAAGTTCTTAACGAGGTCAAACTGGGCAGGATGGCGGGCCATTTGCATCCCCTCCTATTCACGATTTGATTGTCTCTCCGCTCGGGGTTGTCCCCAAGAAGGAGAAGGGAAAATGTAGATTAATCCAACACCTTTCCTATCCCAGAGACCGTTTGGTGAACGACGGTATATCAAAAGACCAGGCTACTGTGTCTTATGAATCTTTCGACCGGGCGGTCGAGATGGTAAGGCGGAAGCGCTCATGGCGAAAGTGGACATCGAAGTAGCATTCAGGTTGCTGCCGGTCCATCCGTCGAGCCACCGGCTGCTAGGATGTTTCGGCAATGGCAGCTATTTCATCGACCTATGCCTACCCATGGGGTGCTCAATCTCATGTGCTTACTACGAGGCTTTCAGCAAATTCTTGCAATGGGTTGCGAGCCTGGAAGCGGGGTACAGGAGCATTACGTACTACCTCGATGATTTCCTGTTCGTCGGTCCAGCTGGGAACGACGCTTGCCGATTCATGCTGGAAGTGTTCACCGGAATCTGTCAAGATTTCGGGGTACCACTGGCCCATAACAAAACTGAGGGCCCCACGGATAAGTTGACCTTCCTGGGGATTCGGATCGACTCCACGACAATGGAGTGCAGTCTTCCCTGGGAAAAAGTTGTGGACATGCGAGCGGAGCTCAGTGCGCTGCAAGGTGCGCTGAGGGTGTCCCTGCGAGGATTGCAATCTGTCTTAAACTTTGCATGTAGAATTATCCCCATGGGGAGGATATTCTGCAGAAGGATGTTACTCGCTACTACAGGCATTGCGAAACCGCACCATTTCATAAAAGTTTCCAGGGCCATGCGGGACGACGCGAGGGTATGGCTAGTTTTCTTCGCCGAGTTTAATGGCTGGGCGCTTCTTCAAAAGAAGAGCGCCACCAATGCAGAGTTAGACCTTTACACGGATGGATCCGGACCGGTTGGCTGCGGTGCATATCTCCAAGGGAGATGGTGCACCGCTGTTTGGCCGGAGGAATGGGGAGTAGCAGGTTTAACAAAGAACCTTACATTCCTCGAGTTATTCCCCATTGTGGTGGCAGTACACATATGGGGTCCGGCTTTCAGGGACCGGCGAGTCATATTCCACTCGGATAAGATAGGGGTGGTGGAGGCCGTAAACAACATCACGGCAACATCCATACAGGTACTAAGATTACTCCGTCATCTTGTACTATGCTGTCTCTGCCTGAACATATGGTTCCAGGCGAGACATGTTCCAGTGGTAGAGAACGGGATTGCTTATGCCCTTTCTCGGTTTCAGGAGGAGCGTTTCAGGGCATTGGCCCCTCAGGCGAACGCCCTGGGGGAATGCATTCCCGCGGAGCTCTGGGAGCTTGGAGCTGCCAGGTGACGAGACTCGTTAGACAGTCTGTTGCCCCGGCAACATGGGCCGCGTACAGACATGTGTGGGCAAAATGGGATGGCCTAGTGGCAATGGCCGGTGGTACTATGACGGAAGATAAGACCATAGGGATCCTGCTTTGATACCTGCTGCAGTGCGCCGAGCAAGGCGAAACAAGAGCCATAGTAGGGAGACAGGTCACGGCGCTGGCTTTCATGTTTAAGCTTGCCGGGCAGAGGGACCTTACAAAGGAGTTTCTAGTGCGCAAGGTGGTGCGCGGAATGTTCAACGGTGATCGCAGGCCGGATAACAGTCGGCCGATTACCTTTTCTTTGTTACTGAGAATGGCTCAGGTATTGGTGGTGGTTTGCAGAACCCCCTTTGAATCTCTACTTTTCCGAACGGCTTTTTCCCTGGCGTTCTTCGGAGCGTTTAGGATAGGGGAGTTAGTCGCGAACAGTAGACACGGTTCGGGGGCACTGCAAGTGGTGGATACCTGCCTGAAGGAAGGCATGGTAGTGATATGGTTACGGAGGTCTAAGACCGACCAAGTGGGAAAAGGAAAAGAGGTGGTTCTGCATCAGGTTGGCACAGAGTGTTGCCCCTATGCTTGTACAGAGGAGTACCTTACGCAGCGACCGGCAGGACGGTGTTCGCTGCTAGTGCACGCCGATGGGACGGTGTTATCCCGTTATCAATTCAAGAAAGTGTTAAAAATCGCATTGCAGCGGCTCGGGCTAGAGCAATCAGAATTCGGGACACACTCTTTCCGTATTGGGGCAGCCATGGAGGCAGCCAGACTGGGTTTGCCCGACGCTGCATTAAAGCGCATCGGTAGATGGGAGTCAAAACGCTTTTGTTCTTATGTGAGGCCGAGGGCAGTGGTCTAATGGATGTTGCTTTCTGGAGAACAGAAGCAACTGTGGATCGTGGGCCATTCGTATGTGTACTGGGCCTGCAGGTACGGAAGGAAAGACACAACTGGGCTTTCCTGTTACGGACTTGCACGGTGCGGGATTCGTGGTCTGCGATGGGCGCAGTTGGATGGCCTGTTGGACACATATGCACAGCGTTACGGTCAGCTCAGCATTATATTGATTCATGCCGGCGGGAACGATCTGGGAACGGTGCCCATGAGAAGGATGCTAAAGGTCATGAAAAGAGACGTGGAAAAATGGATGAAGTTCCCGGGTACGTTTCTTATCTGGTCAGAGATGATAAAAAGAAGATCCTGGCGTAACGCGCGTGACCCGGTCAGTCTGGATAAATCAAGACAGAAGATCAACCAGTAGCTAGCAAGTTTCATTAGAAAGTTAGGGTTCGTTGCCATCTGGTATAAGGAGTTTGGGCCGGTCGGTACCGACGATATTTTCGGTAAGAACAAAGGTTCATCTTACAGAAATCGGGCTGGAGTTAATGATGTTAGAATTTAGGGAGAGCGTCATACGGGCCTTGGCTTTAATAGCCAGCAGGGGGGGATCGCAGTCTCGGGAGGCGTCCCTCGCGTGCTCCGTGGCGGGAGGTGAGTTGCCCAGCCCACTGGCCTAAGTGGGCGTTGGCCCTACCTCACAGGGCGTGCTTAATATAAGCATTGGGGCTTTGGGCAGGGCCCAAAGCGTGAGGTCACTGTCCGTGGCCGGGCTCCTCCCCCAGAAAAAGTATTACTGTATTTTGTGTAAATAAAGTTATGTGTTGTTATATACAATTGTTTATAAATAAAGCTGTGGCCCGTTGTTCTCCCATTTCAGTCGTCGTGTCCTTTATTCATCATCTTAGCCTAAATGGATCATGCATGGTTCATGCAAAAATGATCCAAATTTGTAATTTATTTGGAACATAATTCAGTGACACAAATGCCCACTGAAACATGTCAAAGCTGGTGACGCAAAACCACACATAGACACCAAACTAAACTGTTACTAACAAACTGTTGGCTACATAGCACTCTGATACATTGTTTTCTCTTTACCTTAAATGGGGTGGTGGACATTAGAAGAGATGCAGATCGGGTGTGAGAGATTAGTATACATAAAAGGATAATTTTGTCAGGACCAATAGGCTTTTGAATCCTGTGGTGCAAAAACAGTGCTGGCCAAGTTGGAAATTTGTAACTATTAATATTTGAAAGCAACTAAAAGTATGAGAGGTTTTCATAGAGATATTGAGAGATATATGAAGGGATAAACAGACATACAAAGGGAGAAAGATAGACTCAGAAGGGTAGAGAGTGGTATGGAGTGTTTTAGATGGACACACAAAGAGGTAGAGAGACACTAGCAGGGAGCTTTTGAGAAGCATACACAAAGGGATGGAGAAACACATAGAGGAGTAGAGGAATAGAGAAACACACATAGGGATAGAGAGTCAGGCAGTATAAATAAAAAATGACACTTGTAAAAAATGATTAAGAGACATACACTGAGGGAGAGAGACATACATAGAGAGACATATATTAACAGGTTGAGAGAGACACAGAAATGAATACAGATACACACACATAGAAGGATAGACACACACAGATCAGTAGAAAGAGACACTCATAGAAGAAAGAGACTGATGAACAGATTGGTATATAGAGACCTACAGGACCAAGAGACATGCACGTAGAAAAGTTAGAAAGACAGACACACAAAATCTTTTTGTGTATAGAAAGTTTCATCTTGTCTGGCTTCAACACTTCTTGAAACTTGGTGCCTGGGCTGTGTTTATCTCTCAGTGGAGCACGAGGGAGGAAATTATGCCTACCCATTTGTACATGCTCGCAAAAAATCGGTCGCATGGTAAACAGCAAAATCTTATATCATACTAGCGAATTGCCCGTCAAAAAATGACGGCAATGAAATTGTAAGTGAGCTAATGGTGTTTGGTGTATAATAATCAAATAAATAATACATTAATAAATTAATATAATTTACCTATTTTCAAGTAATATATGCAGGAAGCATTGTGTTGAAGAGCTGACAATCTGTTTTGATGTTGCTGCAGCATTAGTGCTGTGGAGCTGTTGTGTAGGGAATTCCCAGGGGTAGCGGAAACCAAAGTTCTTAACGAGGTCAAACTGGGCAGGATGGCGGGCCATTTGCATCCCCTCCTATTCACGATTTGATTGTCTCTCCGCTCGGGGTTGTCCCCAAGAAGGAGAAGGGAAAATGTAGATTAATCCAACACCTTTCCTATCCCAGAGACCGTTTGGTGAACGACGGTATATCAAAAGACCAGGCTACTGTGTCTTATGAATCTTTCGACCGGGCGGTCGAGATGGTAAGGCGGAAGCGCTCATGGCGAAAGTGGACATCGAAGTAGCATTCAGGTTGCTGCCGGTCCATCCGTCGAGCCACCGGCTGCTAGGATGTTTCGGCAATGGCAGCTATTTCATCGACCTATGCCTACCCATGGGGTGCTCAATCTCATGTGCTTACTACGAGGCTTTCAGCAAATTCTTGCAATGGGTTGCGAGCCTGGAAGCGGGGTACAGGAGCATTACGTACTACCTCGATGATTTCCTGTTCGTCGGTCCAGCTGGGAACGACGCTTGCCGATTCATGCTGGAAGTGTTCACCGGAATCTGTCAAGATTTCGGGGTACCACTGGCCCATAACAAAACTGAGGGCCCCACGGATAAGTTGACCTTCCTGGGGATTCGGATCGACTCCACGACAATGGAGTGCAGTCTTCCCTGGGAAAAAGTTGTGGACATGCGAGCGGAGCTCAGTGCGCTGCAAGGTGCGCTGAGGGTGTCCCTGCGACGATTGCAATCTGTCTTAAACTTTGCATGTAGAATTATCCCCATGGGGAGGATATTCTGCAGAAGGATGTTACTCGCTACTACAGGCATTGCGAAACCGCACCATTTCATAAAAGTTTCCAGGGCCATGCGGGACGACGCGAGGGTATGGCTAGTTTTCTTCGCCGAGTTTAATGGCTGGGCGCTTCTTCAAAAGAAGAGCGCCACCAATGCAGAGTTAGACCTTTACACGGATGGATCCGGACCGGTTGGCTGCGGTGCATATCTCCAAGGGAGATGGTGCACCGCTGTTTGGCCGGAGGAATGGGGAGTAGCAGGTTTAACAAAGAACCTTACATTCCTCGAGTTATTCCCCATTGTGGTGGCAGTACACATATGGGGTCCGGCTTTCAGGGACCGGCGAGTCATATTCCACTCGGATAAGATAGGGGTGGTGGAGGCCGTAAACAACATCACGGCAACATCCATACAGGTACTAAGATTACTCCGTCATCTTGTACTATGCTATCTCTGCCTGAACATATGGTTCCAGGCGAGACATGTTCCAGTGGTAGAGAACGGGATTGCTTATGCCCTTTCTCGGTTTCAGGAGGAGCGTTTCAGGGCATTGGCCCCTCAGGAGAACGCCCTGGGGGAATGCATTCCCGCGGAGCTCTGGGAGCTTGGAGCTGCCAGGTGACGAGACTCGTTAGACAGTCTGTTGCCCCGGCAACATGGGCCGCGTACAGACATGTGTGGGCAAAATGGGATGGCCTAGTGGCAATGGCCGGTGGTACTATGACGGAAGATAAGACCATAGGGATCCTGCTTTGATACCTGCTGCAGTGCGCCGAGCAAGGCGAAACAAGAGCCATAGTAGGGAGACAGGTCACGGCGCTGGCTTTCATGTTTAAGCTTGCCGGGCAGAGGGACCTTACAAAGGAGTTTCTAGTGCGCAAGGTGGTGCGCGGAATGTTCAACGGTGATCGCAGGCCGGATAACAGTCGGCCGATTACCTTTTCTTTGTTACTGAGAATGGCTCAGGTATTGGTGGTGGTTTGCAGAACCCCCTTTGAATCTCTACTTTTCCGAACGGCTTTTTCCCTGGCGTTCTTCGGAGCGTTTAGGATAGGGGAGTTAGTCGCGAACAGTAGACACGGTTCGGGGGCACTGCAAGTGGTGGATACCTGCCTGAAGGAAGGCATGGTAGTGATATGGTTACGGAGGTCTAAGACCGACCAAGTGGGAAAAGGAAAAGAGGTGGTTCTGCATCAGGTTGGCACAGAGTGTTGCCCCTATGCTTGTACAGAGGAGTACCTTACGCAGCGACCGGCAGGACGGTGTTCGCTGCTAGTGCACGCCGATGGGACGGTGTTATCCCGTTATCAATTCAAGAAAGTGTTAAAAATCGCATTGCAGCGGCTCGGGCTAGAGCAATCAAAATTCGGGACACACTCTTTCCGTATTGGGGCAGCCATGGAGGCAGCCAGACTGGGTTTGCCCGACGCTGCATTAAAGCGCATCGGTAGATGGGAGTCAGAACGCTTTTGTTCTTATGTGAGGCCGAGGGCAGTGGTCTAATGGATGTTGCTTTCTGGAGAACAGAAGCAACTGTGGATCGTGGGCCATTCGTATGTGTACTGGGCCTGCAGGTACGGAAGGAAAGACACAACTGGGCTTTCCTGTTACGGATTTGCACGGTGCGGGATTCGTGGTCTGCGATTGGCGCAGTTGGATGGGCTGTTGGACACATATGCACAGCGTTACGGTCAGCTCAGCATTATATTGATTCATGCCGGCGGGAACGATCTGGGAACGGTGCCCATGAGAAGGATGCTAAAGGTCATGAAAAGAGACGTGGAAAAATGGATGAAGTTCCCGGGTACGTTTCTTATCTGGTCAGAGATGATAAAAAGAAGATCCTGGCGTAACGTGCGTGACCCGGTCAGTCTGGATAAATCAAGACAGAAGATCAACCAGTAGCTAGCAAGTTTCATTAGAAAGTTAGGGTTCGTTGCCATCTGGTATAAGGAGTTTGGGCCGGTCGGTACCGACGATATTTTCGGTAAGAACAAAGGTTCATCTTACAGAAATCGGGCTGGAGTTAATGATGTTAGAATTTTGGGAGAGCGTCATACGGGCCTTGGCTTTAATAGCCAGCAGGGGGGGATCGCAGTCTCGGGAGGCGTCCCTCGCGTGCTCCGTGGCGGGAGGTGAGTTGCCCGGCCCACTGGCCTAAGTGGGCGTTGGCCCTACCTCACAGGGCGTGCTTAATATAAGCATTGGGGCTTTGGGCAGGGCCCAAAGCGTGAGGTCACTGTCCGTGGCCGGGCTCCTCCCCCAGAAAAAGTATTACTGTATTTTGTGTAAATAAAGTTATGTGTTGTTATATACAATTGTTTATAAATAAAGCTGTGGCCCGTTGTTCTCCCATTTCAGTCGTCGTGTCCTTTATTCATCATCTTAGCCTAAATGGATCATGCATGGTTCACGCAAAAATGATCCAAATTTGTAATTTATTTGGAAGATAATTCAGTGACACAAATGCCCACTGAAACATGTCAAAGCTGGTGACGCATAACCACACATAGACACCAAACTAAACTGTTACTAACAAACTGTTGGCTACATAGCACTCTGATACATTGTTTTCTCTTTACCTTAAATGGGGTGGTGGACATTAGAAGAGATGCAGATCGGGTGTGAGAGATTAGTATACATAAAAGGATAATTTTGTCAGGACCAATAGGCTTTTGAATCCTGTGGTGCAAAAACAGTGCTGGCCAAGTTGGAAATTTGTAACTATTAATATTTGAAAGCAACTAAAAGTATGAGAGGTTTTCATAGAGATATTGAGAGATATATGAAGGGATAGACAGACATAAAGAGGGAGAAAGATAGACTCAGAAGGGTAGAGAGTGGTATGGAGTGGTTTAGACGGACACACAAAGAGGTAGAGAGACACTAGCAGGGAGCTTTTGAGAAGCATACACAAAGGGATGGAGAAACACATTGAGGAGTAGAGGAATAGAGAAACACACATAGGGATAGAGAGTCAGGCAGTATAAATAAAAAATGACACTTGTAAAAAATGATTAAGAGACATACACTGAGGGAGAGAGACATACATAGAGAGACATACATTAACAGGTTGAGAGAGACACAGAAATGAATACAGATACACACACATAGAAGGATAGACACACACAGATCAGTAGAAAGAGACACTCATAGAAGAAAGAGACTGATGAACAGATTGGTATATAGAGACCTACAGGACCAAGAGACATGCACGTAGAAAAGTTAGAAAGACAGACACACAAAGAAGTAGAGCTATGCAGAGTATTAGAGAGAGACTGACACAAATGAAATGAGGTGTAACGAGAGAGACTCACATAGAGTTACTTTAGTGCAGATAAGAGACAGAAGATAAAGATAGAGGATATAGAAGAGACACAAAGAAGGGATCCATAGACCACCCCAGGCCTCCTGGGGTTGATGGGAAGGGCCCCTTGACCTAGCAGGACCGAGGTATAGAATAGGAAGTGACTAGCTGGGGGGTGGAGCCATCAGTGTCATTATGCCCCCAGCTAGCCATGTGTGAGGATACCCACCCACCCGTCCCTAAAAATAAAAAAAATAAAAATAAAATAAATAAATAAATTTAAAAAAAGTATATATATAGGAGGTGTATTTATCAAGTTCATTGATATTAATTAGTTGTTTGTTAATATATGTTAACAGAAAATTTATTATGTTGGTTTCACAGCGGCGGATGGTGAGGGGAGTCCTCAATATTAAAGTGTGATTGTCACATAAGGTTAGAAGTTGAGAAAATAATTAAATTGGGCAATCAGTGTTTTTTTACTAGTTTTGGTGTTCTATATTTAGCCACACAAAATATATAATATGAGTGCATACATTGCTCAGTTTCCGTTCTCACTTAGGATGTTCTGAAAAAGATATTATTGCGCCATATCTGTGTTGTTCCTTTTTTCTATAATTAGATATATTCTGCCCCCACAACCTCACAAGTGGAATACCATGGCTTCCCCATTATGGAAACGTCACCAATTTCATTGGTGTAGTATGCATTATTGTTAAACAATTAATTACTGTTAAAAAGTCATCAGAAATAGGATCTTATTTTAAAATTTTAAATAGCTTTAAAAAATTACTATATATTGAACTAGCCATTTTTTTCTGATCTAAATAGTTTCCTGTAGTCCTATGGTTTTTATAATTCCCTGGGTCTATATTTGCAATATGTTCTGGTGCTATAGTTCTATCGTTCTTTGGCTCTAGATTTGCAATGCATTTTAGTCTCTGTAGAGATGTTTCTCTGGTTCTAGATTTGCAAAGCAGTCTGGTCCCTTTAGTCCTAACCCCTCTGGTCCTAGCTTTGCAATGCATTCTGGTCACTGGCACCTTCTTCTTTCTCCAGTTCTCCATCTGTAATACATTCAACTCAAAGGGAATTTCTTCCACAGAGTGACAACCCAATTTGCATTCTGATTATGTGAATAAGATGTCAACACTATAATTAATTAGCCAGTGCTCATTAATATAAGCCGTAATTAACTCTGTGTTTATTTTTCCAAAAGTACAGTGGGTACTTCCAACAAGGCACTATTTGGGGGTTTCCTCAAAGTACCAGGCATGGCATCTCCTGTGCCAACCCTGGTGCCAGGCTTCAAGTTAGGGGCCCTCTGTTACTTCCAGTATTCTGGAGTAAATGGGGACATACTGTACTAAAAAATTAGGGGATGGAGGCAGATCATCATTTAATATCAAATGTATAGACTTAGTGGTGGCACTCCTTTCTTTTTCTTCTAAAGGATGGAGATAGTTTAGGAAAGACTTCAAATGTTTGTTAAGTATATAACAAACTAATAATAAGTCATAAACATTTTTTTGTGAAAATCTTTTTGTGTATAGAAAGTTTCATCTTGTCTGGCTTCAACACTTCTTGAAACTTGGTGCCTGGGGCTGTGTTTATCTCTCAGTGGAGCACGAGGGAGGAAATTATGCCTACCCATTTGTACATGCTCGCAAAAAATCGTCCGCATGGTAAACAGCAAAATCTTATATCATACTAGCGAATTGCCCGTCAAAAAATGACGGCAATGAAATTGTAAGTGAGCTAATGCTGTTTGGTGTGTAATAATCAAATAAATAATACATTAATAAATTAATATACTTTACCCATTTTCAAGTAAAATATGCAGGAAGCATTCTGTTGAAGAGCTGACAATCTGTTTTGATGTTGCTGCAGCATTAGTGGTGTGGAGCTGCTGTGTAAGCGTGATGAATGTGTGTAGTGTAATATTGTGCGTGCGCGAGCCGAAACCGTTAGCGTAGCTGTGTACTTCCGCATTGTATAAGTTATTGTTCTAAAATGGCGGCTAATGTGTGGTATGCGTCTGTGGCGGAATATCCGTAGCTGTTTTGTGGTGTTTTGCGTGTTTCTGGTGGTGTTTTGCGTGTTTAGAGTCCTGTAGCCTCGTTTTCGTTTTGTTCGGCGGCCATTTTTTCTCTCGCTTAGGTGATTTTTTAAACTCCGAAATTTGTGCTTAAATGGAGGTGTAACTTCACTTGCAGATGTCCTGGGTGCACCACCTTGCTGTGGGTAAGCTTTTTATATGTTTGTTGTGTGTATTTATTGTGTTTGTAATGTGTTTGGGGTCGCGCGGGTTGCATCCTTGTTTTCGAATCTCGTATGTGTTTTTCGGCAATTTTGTAGGTGTTTGTTGGTGTTTTGCGTCTTTAGACTGCTGTAGCCTCGTTTTCGTTTGTTTCGGCGGCCATTTTTTCTCTCGCGTAGAGAATTCTTTTGTGTCTAAACTCTTTTATTTTGAGTTAAATTGAGGTGTAACTTCAATTTTTGAGGTCCTGTGCTCCTCCCCCCTTGCTGTAGGTAAGCTTTTTATGTATGTGTTGTGTGTATTTATTGTGTTTTTCATTTTTTCATGTCCGTTGGTTGCGGACGATTTTTTTTGAGAGGTCGTAATTGGTAGTAACGTGTCTCGTACTTTTTCGCGAGGTCCGCAGTTGCTGGCAAGGAGGCATCAGCAACGGCTCGCATGCTCACAACTATATATGTGATACGTAAACTTTACCAAACAATCATGGATGCCTTCAGACGCATCAATATTTATTTTTTCTAATTAAAAACTAGCTTTATGACATATATTTTATTCCCTGCCTAATTCTGCTCTTGATTACATTTCATTTTTTTAACATAGTAGGCTCTGCATGTCCACTTTATCAATCCTAGTAGTGTGAGACTGTATGCCTTCTACCCCAATCATATGGTTGACATTCACTTTGCATCCCTATGTGCCAGTCCTAGCGGTGCCATATTTTTAGGTTCTGTTTATGAGTGCCAGGGTCTATGTGCCCTCTGTACCTAGAGGCTGCATTCCTGCCAGTGTTTCATGACCCTTCTGTACTTGCCTGCCACTTTCTCACCTCCGATACCAGTCCTAGAGGTTCCTGTTTCCAAACTACACAGGAAGGATGAGTTTCTTTGCTCGATTATTGTGGTTTTCATCTTTTTTGTTCCTCTGCAGAGTTTCTCTTTTGAAATACAGGCGATTACATATTTCCAATAGAACCAACAGAGGAGATAGTGGGACGGGTTGTAATTACGCCCCGCCCTGGGAAATTTTATCAGAGAAGCATATGGTATATAAGAGCTTGCCGCATCAGAAATGTGTATAAAAACAAGAGATAGAGAAAGAAAGAAAGAGAGAAAGAAAGAAAGAAAGAAAGAAAGAAAAAGATAGAAAGAAAAAAAGAAAGAAAGAAAGAAAATGAGTTCTGTACGCATTCCTATGGAGAGTGAACTCTTAAATGTCAGTGAAAATAAGCACAGAAGCACAAGCCACTGTTGGAGATGGGTCAGCATCTGCTCCTTCCTCCTCCTTGCAGGGGCCGCTGTCTTTCTCGCCCTACTGTATTTTCAGATCATCCCATCTCCTGAAAATAAGGTGTGTATCTTTCTACTGGCAAGTTTATAGTGTATACATGTAGAGGTGTATCAGTGTGTGAGGGGGAGGCTGTCACTGCCGCTGTCACTGCTGTATATACCTTGTGTATCAGAGATAAATACAAATTGATCTAACCAAATTATTTTCCTGTTTTAGGAAGAATTTCAGATGCCAGAAATATTGTCTGTCAGATCTTATTTAGGTAAGTTCAATCCCACCAAAGTTACCGTATGTATGTTTTTATTAGTATAACATAGAGGAACTGTATTAATGCAATGTACTACGGAGGGTCCCACTATGGAGCTAGCTGCACTCGGTATAAGTGTAATAGGGAGGAGATGTATAAATACAGTGTATTACTGAGGGTCCCACTATAGAGCTAGCTGCACTCGGTATCAGTGTAATAGAGAGGAGATGTATAAATACAGTGTATTACTGAGGGTCCCACTATAGAGCTAGCTGCACTCGGTATCAGTGTAATAGAGAGGAGATGTATAAATACAGTGTATTACTGAGGGTCCCACTATAGAGCTAGCTGCACTCGGTATCAGTGTAATAGAGAGGAGATGTATAAATACAGTGTATTACTGAGGGTCCCACTATAGAGCTAGCTGCACTCGGTATCAGTGTAATAGAGAGGAGATGTATAAATACAGTGTATTACTGAGGGTCCCACTATAGAGCTAGCTGCACTCGGTATCAGTGTAATAGAGAGGAGATGTATAAATACAGTGTATTACTGAGGGCCCCACTATAGAGCTAGCTGCACTCGGTATCAGTGTAATAGAGAGGAGATGTATAAATACAGTGTATTACTGAGGTCCCACTATAGAGCTAGCTGCACTCGGTATCAGTGTAATAGAGAGGAGATGTATAAATACAGTGTATTACTGAGGGTCCCACTATAGAGCTAGCTGCACTCGGTATCAGTGTAATAGAGAGGAGATGTATAAATACAGTGTATTACTGAGGGTCCCACTATAGAGCTAGCTGCACTCGGTATCAGTGTAATAGAGAGGAGATGTATAAATACAGTGTATTACTGAGGGTCCCACTATAGAGCTAGCTGCACTCGGTATCAGTGTAATAGAGAGGAGATGTATAAATACAGTGTATTACTGAGGGTCCCACTATAGAGCTAGCTGCACTCGGTATCAGTGTAATAGAGAGGAGATGTATAAATACAGTGTATTACTGAGGTCCCACTATAGAGCTAGCTGCACTCGGTATCAGTGTAATAGAGAGGAGATGTATAAATACAGTGTATTACTGAGGGTCCCACTATAGAGCTAGCTGCACTCGGTATCAGTGTAATAGAGAGGAGATGTATAAATACAGTGTATTACTGAGGGTCCCACTATAGAGCTAGCTGCACTCGGTATCAGTGTAATAGAGAGGAGATGTATAAATACAGTGTATTACTGAGGGTCCCACTATAGAGCTAGCTGCACTCGGTATCAGTGTAATAGAGAGGAGATGTATAAATACAGTGTATTACTGAGGGTCCCACTATAGAGCTAGCTGCACTCGGTATCAGTGTAATAGAGAGGAGATGTATAAATACAGCGTATTACTGAGGGTCCCACTATAGAGCTAGCTGCACTCGGTATCAGTGTAATAGAGAGGAGATGTATAAATACAGTGTATTAATGAGGGTCCCACCCTGGAGCTGTAGAGAGAAGCTGTATAAATACAATGAATTAACAAGGATCCCACCATAGAGCTAGTTGTATTTTTCATCATTGTAAATAATGGCAGGATATAACATTTTTATTTTTTCTCTCTCACAGATTCTGTGCCACCAGAAGTAAGTGGACAGGTTAAAACGGGACAGAAAGTAGCAGCTCATTGTCCTGGTAGGTACTTCCCAACAACCTTAGATCTAATTTACACCTATATCTCTTTCTGGATATCTGTCCTTCTCTATAGCCACATTCTCTCTGTCTTTTCCCCAACTCTTTTCCCTTTTTACAACAATTTCTCTCCCTCGCTTTCTCCTTCATTGACTTATTTTTCTCTCCTCATTATAGGTCATCTTGAAAATGGCAAATTAGTGTGGGACAAGTCCACGCTTATGGACTTGGAATCTGAGGATGAGAAAGTGAAATTGAAGGGCAACTCTCTGGTCATTCCAAGGGATGGTCTCTACTTTGTATATACTCAAGTCGCCTTCACAGGCTCTAACTGCCAAAGAAAAAAAGCCCTCTACCTCACCCACACTGTCAATAAGTTGAGTGAATCCTATGAAGACGTGGTTCCCATCCTCACTTCTACTAAATCTGTTTGTGAGGTGCCATCTAGTTCTGCCTGGTTCCAGCCAATCTACCAAGGTGGGCTCTTCCACCTTGAGAAGGGAGATGTCCTCTCTACTGACACCACAGAGCTCAATAATCTCGATGAAGAAGATGCCAAGGTTTACTTTGGTGTACTTGCCATCTAAGGTGATAACTACATAAAGTTTGCTGGAAATCTTCATGGCGCTTTTTTATTTTAAGAGTGCACTAATGAACTCACATCACTCAATACTATGAGGATCTACTAATTAATTCTATAGGGCCCACATTTCCTGTTTTTGCAAGCAGTATTTTTCAACACCATCAAGATACACATTGTATGATGCCACCTCAGAATTGTCCTTGCATGGATTCCTTAGGTCCTTGGGTTTGCACTACCTACCATTGAAATGGTTAATGTGAAGTTGATAGGAGTCAATCAGAACTTCCTTTCAGTTCTCCACCTTTTGCTATATTGTAACTTATGTAAACTAGTGTGTTCATTTCAAATTGTATGTGGATTATTTTTATATTTATATATTTATTTATCTATTGTATATTTAACTATTTATTTAATGTATTTTATTGTACTATTTTAATTTATTGAATTATCTGTTATTTAAATACATGACCCCTATGAGAGGAAGTGTTTAATATACATAAAGTGTATATATTTGTGTTTTATAAAATATATATACTTTTTTACATTTCATAATTGCTCATTTTATCATCCCAAATTTCTACACCTAGGGTGTTGTCATAAAACCAAGAAAATTGGTATCCTTATCTTGAGTAGCCACTGTGCCAAATGTGTGCCAAATCTACAATGTATTTCCATAGCTTTTATCAAGAGAACTTTAATGACTTTTAAGGCCTAGAGAGAAAATAAAACTTAAATGTAGAGCATTGTGCCAAATAATTATATTTGTTGCATATCTACTAGAACATTATTGTTGAAATGTATAATTTAGCATATTATATATTATGGATTTGCAAAGTCCATATTATTTCAGCTCACATGTCTTGACTACTCCTCAACACCATGTTTACTCCTGTTTGGGCCTACAAAAATTGCTCAAACCTAAGCCTGCGTTGCTAAGCAACACTCAATGTTTTATGTTGTTACACAACACTAATGATATTTTGAACATGTTCAAATGTAATTTTATTTGTTTTAGCATCTTCAGTTCAAAATGGCTGCCTTGTAATGTATTATTGTCTGGTTTATTTAAAAATACATCTTATTTATTTTGTACTTTAACCACTCTGGAGTTATTTTGTGAAGGAAGTAAAAGTTCCTCTCTTCTTTGTGTATGTATTTTTGCATACGATTACAATAAAGACTAAAATACATTTTTGGTTGGCTTCTTGCATTTAAATATTAATTTATACAAATATATTTGCTGTTGCTGTTCAGTCTTTCAGTTGTGTCTTGGTGATCATATTGACGCAGCACGCCAGGCACATCTGTCTGTGTTTCTGGTTGTGTTCATCCATATTGTTTTCTTGGCAAAGAACTGGAGTGGGTTGCCAGTTCCTTCTCTTGTTGACCTCCATTTGTCTGACCTTTCTGACTAGCCTGCCCATCTTGGGTGATCCTACATGGTATAGCTCACACCTTCATTGAAGTGCACAACCTCCTCCACCATGACATGATAGAGATCCAGAAGGAGGAACCAATATATAATCCTGTTTTGATATTGTTTGACCATCTAATATATACATCCTGTTTAATCAAGAGTTGACCATTCCATGGTAAAGGATAAGGGTGGTATTACAGTTGAAGGGAGATAATGGACAAGACTAACTGGTGAAGGATGGCAACTATGACCCACGTAATGTATTCATTCCTTGAAGCAATTGGTCGTCTTGTATATCGAGCATATTTGAGGGCCATTATATCCTTACACACATAAATTAATTTACAAAGAGTGATTAAACCTTTTAAAGTATATAATGAGAGAAATCTAGTATATAGAAGAATCGAAGAATGACAAAATCATTATCAATGAACATAAACTTTGGTCAGTGGTAGAATTGAAAGATTTAATTGAATTCTGGAAAATAGCGAGAGCCTGCACATCTACAGAACTGAAACTCAAAGGAATTTAGGTATACTTAAAGGATCACTGTAGTGTTGACAATACTGTTGTTAAATATATAACTAACCTATGATATGATCTGCATTGTAGGCCATTATCATGAAAGCATTTTTATTGAAAATATTAATTATTACTTAATATTATTGGAGCATGATGGGAATTCAATGACACTGATTTTCATGTTGGATTGATGTGCCAGGATTTTGGAGGGCTTGATCTCTTCCTGGAATTTGCACCCTGTGTTTGCTTGTCTGTAATATCCATTCCAGTGTCATTCGTGTAGAATCCATGCAATTCTGCTAACCATACAGTTACTTCCATCTATTTACTAGAACTCTTGCCATTGACATTGGTTTCATGTTTTCTACCAGCCCTCTGAACAGACATTTCTTAGAAATTGCCCATATGGCCCCACCTATATGGGAAGAACTATCTGTGTGATAGCCACAGGTCAGACTCATGAGTTAGTGTTCGGCAACCTTAATCCTTGAGTGTTCCACACATGCCAGGATTTTCCTGATGTGCAGTCACTAACAGACAAAAAACTGAGATTGCTCCATGTTATTGCATCCAATTTAAATAATAAAGGGTGCTTACAGAGATAAATGGTTTGAAATATCACAAAAAAGTGAAAAGGACTCTGTTTATAAGCACACCTTTATTTCCAATCTCTTTTTTTAATTAAAATATAACTTTTATTGACCAACTCAAAAATTAAGTATGTTACTTAAAATGAAATGGGGCACCACCAATAATTCTACCAGACTTCAAATCACATATAATAGTTGGGGTAATTGCGAGTTTGTCGGTAACAATATGTTACCGCCAACTCGCAAGGCCTGCAAGATGCTAGGCTCGCAATAAGCGCTGTTGCTCCTGCGCATTGCGCAGCAGGAGTGGGGGAAAGGAGACACAGGGAAGGGAGAGGGAAGGGAAGAGACACAGGGGAGGGAAATGGTGGAAAGAGACAAAGGGGAGGGAGGGGGAGGAACAGACACAGGGGAGGGAGAGGGGGGAACATACACAGTGTAGGGAGAGGGGGGAGATACACGGATGGAGAGGGGGAAAGAGATACAGTGAGGGAGACAGGGAAATGGAGGGGGAAAGGAGGCACAGGAGATGGAAAGGGGTAAAGAGACACAGGGGAGGAAGAGGGGGAGAAGGAGACACTGGGGATGGAGAGGGGGGAAGAGACACATGGAGGAAGAGACACAGGGGAAGGAGAGGGTGAGACAGACACCGGGGAGCGAGAGGGGGGAACAGACAGTGGGGAGGGAGAGGGGGCATCAGACACAGGAGAAAGAGAGGGGGGAAAGAGACACAGGGGAGAGAGGGGAATGAGACTCAGGGGAGGGAGAGGGGGGAAAGAGACACAGGGGAGGGATAGGGGGAAGATATATGATGGGGAGAGGGGGGAAGAGATACAAGGAGGGAGAGGGGAAAGAGATACAGGGCGGGAGAGGGGGGGTAAGGAGGGGGAAATGATAAACAGGCGAGAGAGAGGGGGAAAGAGACACAGGGGAGGGAGAGGGGGGAGAGACACGGGGAGGGGGAGACACAGAGGGGGAAGAGGCACAGGGGAGGGGGAGACACAGGGGAGGGAAAGGGGGGAAGAGACACAGGGGACATAGACAGGGGAGGCGAGAAAGGGGAGAGAGAGAGGGAAGGAAGAGAGACAGGGAAGGGAGAAGAGACACAGGGGAGGGAGAGGGGGTGAGACACAGAGGAGATAGAGGGGGGAAAGACACAGGGGATGGAGAGGGGGTAGAGATACAGGGAGGGAGAGGTGAGGAAAGGAGGCACAGGAGACGGAAAGAGACTCTGGGGGGGAAGAGACACTGGGGGAAAGAAACACAGGGGAGGGAGAGAGGGCAACAGACAAAGGGGAGAGATACAGGGGAACTGACACAGGGAGGGGGAAGACACAGGAGAGAGAGGGGGGGGACATACACAGGGGAGGGAGAGGGGGAAAGAGACACAGGGGATGGAGAGGGAGGAAAGAGATACAGGGGAGGGAGAGGGGGAAAGAGATACAGGGAGGGAGAGAGGGGAAAGAGTTACAAGGAGGAAGAGAAGAAAGAGATACAGAGAGGGAGAGGGGAAAAGGAGGAGGAAAGAAGACACAGGAGAGGGGGAAAGGAGAGGGAGAGAAGGCACAGGAGAGGGGGAAAGAAGACACAGGGGAGGGAGAGGGGGGAAAGAGACACATGGGAGGGAGAGGGGGAGGGAGACAGGGAGTGGGGAGACACAGAGGGGGAAGAGGCACAGGGGAGGGGGAGACACAGGGGAGGGAAAGTGGGGGAAGAGACTCAGGGGAGAGAGACAGGGGTAGAGAGACAGGGGAGGGAGAGGGAAGGAAGAGAGACAGGGGAGGGAGAAGAGACACAGGGAAGGGAGAGGGGGAAGAGATACGGACAGGGAGAGGGGAAAGAGATACAGTGAGGGAGAGGGGGAAAGGAGGGGAGAAGAGACACAGGAGAGGGAAAGGGGGAAAGGAGACAGGGAGGGAAAGGGGGGAATAGAGAGAGGGGAGAGAGACAGGGGAAGAGAGACAGGAGAGGGAAGGAAAAGAGACAGGGGATGGAGAAGAGATATGTGAAGGGAGAGGGGGAAGAGACACAGGGGATAGAAGGGGGGGGCAGACACAGGGGATGGAGAGGGGGGTAGAGATATGAAGAGGGAGAGGGGAAGAAGATACAGGGAGGGAGAGGGGGAAGGAGGGGGAAAGGAGGCACAGGAGAGGGAAATGGGGGAAAGGGGACACAGGGAAGGAAGAGGGGGAGGAGACACAGGGGAGGTAGAGGGGGAAGAGACACTGGAAGAAGAAACACAGGGGAGGGAAAGGGGGGAACAGAAAAAGGGGAGTGAGAAGAGACACAGGGAAGTGAGAGGGGGAAGAGATATGGACAGGGAGATGGGAAAGAGATACAGTGAGGGAGAGGGGGAAAGGAAGAGGAGAGGATGCACAGGAGAGGGAAAGGGGGAAAGGAGACACGGGGAGGAAGAGGGAGAAAGGAGACACAGGGGAGGGAGAGGGAGGAAAGAGACACGGGGAAGGAGAGGGAGGAAAGAGATACAGGGGAGGGAGAGGCGGAAAGAGATACAGGTAGGAAGAGAAGAAAGAGATACAGTGTAGGAGAGGGGGAAAAGGATGGGGAAAGGAGACACAGGAGAGGGGGAAAGGAGACACAGGGGAGGGAGAGGGGGAGGGAGAAACAGGGGAGGGAGAGGTGGGAGAGACATAGGGGAAGGGGGGAGACACAGGGCAGGGGGAGACACAGGGGAGGGAGGGGAGACACAGGGGTGAAAAGACACAGGGGACGGGGAGACACAGGGGAGGGAAAGGGGGGAAGAGTCAAAGCTGAAGGGATGGGGGAAGAGTCATAGGGGAAGGAGAGTGGGGAACAGACACAGGGGAGGAAAGGGGGGATGAGACACAGGGGAGGGAGAGGGGGGAAAGAGATACACGGGATGGAGAGGGAGGAAGGAGATACAGGGGGAAGAGAAGAAAGAGATACAGAGAGGGATAGGGGGAAAAGGAGGGCTGGAAGAAGGCACAGCAGAGGGGTAAAGGAGACACAGGGGAGGGAGAGGGGGGAAAGAGACATGTGAGGCAGAGGGGGAGAGACACAGGGAGGGGGAGACACAGGGGGGGAAGAGGCACAGGGGAGGGGGAGACACAGGGGAGGGAAAGGGGGAAAGAGACTAAGCTGAAGGGACGTGGGAAGAGACATAGGGGAAGGAGAGGGGGGGAACAGACACATGGGAGTAAAGGGGGGAGGAGACACAGGGGAGGGAGAGGGGGAAAGAGATACAGGGAGGGAGACAGGGAAATGGAGGGGGAAAGGGGGCACAGGGGAGGAAGAGGGGGGAAGGAAACACAGGGGATGGAGAGGGGGGAAGAGACACAGGGGAAGGAGAGGGAGAGACAGACACCAGGAAGGGAGAGGGGGGAACAGACACAGGGGCGGGAGAGGGTGCAACAGACACAGGAGAGGGATAGCGGGAAAAGAGACACCGGGGGAAGGGAGGGGGAATAGACACAGGGGAGGGACAGGGGGGAAAGAGATACGTGGGAAGGGAGAGGGGGAGGGAGAAACAGGAGAGGGAGAGGTGGGAGAGACATATGGGGAAGTAGGAGACACAGGGGAGGGAGGGGAGACACAGGGGTGAAGAGACAAAGGGAGGGGGAGACACAGGGGGGGGGAGGGGGGAAGAGACAAAGCTGAAGGGACGGGGGGAAGAGACATAGGGGAAGGAGAGGGGGGGACAGACACATGGGAGGAAAGGGGGGAGGAGACACAGGGGAGGGAGAGGGGGAAAGAGATACAGGGAGGGAGACAGGGAAATGGAGGGGGAAAGGAGGCACAGGGGAGGAAGAGGGGGGAAGGAGACACAGGGGATGGAGAGGGGGGAAGAGACACAGGGGAGGGAGACACAGGGGAAGGAGAGGGAGAGACAGACACCAGGAAGGGAGAGGGGGGAAAAGACACAGTGGCAGGAGAGGGGGCAACAGACACAGGAGAGGGATAGGGGGAAAAGAGATACAGGGA